>OZ025290.1:409716503-410316503 GCA_964019185.1 Maratus speculifer | reverse complement strand
CAATCCACGAAAAAATGGACATGAGGATGAAAATTTAAATTTCTTTAAATATGATTGAAATTTTGCATATTAACTGTTAAGGGTGTACTATTTCATATTTTATCAAAAAAGAATAAACTTTTTGTCATTAACATACTTATTTTAATTAATAAAGTGACACTATAACTTTGTAAAATAGACTGCGGCAAAAATCTTCACATTTCATGGTCTCGTACAGCTGAACAAACATTCTGAAAATCTCCAAACTTGGACATATATGATCTGACAGCTATTATTGAGAGTTTTTGTCTGCAGAGAAGTGTTCACTAATCTTCATTACAAAAGGTAAGCATATTTAATTACTCTTAATTATTGTGTCACACCCGCAACAAAAAACTACATTTATATCTCTGCAGAAAAAATATTTTTGATTTAAAGACATAAAACTTTATATTTAAAAATAGTTTATTAAGATATTTTGAATTACAGACATAAAAGAAATTAATTAATATTTTAATTATAATTATTGAGCGTTGCAGGCGTGACATGTCCCTGTTGCGGGTGTGACATTTAATTAAAGTCACACCCGCAACGTCTTTTAAAATTGATTACAAATGCATATTTGAACAAATTATATGTAAATTTATAAAAGAATAATATGCTGGAAAACATGTACTTGACAGCTTTAACTATACCCTTTGATTTAATAGAGAAAATTCCAGTTAATAAATAAAAATTTCCATCATCTGAGCATGTGACACTGTGTGCAGTTGATGTATTCATTTTGGATTGATAAAATTGTTGCTTTACTGCAAGAAAATCATTTTATTAGTGATATATGATTAAGAAATTAATTTAAAAAGTAAGATTTTTATAGAAATTTAAAAAAGAAAATTACGAAACAATATTTTAGCAATTTTCTTTAAATTTGTTAATTTTGTTTTGTTTTTATATACATTTTTTTAATTTTGTTATTTGATAGTATTTATCTAATATATATATTTTTAGTTTTTTAAAATAAGTAAATCAATATTAGGGGAAGATTTTTTTTCTCTTTTAATTCAAATTAAATAAAAAGTAGAAGTAAGAATAATAGAAACTCTTAAAATGTTTATTAAGTTAGCATAAAATGTATATCGTCAGTTTGAAATTAACCAAAATTTAACATAATTAACTTTATGTAAGATTGGAAATTTCAAGGGATAACTATTAAAAGTTTGTTAAGCTTATATTTTTGGACTGGAAATGCTATATTTATTCAGTTTACACATTAATTTCTTCTCTTTTGCAGAGAATGAAGAGTACAGAAAGATCACGATATCATTGAAAAAAAATTAAGGAAAACCCTTTTAAATATGAAGCATATCTACATCAAGAGAAGGAAGGAGACAAAGCAAGGAGAGAAAAGAAGAGACTATTTTAAAAAATCATGGTAAAGGATGGCAATCCTTTTGCATTTCTTCTCATGGTAAAGGAGTTGTCGATGGGGTTGGTGCAGTTGCCAAGAAAATGGTAACACTAGCAACGCTCTGCAACTATAAATTAAGCTTCAGATTTTGCCATGTGTGTAGAAAAAGTCCTAAAAAATATAAAAGAACTTATGAATGTGAAATTTCAGAAGATATTGTGAAAATGCTTCATGAATGCTGGCACCAAGCACAATCGGAGCTCAACATTCAATCGATACATCATGTTGTTTTTATTGACGTAGGAACAATTAATGTAGCTATAACTTCAGAAAGTGATCACAAGAGAATCTGTTTGTTATCATATTTTGTCAAAAATATAGTATCCAATGATAAGAGTGCAGCTGGAGATTTTGTAGAAGTTGTTTTATTCTCCACATAAGGAAAAAAAAGTGAAACTTTTGATTTACAAATAAGACTAATGAATGGGGATATTATAGAATAAGAGTATCGAAATAAAAATCAAGAAAATGTGTTTATTTGGCTCAGTCAGTTAGATGTAGCCATACTTTGACAAGGATATAATATCCAAAGATGAATGTGCAGTTGGAGATTTTGTAGAAAATGTTTTATTCTCGACATTAAAAAAGTGAAAACTTTGATGGACAAATAAGACAAATGGAGGGTGACGATATGGAATTAGAATGTTTCAAAAAAATTTAAGAAAACGTGCATATTTGGCCCAGTCAGTCAGATGCATCCTGGGAAAAAAGAGCATTTTTGTAAAAAAAAGCTACCATTACCAGAAATTATAAATTCAAGATTGGAAATGATTTTTTTTCCTCTCTAGATATTATAATTGCAATATTGATTAATTCTTTAATTAAAAAAAATCTGCCTTGAAAATATTTGTGTATGTCATTGTTTTATTGGCTATACAAGTCACACCCGCAACAGGGCGTCACACCCGCAACGAAAATTTTGAATATTTTCCACAAAAACAAGAATTGAGTAAGTAATTTAATTTTTTCATAGAATAATTATTTAAGTATTACTGTCTAATATATAAAAATATCAATTCACTCAGTTGCCATAATTCACAGAGTTTTGCATTTTTGCACTGAAAGATGAAAATGCATGTCCTTTTTCTGTCACACCCGCAACAGGCGGAAATTATTTTTTTTTAAATAAATGATACATCGAACAATTTTTAGATTTGGATAAATGTATGTGTAAGTGGTCTACATCGAAATTCATACAAATTGAAACCAATGCTCAAAAATTTTTCTGCAGGTGACTAAATTAAGTTGTGTAAATGTCACACCCGCAACTTTGGATTGGGCGTACTGTAAGAAAGTTGTTTCCCAGGTATTACACCTTCTTAAATGCTTCATTTAAAATTGTTACATACTTTTTGCAATAGCGCTAATCCACAACTTGCAAATGACAATGTCACTGATGATCATAGCCCAAAATACTAAAGTTACATAATGTTTTCCGTTTATGAGTAAAAAGTAATAGTTACTTCAATAAAAATAAACGAAACGTAAATTATATATAATTATATATGATAAGCAAATCTACATTTCTTGCAGTCATATAAATCATATGCAGAAAATACGTATTAAATGTTATTTCTTAATCAAATTTCACACTATAATAATCGAATTCTGTTTACCATAAATATTGCATTTAATCAATCATTAAAATATAGTTGAAAAAGCTGAAATCTATCCAAGTATAGAAACAAATGAAGTTTTAATATAAAAATAAAACATACACTTTACTTTCGAATTAATAATTTAATCTTTTCTAACAATAAATTAATACCTATTGAAATTACTCAAATTTTACACTGTAATAATCAATACTTTCAATTAATCATTAAAATATAGTTGAAAAGTCTAGGCAATATCCATAAATAAAAAAGTTTTAATGTAAAAATAGAACACGCTCTTTACTTTCGATTCATTAATTTAATCTTTTGTGAGAAGAAATTAATATTTATTTAAATAAGGACAAGCAAAATATAAAATATACAGTTTAAACACTTTTTATAAGTTTCATTTTTTTTTCAAACTGCATAGAAGAAATATTAAATAATTATAATTTGTGAATCCAGTTTAACTTAATAATAATCGAATTGTTTTCACATAAAGCGCATGGCTATATTTTAAAAGAACCATTAAAAAGTATTTTAAGAAATTAAATAATTTTCAAGAGTAGATAAATAAAAAAATTTCGTGGTTTCAAAATTTAAAACATAACATAATAAAAGTCATCATTTTTACACTATTAGACTCTTCCTATTCGTCAAAAATCTTCAGGATGAAAGAAGTAGTAAAACGTTATCTTTGCTAAAATCGCGGATTTCCTTCAACAAAAGTATTTGAGTACAATTCGAAAATATACCACGTCATAAAATGTCGAACTAAACATTTTTCTACTAAAGTGTCGTAATCTTTCCTTTTATAACAAAAGAAAAAGGCAGAGAAATCTGGGCTTGACAATATTTTGACCTTTTATATAATATGAAAAGAATTAGCGATTAAAAAGTCAGGGAGGAATTTCTATACAATTTTTGTTACATAAAATATTCTATTTTTTATTTAATTTATATTTTTGAAGATATGCATGCATATTTATAAATAATTTTACTTTTGGTACTTCAATAGTAGTTCAATCAACGGTACTTCACGCTAAACCTGCTTTAAACTCTTACGTTAATTGCCCGTACATCGTTAGAGCAACGTGTTTTTCCAAACATGATTTGTCCGTATTGCATTCGGTCATTCGTATTCCAACCATTATTTATTATTATCACCAGAAACGTTTTATTGTAAATTTTTCATTTTTTAATCCGGGCATTTATCTGAATAAATTAAGCAAAAATGTCTGTTTGGAAAAACCGGTGATTAAAATTAAAAATTCTTTAAAAGAAAGGGTCGTTTTTTCTCAAAATATTGATTAGTTAAGCTGTTAAACTTTATTATAATAAACACAAACTATAAAAAAATCCATCTGTACTTAAAAATATATATATCTATTATGTTTCAGAATCGAAATAAAACACTTTAGAAATAAGAAAATGAATCTAATCAAACAATTCGGATGCATGGTGAGAAAAGTTTCTTTTTTCACTTATTTTCTTTTTACTTTTTCATAAAATTTCTTGTGTTATTTCATGCAGACTATTCCAAAAGGAAAGGTGAAACATGCAAAAACTACCCTGGAGATTAATTTCTTTTGTTTTTCTAATTAGAATCTCTTAAATTATACTTGATGTCAAGTCAGTCTAAACTTTTACATTTTATTACTAAATCATTCGAAAAATATATCATGTTTAGAAACACGATTAACCAAATACAGTTTTTATTAACATTGCTAGCGAGCTACGCCCCCTAGCTGGGCCACCTTTTTCCAAACGAACCTCGATATTAAGCAGTATATAATAAGCAAAAAAATTCATTTAATAAGCAAGTCTTGGAGTTCGAATCCTCAAGCACAAAAAAGTAAATTAAAGAGCCATGGTTGTCATGCGCCCATTATCCCGTTTAAAATATGTGATTTCGCACGGTGGGCGCTGCGCGCACTTGAAAAAAAAAAAAAAAGGTTGTGGATCGGAGCCATGGTCGCTTCGCGCCCGTCGTCCCGTTACAAATATTTGGTTTTGCACGGTTGTCGCTACGCGCCCATAAGACATTTTTTCGTATTTTTTGGTTCATCAGAAGCAGATTTTTACGCAGATTCTGAATATGTAATCAGTTTTTTCTACTTTAAAAACTGTATGCATGATGGTTTAAGAAAAAACGCGCAAAAAAAAGTTTCGGTACATTTTCTTTGCGGCGGCCTGTTATATTTCTAAGTTGAATATTTTAGCGAAAACTACGGAGAATAATCGACGGCAAGTCAAAGAAAATGATGCGGAACAAAGCGCACTTAGCGCGGGAGAAAAAGAGGTTTTCGGCTGGTTCTTCTTTTTGCGCTCTTAGCCAAAGGGGAAAAGTTCTAGTCATTCACCGCAAGGTGGCCCAGCGTAAGGCGAGCTCTTTTTGGGAAATGAGACGTTTTGCGTTCCGTTTCCCGAGGGGTTTTTAATTCATAACTTTTTTAATTTTGGTCCCACGGTCTCGAAAATGCCCGAAATGACTTTCCCGGAATATTTCGAATCGAAATACACCTCTCGCGACTTCCAAATCGCCCGCGTTGCGAACTGTAATCGGCTTCAAGCAGGCAGACAGACACACAGAGGCACACGGATTTTATTAGTATAGACTAGTGAGCTACGCCCGCTAGCTGGGCCACTTTTTCCAAACGAACCTCGATATTAAGCAGTATATAATAAGCAAAAAAATTCACTTAATAAGCAAGTCTTGGAGTTCGAATCCTCAAATACAAAAAAAGTAAATTAAAGAGCTATGGTTGTTATGCACCCATTATCCCGTTAAAAATATGTGATTTCGCACAGTGGGCGCTACGTGTCCACCGTGCAAAGGCGGCCCACTGTCGCTACGCGCCATGGTCGCCATCGTCCCGTTAAAAATATTTGGTTTTGCACGGTTGGCGCTGCGCGCCCATAAGACATTTTCTGGTATTTTTTGGTTCATCAGAAGCAGACTTTTACGCAGATTTTGAATATGTAATCAGTTTTATCTATTTTAAAAACTGTCTGTATGATGGTTTAAGAAAAAACGCACAAAAAAAGTTTCGGTATTAAAAACTGCAAAAGACTGCTATTAAAAAAAATAAGTAATTTCATTAATATCACAAACAACATAACTAACAAATAATTTTGGCAGATCGTTTTCCGTTTGTACTAACAAAAATTAGTATTAATCGCGTAAATCTTAGGTTACACAATATTCGTGTATGCTACCAAAAAAAAGTATGAAAATAAACCGTGTTTAACATTTTTTACCAATTAGTTCTTCTTCAAATAACCGAAACGAAAGAAAAAGTCGTTTTCCCGGGAGAAAAAAGAGGTTTTCGGCTGCTTCTTCCTTTAGCCAAAGGGGAAAAGTTCAGGTCGTTCACCGCAAGGTGGCGCAGTGTTCTGCCTCAAAGCTCCGTTTGGGAAATTAGACGTTTTCCGTTCCGATTCCCGACCGGTTTTTAATTCATAACTTTTTTAATTTTTGTCCTACGGTCTCGAAAATGCCCGAAGTGACTTTCCCGGAATTTTTCGACTTCCAACACGCCCGCGTTGCGAACTGTAATCGGCTTCAAGCAGACAGACAGACAGAGGCGCACGGATTTTATTAGTATAGATAAGCCAGGTATTTATATTTATAGACTTTTTGTTTATATAAAATCAGAAAGTGGTTAAAAAAGACAATTATTGTATAACAGCAATTGAACAATGAAATTTACGTGTTTATTAAAGAATCGATTGAAATACAGTAGCTACAGAAATGTGCTTACACATAGCTGTCTGATATTAATCTGATATTAATCTTCCATAATACTTGTGTTAATGTGACGCTGGTTTGATGAATTTCAACCAGAATTTTTCCAAGAAAATGATATTAAATATGTTGAACTTAGAAAATTGAAACTATATAAATAAATATTCGTGAAATATATTTTTTTTTTCTGGTTAGAAATAGAGTTAACCTAGATCAAATTTATCCAGGCATTACGGAAGATTGAAGTTGGCAGCTAATTTTACATGGATGTTACAAAATTTTAAATCTAATTATCATATAAATGAGATTTTTATCTGGTAATCTATGAAAATAAAACGCTTATAACTGATCTATATTTAAAACTGCATAGTAGTTATGTTTATAATTTGTTTACAACTATAATAAAATGTAATTGCAAATTCACTTCTTGTGTCATTTTGAAACCTGTATCTATTCCACCTTCGGTATTGCGCCATGCAACATATGTTCCCCCCCCCCCCAAAAAAAAAAAAAAAAAAAAAAAAAATAGAAACGAAAATATTAAAGATCGTAGGAAACAATAACAAACATATTGGAATAAATATTTATTTATTGCTTTGTGTATTTTTTATTAATAAAACTAGTTGGATGTGTCAATCCCGAAACTTTCTTCTATCTCATAAGTACATTTTAATATATATATATATATATATATATATATAAAAACGTGGTGACTCCAAAGTTATCCACTATCGAATTTCCTCGAACATTTGACCTAGCCTAATGAGATTCTGGTATCCAAAAAGCCTAAAACGCAAAATTTAATTAATATTCTGAGAAAATGAGCTTAGTAGTTTGGTAATTTATGCTAAAACCTAATAAGCATCTATTGATGTCAAGACCTAACAAAATCTGAAATTTGATGGAATTTCGTCCATTAGTTCTTGAGATATAGTTATAACAAAAAATTTGCAAAACGTAGCACAGCAACACCATATCTTGGACAATTTATGCCAAAACGTAAAAAAGCGTCTAATTATGTTATGGTGTAAAATAATCTGAAGTTTGATAAAATTCTGTGCATTAGCTCTTGAGATATAACTAGTTTAAAAAAACCGTGTAAAATATAGCATAGCAGCACCATCAGTTGAAGGATTTATAACAAAACGTAATCATTGTGTAATTATATTATATGTCATTTTGTAACAAAATCTGAAGTTTGATGAAATTCTGTGCGTTGGTTGTTGAGATATAGCTATGAGAAAAATCGTGCAAAATGCAGCATAGCTGCACCACCTGTTGCAAGGTTAATACCAAAATGTAATTAGCGTCTAATTATGTTATATATTCTAGTGTAAAAGAAACTAAAATTTGATGAAGTTCTCTGCATTAGTTCTTGAGCTATAGCTATCGCAAAAATCGTGCAAAATGTAGCATAGCAGCGCCACCTATAGGGCAGTTCACACCAAAACTTTATTAGTGGCTATGTATCTCAATGTATCGCGGAATCTGAAGTTTGGTGAAATTCTGTGCATTAGTTCTCGAGATATAGCTATCATGAAAATCATGAAAAATGTGGCATAGCAGCGCCACCTGACGGCCAATTTACACCAAAACTTAATCAGCGTCTATGTATATCAAGGGGTCACAGAATCTGAAGTTTGGTGAAATTCTGTGCATTAGTTCTTGAGATACAGCAATCTTGAAAATCATGAAAAACGTAGTATAGCAGCGCCACCTGCAGGCCAATTTTCACCAAAAACCAATAGTCACTAAATCATATCAAGGTCTAACTGAATATAAAATTTTATTAAATTTCGAGCATTAGTTCTTGAGATAGAGCGCCCACAAATTTTTTGTCACATACAGACAGACAGACTCACAGACAGACACACACTCACAGACAGACGGACAGACTCACAGACAGACATTTTCTAAAAATAGTCAAAACGTGTTCAGGACCTTCTAAAACGTATAAATCCGTCGAAAACCGGAAGTCGAAAATTTTCATGAATCCAATACTTTCTTCTTGTAAAGATAGAAGAAAGTAAAAATAGACAAATCCGATAAGCATAATCGAACTGCATTATTTCCCGGCTATGAGAAAAAAGTATTTTTACACATACGCGATATAAGTGAACTTCGAATACACGCGGTTTTTGAAAATTTTGGAATGTCCACATGCAAATTTATTAAAATGTACTTTAAACGAGGATAGTTATGCAAGTCAATGGTTTCAGAGAATAGTTATGCTTGTGGTTAAAAAAACAAAAAATAAATAAACAGGTAGTATATGACCAACAATAGCTATCTTATATTTAATCAGTTAAAGAAGGCAATGGGTGGGTGTTTTAGTTTAATTTTCCTAATTTGAATTTTGTAAAATGAGTAAATTTTGAGTAGTTTAAAGTATGTTCTTTTATGTTATGATCAATGAATTTGGTTAAAGGATATATAAACATACTTATTGAAACATTTTAAATCTATACTCAAAATTGCCTGGAAGTTGGCTAATGCTTTCAGTCTTTTGTGATCTAACGGAATAAGAAATACGTAAGAAACATTAATGCTCTCTTTTAAACTTTTGCCTAAAAATTGACTGCGTACTGACATTTTCACTCTTCATTTTATAAGGTCCGTGGTAATTTTTTTATTAAGATTTTAAATTGCTTATTGTGAAATCATAGACTGATAAGTACAGATTTATGAGTGCATAAAAAAACTTGAAGCACATGGATCATGCAGCAGCTGAAATGTTAATATAAATACTCATTTAACATTCTTTAGAGAAATATTAATAAAATAATAGTAATATCTTTAAAAAATGTGAGAATAGCTCATATAATCTATAAAAACAATATTTCAAATTCAGGTTTAAATTTTAAAATGAAGCTATAATATAAACGTGTGAATTATCAACAAAAAGTTTTTTATTAGAAACCAATAATTGTTACATGGAATTAGTCATAAGTTAGAATTAACAATAAAATTTGCATTTTGTTTTAAAAAATTAACTTTATTTATAATTTCTCATAAAAATTTAACACCAGAAGAGTTTACAAAACAAGAAATATCCGGCAAATCTGTATATATTTAGTAAAATGTGAATAGTGGTGCAACAAACTAATCAAAAGCCCTCTAATATTTTTAATATCAGCCGAGTGACATTGGTTCTCAAACTGCTATAACTTAATTATCCGAATTTAGTAATATAACAAAAAATCGTTGATTCAAAAAGTATTTGTCCATTTTTTTTCTAAAGATTAAACTATATGTTTAAGAAATAAGCGAAACCGTCGGGACGATGCAGAATTTTGCAGTATAGCAATTAAAGTTTAAGATCCAAGAATGTGCAAATAAATTATAGAATTAATTCAATCAATCTATAAAATATAAATTAATTTGTTGTCAAAAGTGTATTTTATATGTGATACAGTTTTAACCCCCCCCCCCCCCCCAAAAAAAAAACCACTGTTTTGATTTAATGTCATATGTTTCTGATTTTTTAATTTTACATTTATTATCTGTTTTCCAAAGAGTGTAGCTTATATGTTGTAATATAGGATACAGTTTTAAACCCTCTTTCCCCCCCTCCCCCCAAAAACACACAAAAAAAAACACTGTTCTGATTTAATGTTATATGCTTCTGATTTTTTAATTTTACATTTAATATCTGTTTTCCAAGGAAAACATCTTTAAAAAATGTCTGATGACTGTTTTTATTTTATAATTACTCATCAAATCATATGACAAAATAAAATATCAGTCAACTTTTTGTTATGACAGAAAAAATACTGTTTTAACATCTATGGGATCGTAGAATACAGACAAGTGAAAATGAAAACTCAATTATTTTATATCAAGCAGTGAAATATACTCAGATTTACTTTACTGCACAGTCAGAGTGAAAATACCGGTGGAAGAGTTTTTCAATCCTCTTCATATATGATTTCTTCAGGCGAATTGATGTAGTCTCCAAGGTGTCTTTAAGCGCTATTTTCTCAGCAGTATTTTCAGATCTGAACTTAAGTTTAAGTCATTCTGCGAAAGTCCGAACATTTAGCCAATAGCACTGTTCTAAGCATTAGAACAGTTCTAAGCATTAGCACTAATTTAATGCCATATGCTTCTTATTTCTGATTTTGACTTTTAATACAACCATACACAATATCTTTTAAAAGAACTCCTGATTGTATGTTTTTATTTTATGTTTACTCATCAAATTGATGAAACATTTTAAACTGAAATGATCGATAATCGTTTATAAATACACGAGAAATTTATATGCCTCTGCAATGTGGTGTAATCCTAATAATGTAGTGTTTCCATCTCCAATGGATAGTAGAATACAGACTATTGTAAATAGGAAAATTATTTCACTTTAAGCAGTTAAGCACAATGAAATTTACAGACCGACATAGTCGCAGTGAATATACTAGTGGGAGAGTTTTCCAAACTCTCTTCAAATAAGATTGCCGCCAGCTTCTTAATGTAAGTCTCCAAGGTGTCTTTAAGATTTTAGTTGGTAGGGAAACACTGTTTTCCAAGATCTGTTTTCATATCTATAATAAGGTTTAAGAAACTCTGTGACAGACCGAGCTGTTGTCCATCAGCATCTTTCATAATTTCGATAAGAAGTGTTCGGTAGCTTATAGGTTAGCTAGGTTATATTCCGCAATCAGTTCGACCAGTGTTCCAAGAGACTGTCACTTTATATAAGATATGAACACATCTGATAGAGCAGCATCCCCGACATAATAAAAAGTATTCAAGCTGCGTTAAAGACATATTCCAAAGTAGTGTCATCAATTTTCAATATGTATTTAAAATTTTTGTAAGTATGGAAGCCCTGTTTTTCTACGTATATTTTAAGATTTCGAATAATATTTTAGGTACTATGTGCCAGACTGAACTGGTGGCTTACAGCTTCTTTCACCATTTTAATAAGACGTTTTCGGTAACATTCCACTGCGCACTCAGATTGCCCTGGGTTCAAAGCGACTGTCTCTTTTTGTACGACAGATGTAAACTGATCTGAGAAGATAGCAGTTCCATCCGAACAAAAATATTCAAGTGGCTTTAAAGGCCTGTCTCAAAGCACTTGACATTAACCTTCTATGAAGAAGATTTTTGGAAACACGCTTCCTGCTATTATAAATCTCTCAATATGTAACTACATTGAAAAGAAACTTTAACTGTACTTGATTAAGCTTAGGAACAAATTATTCACAATTATCGAAGAATGAACACTTTACGAAAAAATATTCGTACTCTTTCTATTTATACATATGTATTTAATAAATCAATATTTAAATTTGAAAAAAAAGAATCATATACAGAATTAGAATAATATTGCATTCTCATGATTTTATTTAAAAGCAAAATAAAATAATATGTTATCTTATTCTATTTTTATTAGAAGAAACTAACATTTTTTTCATGGAATTAATCGTCCAATAGAATTAACTATACTTCTAATCTTCTCTTAAAAAAATTTTATCTGTTTTATTTTTCTTACTTGCTCTGTTGCAAAAGACAATACAAAGCAGAAAGATTCTTTGAAGTCTTTATATAGCTTGTCAGTTATGAATAACGAAGCAACAAACAAAACAGATGAAAAATAGAAAAAAATATCAGCCAAGTGTAATTACTTCCCAAAGGGCTATCTCTTAATTATCTGATTTCTGTAATAATATAAAAAAACCTTTGTTGCAAAAAGTGTTAGGGCTGTTTTTTATACAATTAAACTTATCTGTATTAGAAATAAACTAATCAATGACAATTTTAATGACGTATATAGTAATGTAATTAGCCTTTAAAATCAAAAGAAGTTCATAAGAATTTAAGAATCAATTTCAAATATGCTATAAAATGTAATGTAAACTTCATTTATTGAAAATATATATGTAAAATCTTTTAATATCTGATGGTAATCAAAATTTTAAAATGCAATTTCATTGCTTTTTATTAGCTCACAGGCTATCATAGCCTGAGAGCTTAAGTGCCCGTTCGTTCTGTATGTATGTTCGTTCGTGCGTGACGCGATAACTCATGATAAAAATATCCGATTCACTTGAAATTTTGTATGTAGGTATATCCTGACAAGGCGCTTCCCTGATTAGTTTTTGGAGTTCATTCGATATGTATAAGAGGGAGAAGAAGCTCATGCCCCTCCCCTTAGTTGATATAAATGGGATTTTCATGCAGAATTAAGTTTTCGTTGAAAATTTAGTTTAGGATCATTCTCATGAGGCGATTCCGTGACTGTTATTACGTGTTCATTGAATAAGTATAAATAGGGGGAACAGGGGTTCTAAAGTCCCCCCCCTTAATTTATATTAATGGGTTTTTCAAGCAGAATTTTCAGATTTCGTTCAAATCTCTGAATAGTTTTGGAAGTTTAATGGTTAAGTATAAAAGAGGGGGATAACTCCTCTTAAATTACATAAATGCTAAATGGGGTTTTATTAAGAATTATCTCATTTGCTCTGAATTTTGGATATAGATTTTTTATATGATAAAGCATGTCTTTGATAGTATAGGAGGTTCAATAATTAAGTATAAAAAAGAGGAAATGCGAGAGCTGTTTCCCCTTCTTAATTTTTTTTCGAACGGAATTAACCCTTGAAAATATAAGGCTTTAATGTACAATTAGTTTTTGTAGCCTGTGAGTTCAATGCCATCAGTTTAACTGGGCAGTATTCTTTATTAAATTTGTGGTATATCTATTAAAATCCGATTTTAAATTTTCATTTATGCTTTTTAATGTGCATAATCTTTTTAAAAAAATCTGTTTCGGTTTATTTTTTCGCACTTTCAAATGATATCTTAATTTATAAGCTCAAGCGATCCTCAATCTATGTAATAAAGTACAAACATATATGTGCGTAATGCTAGAGTCATTATGCGAATGACCACAGCGGATAATTAAATTTAACATTTATTATATTTTTTGCAATTTTTAAATTTTTAAATACTTCAAGTTGTCAATACATACACTAATTAACGAAATCGAAAAAAAAAAACATTTAAAAGCAATTTTAAAAGTAATCGGATATAGTTCGACCAATGTATTGCCGCTTGCTGAATTTTTATTTTTTGATAAATAATTTTTTGATACGAATTTTTAAAATTTGTATATCTGTAACCTACAGACAGACAATTACAAAAAATAAACTATATGCTCAAAATTTATAGTAAAAAATACTTAGCATTTATTTACAACTTATGTTTTATTGAATTTTTATCAATCCATAAATAAAATAATAACTTATTAATAAAATACTAATTTAAGAAAGGTTATTGATCCACAACTAAATCATTAAAATTATTACAATAAAAAGTTCTAGCAATTTTTTATGTATTTTATTATTTCTGCAGCAATTAAATCCTTGTACGGAATTAGAATGGTATTTTAGTTAATTCTCCTAATTAGTTTTCCGGAGAAGCTTACATATTGATAAAAATATTATTTTTCCAATTGATTAAAATAAAACAGTAAAATACGTACTGGTTTAGAGAAATATTGAAAAGCCTTTATATGTCTTTTGTGTATGATTAGAATACATTTTATATTAGCGTAAGAAAAGTCTTCTCGATATAATATTCATTTCAAAATTTCAAACTTAAATAATAATAATAATAATAATAATAATAATAATTAAAAAAATAATAACGTGGTAATCCAATAGACAAATTTAAAGTCCACCGGAAATAGTTAAGCAGCTTTTTTCACAAAAATAACTTTACAACTATGTGAATATTCAAAGTTTGTTGTAGGGAACAAAAAATGATTATTGTAAACGATCATTTATTGTTCGTAGAATTATTGTAAATCATTAATTATGGATACACATATTATTTAAAAATTCCTGCTTATTATTTTATATAAAGAAGTTTTTTACATAATAACTTTAATTGCCATATTGCAATGCTCTATTTCTATATTAAAGTAAAACAAAATATAGTAACTTCCATGATTATCTACATATTATTGCTAGATAAATGATATATTTTAATAAAAAAGTGTATTTGTGACATTACTTTTTATTTGGTTTAGTATTATTATAAATAGTTTAAAACTATTTCATAATCAAAATAATTGATTGCCTTCATAATATTTATTTTTTTAATCGTCATAGGAATTTGAAATAGAGCACGAAACTCTGGAAATAACTTTTATAAAGAAATACGAAAAATAATATAAAACACATTTCAATTTCTAATTATTTATTAAGGTTTCTATTCTATGCTATCCCAGAAAATATTCCTCTTTGCATTGTTAGCATGTTATTTGACTTACTATTTTCCCCTTAGTATACATCCTGTGCATGAATGGGAATTGATATCATTCCTGACATACAGGAAATTTCGCGAATATTTATTATTAAACTTCTTTGAAATTCCACCAGACTTTCTTTGTGTGTCTGTGAATGTAATGTATTTTCGAAATTCAATATGTAAACCGAAAGCTCATTCACGTAAATAAATATTTTATAATCGGAGAAAATCAAATTTGTAGCATTTATACCTTTGTTAACATAAGACATTTTATTCATTTATTTATTTGTATTATTTGTCATAGTCTTTCAGAATGGAAGAATAGAAAATATCTTTACTTCTAATCCTAAGAAGAAAACAATTTTACCACTCCTATTTATGATTTTCTATGCAGTGAAGAACAGGAGAGAGTGGTATACCTTGGACATATGTGTACCTTCGACCTATTATATATATTGCTTTAATTGTTTAGATCAACAAACAAGAACACTTGTATATTAAATATTTACCACCAGAGATCTCATTTAAGTTCTTGGCACTTGTTTAGAAGCTCAGTTAATTGTACAATTTAAAAAAAAGGAACTTCACCTTTCAAAAGTAAATTTTTCATAGAAATATCAATGTTATTTTTATACTAAAACATATCTATTTTTTTAAATGAGGATTATACATAATAAAGCAATGCTTTAACTACTACACCATGTGCTTTAAATAAATTTAGACCTATCATTTACATCATGATTTGTAGTTTTCTTTTTAAGTGTCAAGTAGTGTATCTTGAACCTAATAAAACTGGTGTACCTTGGCCTGGGTCCAAGCTACACTAGGTATTGTCTAATGGATCTAAAAGTCAGCTCAAGAAGATAACATTTGAAATTGACTTACCTAATTACAATCTTGGCTAATATAAATATAATAACTAATATAAAGAAATTTTGATGCCTTCTGTGATCATAATATTTATAATTGTTCTGAAGATTTTTGTATATTTAGATTTTCTTATTTTTTAAACCTAATAAACTATGAAATGTATCAAAAATTTACATATGTGGCTTCTTGATTAATATATGTTGATTTTATGTGCTAAAAACAAGTTTTTTTATTCCCTTCTTAGTAATGGGACTAAGGTAGACCACAGTGATGTACATCGGTCCTATTTTATTTTGTGTTTAATTCAAAATTTTTCATTGAAATTATTTATATAAAAATTTTAGACAAATATATGTAGTGTATAACATCATAATTTTTTATAAAATTTTTTCCTTTTTTAGTTTTGAAAATTAAAAAAAAATTTAAATAGGTCCGAGATACACCACCTTCCCCTAAATACGAGTGTAATATTATGCAGTAAACCGAGGCAAAAAATGATGCCTAAATATTGGAAAATTGGGAAAACGCATGATGATTTTGCAAAAATAATTTCTGCTCTTGGCCTGAATTGTCGAGAAAATATATATTTTTTTTTATCCACTTCTGTATATAACGTACTAATATGCATGTATATTACACAGTATGCTAAACGTTTGTTCATTTAAATGCATGGCTCAATTAAAATTTTCCAATTCGCAGTTTTTGAAAAAAAAAAAAAAATAGGATGTTGTTTAAAACTTTTTTGTGCAGCATTCTACATGACCTACAAAACTCATACACACCAAGTAATATCGAAAAAGGAATTAAATTTATAAACGCATACCACTATTAAATTTACACTTCTAACAATTATTTTTCGTAGGCTTCAATAGATCAGAGATTTTTTCATCTTCTCCTGTAGCGTAATTCTTTCAGTGCTCCTGTAAATGAAAGATAAATTTTATGCTCACCTTTCTCTACAGTAAGAACCATGTAGCATACTTCAGTCATAAATATCAATTTAAATATATCTGAAATAGTGTAATATCCTTAAAAAGACCTCTTTGTTATTCCTCTTTGCATAGCTTTGTGTATGATTTTACTTATGTCATTCAAACACCACTAAATATACTAAATATAGTTAAACTTTAAAGGGTATAACTCAATTATTATTTGCAGTTTAATCCATTGGTGATAATATTCCTGAGTGCTTAAGAAGTCTTTTGTGTATTTCTATTTAGGATGTATGGCATTTATAGACAGCACATAATAAGTAAAAATTTGTTAAATAAAATTTAATTGCCGGCGGTTATCACTAACATAGTATTTACAATGACATAATTCTGTAATTGAAAATTTCGTAGATCCATGAAATAAATAAATAAATAAATGCTACGCACACCGTGTTACGTAATAATACGCGTCAAGAATGCATATTAATTTAATTACATTTTAAATAGTTTAACATAAATGAAATCAAAAGTAAATATTTTATACACCTAGATGTCTTTCTAAATGAATAATGAATGAATAAATGAGTAATTAATGAATAATGCAACAGAATGCATTTTTACAACATTTAAAAAATAGTTAATTATTTTTCAGATTATCTAAGATCATTCAAAAGTATTTGAAAATATCTTCTACATTCACTTTAATATAACGGAATAATTTTGACTAGCTCTGTAAATGATATATATACAGTGTCTCACATAAGTGATGGGACACTTGTGCTTTACAAAAGGAAACTAATCAAATAAAAAAAAAAAAAAAAAATGTACACATTTTTTGTGGGTGTGTTTCATACTTAAATTTAGTAAAGATTATTACATAACATACATTTTGTCAAAATATCAAAATATTAATTTATTAAAAATACAAATGTTTAGAACGGAGCAAAAAATAGCTCACATAAGTGCTGGGACACCATTATATATGCAACAAAAATCGTCTGAAATAAGCAATAAAAATATTTTTGGGGGTTTTATTTTTACTTAAAAGCAATTGGCAATAATTTATAAAATCGTCTGCAGTATTTCTCTCCAGTTTGTTTTGGAATTTTTGTGTTTTTTAGCTCTGTGTAGCCATGAATGCTAAACGAAAAGAAACTTCGCCTGAAATTCGAAAATTAGTTATTAATTTGCATATTGAACGTGGAAAATCTATTAGAAAAACTGCTGAAATAGTTAACTTGAGTCGTTCAACAGTTGAACGACTCAAGTTAACTTTTTAACGATAAATCATTGAACGATATAAAAAAATCATATGATTCAGGATAAAAGAAAACCTGGCCGACCATCAAAGCTATCCAATGGAATAAAGCGAATTATCGTTCGAAATATTAAAAAAAATCCAAGAAATAATGCTTCAAAAGTTGCTGCTGATTTACAAGCATTATATGGAATAATTGTTAATCCTGAGACTATTAGAAGGGTAATTCGATCTG
Source organism: Maratus speculifer (assembly GCA_964019185.1). Taxonomy (NCBI): domain Eukaryota; kingdom Metazoa; phylum Arthropoda; class Arachnida; order Araneae; family Salticidae; genus Maratus; species Maratus speculifer. The sequence goes on along the minus strand of OZ025290.1, from coordinate 410,298,159 downwards.
CTGGATATCACGGTAGAGTAGCCAGGAAAAAAAAATTTCGTAAGTGAAAAGAATAGAAAACTCAGACTAGTTTTCGCAAAATCCAACATAAATAAGAATTCTGATTACTGGAATAAAGTTTTATTTTCTGATGACAGTAAATTTTATATATCTGGTTCTGACGGTAGAATCTTGCTGTGGAGAAAACCCAGAAAAGAATTTCGCAAACCAATTTCGCAAACCACTTCGTACCAATAGTAAAACATGGTGGAGGAGGAGTTATGGTATGGGGGTGTATGTCGTCCGCTGGAGTTGGTAATCTTGTTTTTATTGACAGTATAATGGATCATACAAGTATATTGATATTTTTAAGCAAAATTTTAAATCTTCAGCACGAAAATTGAACCTTCATAACGATTTTAAATTCTACCAGGACAATGACCCCAAGCTCACTGCTCTGAACGTTAGACTCTGGCTGCTATATAACTGTCCTGAAATAATAAAAATACCACCACAATCTCCAGACTTAAATCCCATAGAGAATATTTGACAAGGATTGGAATCAAGAATTCGCAAACACACCATTTCTTCAAAACAACAACTAAAATCGGTGCTTCAAGAAGAATGGGGTAAAATCACACCAGAAATCACAAACAATTAGTCGAATCCATTCCAAAAAGATTAAATCATGTTTTAAAAGTAAAAGGAAATCCAAAAAAATATTAAAACCTTTTAAAAAGTAAAATTTTTTGATAAATATTTGATGGAAAAGTAAGTGTCCCATCACTTATGTGAGCCATTTTTTGCTCCGTTCTGAACAATTGTATTTTTACTAAATTAATATTTTAATATTTTGACAAAATGTATGTTATGTAATAATTGTTACTAACTTTAAATATAAAACACACCCAAAAAATTTTTGCACATGTTTGTTTATTTATTTTATTACAGTTTCTTTTTTTAAAGCACAAGTGTCCCATCACTTTTGTGAGACATTGTAAATACTACAATGCTAAATATTCAATACTGATTATGCTATAAAAAGGTGTCAAAATTATAGAAACATTTCAGTGTGGTTGGGATACATTTATGAGTTTTGCAGCACTGTTAGTTGATCAGACAGAGAGAGAAATCAAATCATAAACACTTTTCCACTTTGTTGGTAACGTTTGTTGGTAATAAAACTTAATATTTCAAAGAAACAAAGTAAAATAATATATTATTGCACTTTTTACAGTTTTTCTTCTATTTTTTGCTAGTTTCTTTACCTGCTGCAGAACTGCATAACCAAATTTCGAGAAAATATTCAATTCAAACAAATAGAATTTGAATTCAAAAGGATATCAATGCATGTCTTCTCCACAACTTAAACTGCTCTCTATTTCAGAATTATTTTCCATAAATAGAACATGAATTAGATTAGTTTCAAAGTTAGTCGTGATAAATTTCTCAAGCAAGGTAATCAATACCATTCATGACTTCGTAGGGAATCCATAGGAAAAGTGTTAGTTTAAATTACAATATGGAAATAAATTGATTTTGTTATGAAGAAAATTTCTGTGCAGAAGAATTTGAAAGCTAATTCTTAATTATTAAGTAAAACGAAGGCTTTATCTTTACAAATTAACCCTTTCAGGTCTGGTGTAATGTTAATAGCACATGTACTTTAATGGAGAATTATTTTGTTTTAAGAAACATTTTTATTACTATTTACATGTAGTAATGTTAAAATATGTCTATGTATTTATTTATATGAATTCATTAATGTTTAGGCATTTAGTAATAATAATTATTATTATTATTCACTTTATTCTCTTTGCGCGTTTGCGTTTCTTTTATTTTAAGCATATATTTAACTCTATAAATTTAAAATAAAGGTTACTTTCCTGAAAGAATAATGTGTAATGAAGAGTAAAAAGTTTTAAAAATTTCAATATCAGTTAAATGTCATTGTAAAACAATATTTTCTAAACATCTCCAAAAATTCTTCCTTTGCCTATTGTAATATGAATATTACTTAAATAATACGCAAAACAATAACATTGGCTATCTTCCAGACAGTGAAGTATTCATTAAACACTAATTAATGTATTTTGATAGATAGCGTTAATGTTATCAACGTAAAAGTATTTATTTTTAAAAACTGAAAAAAAAAATTCGGGCCCGAAACGGTTAATATGTAACCATTAAAGGGAGAAACATATCTTACAGATCTTAAAGATAAAAAAAAAATGAAATTATAAAAAAATAATTTATAAATCTTAATTATTAAATAATTTACAAATATTTTTCTTTGGCTCCAAAACATCAATTATAAATTTTTGACCCTCTGAGCGTCTTATAAATTGGTAAAATTGTAGTGTTACCTTCTTTGAATTTTGTTTAAAATGATCAAAAAATAAGATTTTTTCAATAATATATTTAAAAAATCTAATTTTAAAATATGAACGTAATCCTTGAAAATATTAGTCACTCGTCAATGTATAGAAAATTTATGAAATGTATAGAATTATATTATCTTAAATATTTCTTATATTGCAGGGAAACATGGCGCTAAGTGAATGAAATATTACATTCCAAACACTTAGAGGATTAGGTTAAAGTTTAGCATTTTTAAAGAATACTCTTTGAAAAATGTATCGTGTAAAATGTAGGTAAATGACTTTATGATGAGGTCTCATAACTTAAAAATTAGAAAAAAGCTATAAAAACCACGTAAGACAAAAAAAAAAAAAAATCACTGTCGTGATAAAATAATAAAACATAAAAAAACTACGTCATTTCGAATTTTTTTAAAAATACAATTTTTGTTAGAAACTAAAAGAAAAATGAAATTTTGTACATTAATCGGCCTTTTGCAAAACATTTAAAAAAATTAACAATTAAGACGTTAAGATTAAAATTTTAAATCAAATATAAAATTTTAGACGTAATCACGTATATCGGGCTCGGAAATTACATTTCTTTTAGAAGAAATACATCTATATTAACAATTACCAACATAGGTAAAAAGTGTTTATGATTTTAAAATACCAATCTGCCGATATTCCGATCTCTAACTGTCGTAAATGTAGTCACAATGTCATGATTCCAATATTTGTTGTCGGGATTTATTATAGCACGTTCGTTATTGAAATTGAATTTTGTAGTAGTTTTAGTTCAGTTACAGGAATTGCTGAAAGTTTTGAGTTATACAATGGTTTCTGGGAAAAAATCTTTTCAAGTTCATTTTAATGATGTTAATTAATCTCTGACAGAATAACATTTTATACTAGGTTTTCTTCAGCAATCCTTTTCTGCATATTGAACTTTAACCTTGTTATACGTTTAACTAACTGCTAATAATAATACATACAAACTACAAAAGGTCACCTGTTTCTGCATCCCAAACATTGTGTATATCCATTGTTACTTACGTGGTTAAACTAGATATTTTCCAGTGTTTATTATTTGCTTGTTTCATATAAATTTATTATGTATTGTTTTTCTTATAGAGTCATCTGCAAATTGCAAAATGAAATTACCATTGATGGTCATACTACAATCGATAAATAAAAAAAAAATAGATAGAAGAAAACTATTGAATTTTTAATACATACATAAAAAATAATACATAACCTTCATTGTTCAAACTATAATTTATTCGTGTATGAGGAGAAAGTAAAAGTTTATAATTTTTAAGTAACAATAGTGACTATATTTTAAGCAACCATTAAATATATATCTATATATATATGTATTTTTTAAATGAAGTAATTTCCAAGTCAGAGACAGAATATATCATTTTTAAGTGACATAATAAAACCTATAGTCTCTATGAACTATAGAAGAAATAAAAATAAAACCTACAAAATAATTTTTAAGCTCTTTTCATTTTCTTTCAAATTACATACAAGAAAAAAAGCAATCAAAATATTTGATAATAAACAGTAATATTACCATAAATGATAATTTTATTTGTTTTTAATTAAATTTTAAATCATATAAACACCACAATAAATAAATTATGTTCATCAAAAGCACATGAATAAATTTAAATATTCATTAGAACACCTTTTTTGTAATTAAATAATGTTTATGTATAAATAAATAAAATCTAGAATATATTTTTAAGCGCAATTTATACATATAATATTCTTCAGTAGGTTAAAGACATAATAATTGTAATTTCTGAATCATAATTAATACAATAATAATCGAAGTCTCTTTGCCAGAACCACGTGACTAGCTTTTAAATAACCATAAAAAATAAAAAATAAAATAAAATAATTTCGAAGTAAGGAAAAACAAGAAAAAAAAGTTATATTTTTTTGTACGTTACATAAAACAACACACATCTTTTATGCACTAATAGACTCTTTCTATTCGTCAAAAACCATCACGACGAAAGAAGTAGTAAAACGTAATCTTTGCTAAAAATGTGGATTTCAAAAGTACTTGAGCAGAATTCGAAAATATCCCACGTCATAAAGTGTCGAACTAAACATTTTTCTACAAAGGTGTCGTAATCTTTTATTTTATCACAAAAGAAAAGTGTAGAGAAATCTGGAACTTGAAAATATTTTGCCCTTTTATATAATATGAAAAGACATGAGGATTAAAAAATCAATTTTAGAAAGGATTTTTTTCTGTGGCATAAAATATTCAATTTTTGTATTTAATTTGTAATTTTGGAGAAATATATAAAGAAATATCCATATGTATCAAGAAAAATCAATGGTGCTTCTTGCTAAACATGTTTAAATTTATTTTACAATGAAACACTATTTTTTTAAAACAGTAATAAAAATTTCTGTATCGGGCAAAAAATAAATAAAAAATAAATAAATAAATAAATAAATAAATAAATAATTCATTTTCTATTTCAGATTCTAAAAACATTTTACTTAAACATTTATGAAAAAACCCTACATTATCATTAAAAAAAAATATAGATCTCTATTCCTTTCTTATATACGAACTTATCTTTTAATGTTGAAATTTATGTAAATCTCTTAACTTTAAAAATGAATCGTTAAATTTCTAATTAACGAACGAAACCATTATTTTAAATATACTATTAAGATTTGAACAATTAAAAAAAACATGTGTAAAAAAATAAAAGTTGTAATTTTATAAAGTATATAAATATAATTCTTTAGAATATTCTACACAGCTTAAAATACAACTTACAATTAAAAAAGAATTCTGAAGCAAAAATGTATAAATCTAAAATAAATGTAATTTAAAATAAAATGGAACATCGACAATATAAATACAGTATTAATATTAATACATTTGAATTATCCTGGAAAAACTATAAAAAAGGATTACAAATTACGTTTATTGATAAAAAAAAATTTAAATTAGAGTTACAGAGAATTTTTTTACTTTTGGAACGACTTAATATTTTCTTCTGAATTTCATTCTAAACTATTTTTCATGAATGTGAGTAGCAAATATGATAAAAATGTAACCTGTGTGAGGAATTCTCTGTTGGAATATTTGTCCACTTTTGCAGCGTAGTGATAAACACAGTTAAAGTTAATACATTCTGTTTTTTTTTTTTTTTTTCAGAAAATAAAATGATAATGTACATTTAAAGGAAAAGTTTATTTATCTTTGGAATGGTTTTAAACTTCGTTTTGAAGTACATCATAAATCTTCTAAAACTGTATCAACGAAATAATAAGACAAAAACATTAAGCACAAAAATAAACCTGTATAAACCTGTCCATGAAAATCATGTTGCAATATACATTGCTGATTACTAAAATTGCCATGAAAATATCCTCTTAGAAAAAAATGAAACAAAAGATATTTATTGCTTGTAAAGAGTAAGATATTGAAAAAATCATTAAATTTGAGCAGTTTAGGGGCTTATAGGGATGAAATTAGAAGAAATTAGCTACACCATTTCAGATAAAACTGTCCTCACCCTGTTATGGAGTCTATCCTATGCTTGGATGACATAAACGTGCACTTTATTTCAAACTGCTTTCAGTGCGTGCAGCATTTCATCAACAGTATTATCTGGATATATTATATGGAATTTTATGGTATTATATGGATAATTTCTTTTCTGCAGTCCCTGACCAGATATTTTCAGTGGGTGACGGATCTAAACACCATGCTGGCCAGGACAGCAATTGAATAGCCTAAGTAGCAAGAATCGTCGAAACACGACATGCAACATATGGCCTTGTGTTATATCGTTGGGCACGTTTGTGAGACTGGGCACAACTATTGGACATAATAAATCTGATATATAGCAATCTGTATCCACGTTATCAAAGATCCAAATAAGAGATGTGCGTGTCATGTACCAATGACTGCCCAAACCATCGAACTAGGTACAGTGCCCTTATGCCGATATCGAATGCAAGCACATGACGAAAGGTCTTCTCAGAGACTACAAACAGGTACATGGCCATCACAATGTAGCGAAGAACTAAAAATCATCCAAAAAGACGATATTGTGTCCATACTGTGCCCAGATATGTCGTTCGGCTCACCATAGTGGGCATCTCTTTCTATGTTACATGATAAAGAGAATCATCAGTAATGGACGCTCTGCTGACAGTCCAAGCTCCTGCAAATGCCGTCGAACCACAAGAGCGGATACTGGACACACTGTAAGCACGAAGTCTGCAGGATTTCAGGCCTAGGCTGAGGCCCGTACCCGGCCTTGCCCGCTGGCCGTGCCGGCGGAAGGGTTTTAACTGGCCGGGCTGACAAACAATATAAACGGGTCGTGCCGATAAAGAAAATAGTGAGCCTACCGGCATGGTTATAAAGATTTTAGCAGAAATTATAAATTCCGAGCTATTTTCAATAAATATGGGTTTAATGAGAATAATTAAATCTGCGTCACGAGCCGATAGTTTGACAACACCAATACAGAATTATAGCTTATACAATGTAGAGATCGGCATCGGACGTTACATTAGTCACATTGTGTTTTATGCGTGGTTAATATTTTATTTAGCAGACTCGTATCGGACAGAGATCCGACTTGCATTGTTTTTCGACATATAATCAAGCTGGGACGGAACTAGATTTAATTGTTCTCAAGACGTCTATAGCAGAAAATGTGATTCATAAAAGTATTAACTTTTACACGGGGGATTAGACAGCATCTGTTTGTACCTGCATGTATTATCGGACAGATGCTGTCCGAGTCCTTTAAAAATGTCAGCTAGAGATAAAAAAAATTATGTTAACATAATAATTGAAAATATTCTTCTTGGTGGTTCTTAAATTCACTTGTCAACAACGAGAAAATCTACACATTTTCGGAAAAATTTTTAGCTGTAAAAGTATAAAATTGGCAAGTCTGATTATTAAAGGGCTTTTGGAATCGAATAGTGTTTTCGATTTTCTGCAAATAAGATACTTGAATATATTTGTTGAGATATAAGAGATTCTTGTCACATGGTTGCAGATATGGTTTGAAAAGTAATGATGTTTTTTACTTTCTTTTTTTTATTTTATAAATAAAATATCAATTTTCTTAATGAATCTTTATATATTTGTATGTAAGTAAATATAAGTAAATAATAAAAACTGCTTTATTTATTGTAGAAATTGTGTCGGGCCAGATCGGACTGGGCCTGTTATCACTGATTTCTGTACGGACTGGGCCTAGTAAAGTAAAAATATAAACGGGACGGGCCGGAGCCTGGAAATTTTGGCCCGTGGAGAGCTCTACTGCATGAATACCCATTTCTAGACTGAAATTGCGTGATATTGTTGTATGATTTTGCAGGGCCGACTTCACTATATGTCTCTCCGTTCTGACGTCAGTGGTGGGAGGGCGCGGATATTCTGAAAGCCGTACCGTATGACTCTTAGCAGCATGTTGATATCATATTTCAATGACAGAAGTTGGATTTTGACTAGCACGCCAGGCCATTTCAAAAATACAATCTTGATAGACAACGATCCTGTCTCCATCGAATACCGACATTTTGTGATGCGCAATTTTTATTGTTATTTGAGGCATTACACTATGCTCTAAGCAAACGCTGAGCTTACAATCCGCTTTCCCAATGAAATATTCACAACACAACTTTTCATTTTTGCAGTGATGTCGTTTATCCCGCTTCCGTCGTTCAAATGAGCTGAAATACTAATTGTTTAGCATATTCCAAACTCTGCTTTCTTTTGTGTAATTTTCACGTTCACCAGAGCATTCTTTCAATTTTAATAGTTTAAGAAATAAGCGAATCCGTGGGGACGATAGTGAACTGTCTAGTATAATAATTATTTTTCAAGATTCAAGAACGTTCGAAAAAAATTATTGAAATAATTCAATTAATCTATAAAATGTTACTTAATTCGTTGTTAATAAAGTAACTTATATGTCATACTATGAGATACAATTTTTAACCTCAAAAACACACTTTCTTCTTATTATATGTTCATACGCTTCTGATTTTTACTTTTAAATGTCTATTTTCTAAGTAAAATAGCTTTAAAAAATTCTCATTGAACGTTTTTATTTTACATTTACTCATCAAATCATATGAAATATTATAAACTCAAATGATCGTCAATCGTTTATAATGATAGAAGAAATGTGGTTAAGTATTAATTTAAACTTCTGGTGATGTTTCAACCTCCGAATACAGATAAGTGAAAATAAAAAAAAAATATTTTACATCAAGCAGTCAAATACAGTCAGATTTACTTTACTGCATAGTCAGAGTGAAAATACTAGTGGGTAAGTTTTTCAAACCCTCTTCATATATGATTTCCTCCAGCATGTTGATGTAAGTCTCAAAGTTGTCTTTAAGATTTTTGTTGATAGTCAAAAATTCTTTGAAAATTTCTATAGCAGTTTTTCAATGCAGCCGATGTGCAATAAGTTTGGCTTGTGCTCCAAGCGACTGTTTCTTTTTATGACATATGAAAACAGATCTGAGAGGACAGCACTTTCAACCAAACAAAAAATATTCCAGTGGTCTTAAAGACCTATCTCAAAGTACCTGACATCAATGTGAAGAGGATTTTTGGAAATTGCTTCCTGGTAAGATAAATTACTCATTACTGTGACTATGTTGAATAGAAACTTTGAGTGTAGGGGAAGATGTGGATACTTGAGCCATTTTTTGAATTTTTCATAATATTTTAGAATAAAATAAAATATGAAAATGAAAACTTTATATTTTTCTTCAACTGAAAACCACTTTCAATTAATTTTGATCTATTTTTCTATGTCTAATAAATATTTATTTTTCGTTTTACATCGTGGCTCAAGTATCCCAATGAGGGGGATACTTAAGCCATAGTGAAGGGATACTTGAGCCACTACGGAAAAATATCTACAAAAGTATTTTTTTTCGCTTTATTTTTGCACAAATATTTTACAGAATGATAAATTATGATACACAAAGTCTTTCAAAACCAATTGGGAAAACAAAGCTAGTAATACGATCATTTTTTGTCGTTAGAACTGGTTGTCGAATGATAATTTCAACTTGAGTTATGTCGACGGTAGACACATCCGCAGTTCAGAGCCATTGAAATTTGGAATCTGCAATTCTTCGGGCAAACTTCATTTACAAAATATTAAGCACTTATTCAACAAATATTTTTACAGTTTTTTTTTTCTGGCATATTTTATAAGTAACCAACCATCAATAGAAGGTTTTCTTTTCACATCATCACCATTATTGTCAGAATTTTCCTCTAATGATATTGTCGAATTCATGATTTTAATTTAGTAGCTGTCAGAATTTAAGCCAGATGCATCATTCTACTATTTCAAACACTTTTTTTGATTTCACAGGAAAATATTTTGTCTTCCCCTTTGGCTCCATGCAGGTAAGTTTGAACTGGATTTTTGTTGCTTTTCTTGTTTTTTTTCGCTCTTTTTACCAATTCTTCTTCAATTTTCTTAGTTAACAAAAAGTTACAGTAACAGAGGTTACGATTTCAATATAAAATATTAATCTTAATATGTTAAATTAAAAAATAAATATTTTAATATGTTGGACCTAACTAATTAAAGTGTTAGAGATTATAGCCTGAAAAACAGTTTTAAAAAGTTATTTTAATTTAATAAATGTTAAATTGAAAAAATTTTAACATTTATCTTGACAGGTTATTTTGTTAGACAAAATGAAAAATAAAATGGATATTTTCATTAAAAAAATATACATTTTTTAACATATTTATGTTGTTATTTTTTAAAGAAAAAAAAATAAAATTAAAAAATATTCTCCCTTTTATCCAGAAAAATAAACTATTAGTGATTATAAGGATGTAATTTTATTTTTTGTTTGTTTCACATATGTTTAATTTCTAGTGGGGATGGTTGAGCCATAGCTCAAGTATCCCCAATCTCACTGGCTCAAGTATCCCCACTACCACTATTTTTTTTTACTACTAGTTTTACTAAATAAAGCATGCAGCTATTAGAACTATTTTAGATTCAAAATACAATTGAAATTATGCTTATTAAATTTATGTATATAGTTGCAACTTTAAACAAAACTTTGATTAAAAAAAAAAAAAAAAAAAAAAAAAAAAAAAAAAAAAAAAACATACACCCAATTATTTATTTCAGATAGGGAAAAGACAATTATTAATCACTATACTTTCAAAATGGTGCCAAGGTGTTTTTTACATGTCCAGAACTATAAATATATTACTATATTGCCAGTTTTAGAAAGAAAAATTAACCAACTGCAGAGATAATAGCGGTGGCTCAAGTATTCCCTATGCTCAAGTATCCCCACTCTCCCCTACTTGATTCAGTTTAGACAACTAGTTATTCACACTTATGGAAGGGAGAAAAAATAGCACTCGTTCTCCCTAATGGTTTTATTATTATTATTATTATTATTATCATTATTATTATTATTATTATTATTAAATCAATATTATGAATACGAAAAAAATAATCATATACAGAATAGGAATAATATTCAATCCTCACTAATTTATTTTAAAACAAAATAAAATAATATGTTATCTTAATCTTGTTTTATTATAAAGAAAGTAGCATTTTTTCCCATAGAATTAGTCGTCAGTTAGAATTAACTATACCTTTTAATCTTTTCTTTAAAAAAAGAATATTGTTGCTTCTATTTTTTTATCATACTAACTCTACTGTAAAGAAATTACAAAGCAGAAAAATTGTTTTAAATCCTTTTATAGCTTGTCAGGTGTGAATAACGAAGCAACAAACAAAACAGATGAAAAATAGAAAAAAAAACCTTATTATCAGCCAAGTGTAATTACTTCCCAAAGGGCTATCTCTTAATTATATGACTTCTGTAATATTATAAAAGAACTTTGTTGCAAAAAGTGTTAGTGATATTTTTTATACAATTTAACGTATGTGTATTAGAAATAAACTAATCAATGAAAATCTTAGTAACGTATATAATAATGTAATTAGCCTTTAAAATCAAAGGAAGTCTATACGAATTTCAGAATTAATTTCAAATATACGATAAAATTCATTCAATGCACTTCTTTATTGATTATATACATGTGAAATCTTTTAATATCTGATGGAAATTAAATCTTAAATATGCAATTTCCTTTAGCTTTATGTGGTGTATTCTTATGGAATCGGATATAAGATTTTAACTTGTACATTTTAATGTGCATAATTTTTACAAGAAAATCTGTTTCTGTTTATTATTTCACACTTATCAAATAACTTCTGAATTAACAAGCTCATGCTGTCGTCAATCTATATTATAAAGAAAAACATATCTGTGCGCTACTCTGACGTCATTATGACACCACAGAAGACGAATTAATTGAACTTTAATACTCTTTATTGTTTATTTTATATTTCTAAATACCTCTTGTTATTAATATGTACACCGAATAAAGAAATCGAAAGGAAAAATATGCTAGTAAAAGCTATTGAAAAAGTAATCGCATTTAGTTTGAAAAAATGCATCGCCATTTACTGATTTTTTTTTTTTTAAATAAATAATTTTAACACGATATTGTATAATCTGTATATATGTCCCTTACATACAGACAATTACAAAAAATAAATTATTTGTACAAAATTTATATATATATATATATATATATGTATGTATTAGCATTTATTTCAAACTTATATTCAATTGAATTTTTATCAATCCATAAGTAAAATAATAAATTATATATAAAACAAAAATGTAAGCAAGGTTATCGATACACACCTAAAACACTAAAATAGTCAGAATAAAAAGTTTAGATCCAGGTATTAGATCCTGGTACAGGATTTCAATGATATCTAACTTATTTCTTCTAATTAGTTTTTCATAAAAGCTTAACCCATTGTTAAAAAAATATTTTCCAATTCACAAAAAATAAATATACATAAAAATAAAAAATAATTAAAAATAAATAAATAATAAAAAACCCCTAAAATACGTATTCTTTTAGAGTAATATAGAAAAGCATTTATTTTTTCTTCTATGTATGATTACCATACATTTTATATTAGTCTGAGAAAGGTCTCTTGGATATAATGTTCATTTCAAAATTTCAAACCTGAGAATTGAGGGGGAGATGGGAATCTAATAGTGTGGTAATCTAATATAAAAATTTAAAACTCCGTAGGTAACAGTAAATCATGTTCTTTCTCAAATTTCAACATTACAACAAAGTGAATATTCAAAGTTTGTTACAGGGAACAATAAATGATTATTGTAAACGATCATTTATTAATCGCTGAATTCTTGTAAATCATTTATTATGGATAAACATATTATTTAAATATGTTTATTATTTTATATAAAGAAGAATATAAAAACTTTAATTGCCATATTACAATGCTTTAATACTATATTAAAGTAAACAAAATATGGTAAAATCGTTTGAAAAACTGCATATTATTGCCAGATAAATGATATATTCAAAAAAAAAGTGTATTTGTGGCATTACTTTTTTATTTGGTTTAGTATTATTATAAATCTCTTAAAACTATTTCATATTCATAATAATTAATTGCCTTCATAATATGTAATTATTTATTGAATTGTCATGGGGTATTGAAATAGAACACGAAACTCTGGAGAAATCTTTTATAAAGAAATGCAAAGAATCAAAATAGAACATATTTCAATTCCAAATTATTTATTAAGATTTCTGCATTATGTTTTCCCAGAAAACCTTCCTTTTTGCATTGTTAGCATGTTATTTGACTTTGACTTACTATTTCCCCATTGTGTATATCCTGGATTCTGTAGAATGGGGAATGATTTCATTCTTGACATACAGGATGCAACTTTTCCGGATATTTATTATTAAACTTCTTTGAAATTCCCCCGCAGTTTCTTTATGTATTACTGAATGTAATACATTTAGAAAAAGGCAATAGGTAAACCAGACTTTCTTTTACGGAAATAACTGTTTTATGCACTCAGAAAATCAAATTTGTTGCATTTACACCTCTGCTAATATAATATATAATATTCAAATAATTATTTGTATTATTTGTCATAGTCTTTTAAAATGTTTTATGAAAATGTTTCATTGTGAATAATTCATTGTTCAATGTTGCGTTCTATAACGTAACATTCCAATTTGTATGATATTATGTTTAAAAAAGAGTGGAAAGTCATGCGTATGGCAAACATTATGAGGCATTTTAAAACATATTCGGAATATAACAACAAAACTTCATACTTTACTAAAGCAAAAGACGATGTCGATATGTTTGAATAATTGGAGAACGCATGATGCATTTGAAAAATCAATTTCTACAATTACTTTGAATAGCCGATAAAATATGCATTTTTTATGTAGATATGTATATCCCGTATTCATGTACACGTATACTATATAGTATGTAAACGATAGTTTATCTAAATGCACAGCACAATAAAAACTTCCTATTTAGCAGATTATGAGAAAAAAAGATGTTGCTGAAAATCTTTTGCGCATCCCTTTATATGACCTAAAAAATTCATACACAACAAGTGTTATTTAAAAAATATATAATTTTATAAACGCTGAACACAATTGAACTTTCTTTTCTATCAATTATTTTTCATAGGCTGCAATATATCAGATAATTTTCATTTTCTTCTGAAGCAAAATTCTTTTGGTGTCCCTGTAAATGAATGATAAATTTACGTTCGTCATGCTCTACAGCATAGGTTCCCAACGGGGGCGGTACCGCCCCCCAGTGGGCGCTGGAGTCTTCCAGGGGGGCGGTAGCGAGCCTAGAGAAAAATGGGGGGCGTTAGGAGAGTCAAGGGGGGCGGTGAAGGCATACCTACCTAGTTAGGAAGTAATATAGGGAAAATAGTTGATTGTCCAGTCCGTAACAAAAACTTTAATTGCATCTTTAACACTAGAACTGCGGGAAATTTTACTGTAGATTTAGAAAAAATATTTCACATCAGAAATTTTATTTAGGCCTATGCAACTTAATCACTTTATTTATGTTTGAGGAACTTATACTTAACTATTTAACCCGTCAGTAGTCGCGTGTCGGTCTTTTCGCCGCCCGTATAACTTATCTTCTCCTAACTTGTATCACATTACAAATACAACGGAGATCTACCATGTAGCTGACTTTGAAGGTTTCTCGACCACCTGAGTGAAGTAACAGGACACCTCTGATTTTCTTTCAGGTACGTTTTTAGAAACAAAGTTGAAATTTGCGAAAAAATCTATGGAACAATCACTAATGTCAGTTCATTTTTACATTTTCCAATTATTCCAGATCTCATGAATAAAATGCATAATTTGAGAAAAACTGCAAATTTATATCTTCATTGAAATGTTATTTTCGTATATTAGGTGAAAAATATTTCTTATTTTATATTTTTGGTATGTGGGGGGCCAGCGGCGAAAAGACCGAGCGCGACTAATGACGTTGTGAAAAAAGTTGCGACTACTCGCGGGTTAAAAAAAAAAAATTCTGGTTCGAATCAGCATGTATTCTTCTGTACGGGTCAAAATGACCCGTCTCCGCGGTTCTAGTGTTAAAGGGAAATCTATACAGGCGAGCGTACATTTGAGGGGGGATTTAATTTATTTTACGATTGTCAAAAAATCGCCGTGAACACGAAGGAGGTCTAAAATCGCGAAGAACAAAATTTTTTAATATTAGGTTAAAAACATTGTTATTGCAATTCTTTCAAGAATGTGAAAATATCACACCGAAACACGAAAAATCGCAAAAGACTCGCATTAAAAATGATAAATTTAAAAATTGTGAAGTACAAAATTCGCGATAATTGGTTGAATAAGTTTTAAACAGAATTATTTTTAATTAACCTTGTATTTCGAAAAATTCTGAAGTATGAAGACACATGCCTTAACAGAAATTTTTGAACGAATCTGTAATTTGAATAAGTTCAAGAAAGTCGTTTATTCTTTGTAAAAGTGATGAAAATCCTTACATTTATAAATTTGTTCAAATGTAAATTTATTTAAACTTAAATAAGAAAAAATTTTACATCTCAAAATATCTTAATCGAAGAAGAAACACCGTCAGTACAGTATTGAGTATTTGAAATAGTGATCTACGCTCTCTCCTATAAACCAATCGTTACTTATGCGCTTAATTTGCCAAAACTTTTTTTTTTTTTTTTTTTTTTTTTAATTTAACCATGAAGCCTCATAGGCTGTAAGAGCATTTGAATAAATACGTGCTGATAAAAAGTAAAAGATGTTCCTTATTTTTCAAAGACTGGAAAAGAAAATTTTAAAACTACGTATATCAAAACTTTTTCAATCGTCTTGTAAAGAAAATGACAAATTACGAGCCTCATATTATGTTAATCGCAAAAGTATGAAAACCGCTCAGAATCGGCGAGAAATTAATCTTGCTGGTAGTCAGAGAGATAATAAAAACTGTTCTTAATCATAAGAAACCGTCGGATATCATCAGAAAAAAAAATCTTGAGTAATAATTCGGTACAAAGATGAATAGATGGCTAAAGCCATTGAAATATCATTATGTTATTACTTAAAGACCTGCAAATTTTCCATTCAACTCGATGTATTAGCGTTACCAAATAACAAAAACTCATAAAAGAAGAAAACAAATGTCAAGAGCTTTATTTGGTAAACATATGGAAAATGATACAAAGAGATAATCGATAGTTAATACCACGAAGTTTGTCAAGCAAAATAAATTCGTTTTCATAGTATTTTCTCACTTGCAACTGATGTTGTTCCAGCAACGACGGGACATCAGAAGAGTTTCATTTACGCATTTAAAACAAGCAGCATTAAATGTGCTCTTTGTACCTTCTGTTACACACCATCAGCATTTGGTGTCAAATATTTGGAATGAACACCCATATTCGTATTTCATTACATTATTAGGCGTAATTTTTTTCCAAGCACCTACGTCGTTCCAAGCCCAAGCTCGCACTCTGATTGGTTGTTGCTCTCGGCACTGTTTTCATGTAACTTGGCGTAGCGATAGACGATTCCGTCGAGTTTGATTTCCTTCCGAACCGAGTACAAAGTAACTTTTCTCTTGCAGCATTGGATCGGATGGAACGTGTCTTACTGAAAGATGTACTCTTTAAAAGTTTTTACACACAAGAGCACAAGACCACGATGATAAGAATGAAGGAAGAATAAGAATGAGTAGGTTAGGTTTTAGGTTTACTCGTTCACTTACGAGCGAAATATTTTTCGCCAAGTATGGTTATCGCCAAGTTACGTGAAAACAGTGCCGAAAGCAACAACCAATCAGAGTGCGAGCTTGGGCTTGGAACGACAAAGGTGCTTGGAAAAAAAAATTTCGCCATTATTAGAGCAGTCAATAAGAATAGTAGCAATTCATTGACTGGCAGGATGTTTAGCCACCTTTATAGTGAAAATCATTTCACAACTAAGTGCAGGGCTCCCAAATGGTCCGCGAACTGAACAACACTATTTTTTAACAGAAAATGTCATGATAGGTTTCTACAGAATTTGTGCTAGAATTAACTTTCGAAGGTGGTGTCTTGGCAATTTGTAAAAAAAGTCTAAAAAGAAAATTTCTCTAAGAAAATTCTGATATTGATGTTCAGTTGTCGGACCATTTGGGAGCCCTGAAAGTGAAACAATTGTTTCATTTGGTTGTGCAGTTGTCATTATCAATTTGCGTCAAACTTGCAAATGTTTATACTCAATCGCTGGTTCATACAGAAGTCCGTTGTCTTTGAAAAGGTATTTGTCTGAATCGTTTTCCGATATATTTGATTTAGTATTACACTTAACTGAAAACAGAAATGTAAAACTATGGAAAAACCTGATTGCATTTAAAAAAAAAATGACATCGATTATTTAACAGACATGCTTAGAATCTTTAATTAAATCAGTTTAAATATTCTAAATATTTATAACAAGACATACAATGATTGCAAGATAATAAGTTGAATTTAATTAAAACAAAAAACCTCATAGTTGCTTCTGTGAGTAAACTTGTTAAAAAAAAATCTAAGTAGAGGAGATCACATCCACTTTGCCACATTGTCTGCGAAAACAAGAATATTTACTTACTGTCAGCACTTGGATGTTCTTCATGAAGTTTTCTCAGAGCGATTCCAAGATTTTTATACATGAATATATCAAGTTTGTTTTTAGATCTTCCGCAAATGATACAGCAATATCACCATTTTTGGAGGAGAAAATCGTGGAACACACAGCAAACAATAATTAAAAATAAAATTCAGAATTGGATACCAAGAGTTATAACTTTAAAAGCCAATACAGCTCTTTAATCTGGAACGTGAGCGAGATGAACAAATTGTTAAAATTTCATCAGCCACAATCATTTTCTTATTTTTAAAAAATTCTTATTGGTTTTGTGTTTACTTTTCAATTTTTAATAAATAATTATTTACTACATTTGTTGATCGTTTTAATTAACTTCTACTTTGATTTTTAATAGATAGATAAACAAATAAACTGTAGATAATATGCAACAACATTTTAACATTATGTACTATTAACTATTATTGGAGAGGGGGCGTTGGCATTTTTTCTCTTGTAAAGGGGGCGGTGGTCCAGAAAAGGTTGGGAATCTATGCTCTACATTTTAACTTCAATGCTAAGTATAAATTTAAATTTGTCTGAAATAGTGTAATGTCATTAAAAGAACACTCGTTCCTCTATGTATGGACTTGTGTATAATTGTATCTATGTTGTTCAAACACATTTCAGTATACTAAACATAGATAAATGTAAAGGACATAACTCAATTAATAGCCGCATTTAAGCCATTGATGGTGATAAACCTCAATGCTTATGATGTCTTTTCAGCACCTATGCATATGATCTATGACATTTATACACAGCCCACAATTACTAAAAATTTTATTAAATTAAATTAAATCACCGCTAATTATCAACAATCGACAATACATTTGTGCAGTATTGTATCCGAATATTTTATGCATCACTTTAAAAAATGCTGCATACACCGTGCTATGTATTAGTACATCTCCGGAATGTATATTAATTTAATTAAATTTGGAATAAATTAACGTAGATAAAATTTAAATATTTTTTCAAGTAGACCGTTATGTAACGGAATTGTTTTATACGGCCTTGTAAATGAATAATCAATGAATAATGCAACAGAATGCACATTTTACTGCACTTAATAAAAGCATAAGTTCTAATATCATTAAAATGTGCTTTAAAATGTTGGTTGTAATGTAACGGAAAAATTTTGACTAGTCTGCTAATAAAATGTAAATTCTACACACTTTATTTTCAATATCGATCGTGCTAAAAATCATAAAAAATGTAAATCAATTTAAGCGTGATTCTCATATATTTATGAGAGCTACCGATCAAGAGCATGGCCAGACATAGTGTGAAACCAAATCATAAAAATTTTTCACTGTACTGGAATGCAATAAAAAATACTGCAGCAAATATAATACGAAATATATTAAAAAATAAGAAAACAATATCGCATCACATTTTCGATAGCCTTTTTTTAAATGCTTTGGTTAAATTTCACGTCTAACTCAATCTCTAAAAGCAGATTTAGAGACTTCCAAGCAAGATAATCAATATCACTCATGACCCAGGTCAAAATTCATGCCAGTACCAGCAACAAAAATATGCTAGTTATTGCTATATATTGCTTTGTTTGCTAGATTTTTCTGCTATTATATGCTTTAAATTGCTAGCCAGCATCACATGCTATATAGCTAGCGTACACAGCAATAACATGACAATCTATGTACAAGCATCTTATGGTTATTTGATGTTTAAGCTTCTTCCAAAGCATGCAAACGTAGGTACCTTAACGTGCTATAATATGCTTTTTTATGCTTGCCAGCATAATATGCTATGCAGCCAATTTAGGGAAAAATAGCATGGCAAGCTAAGTACAAGCATCATATGCTTATTTGCTGTTTAAGCTACATTGAAACAACCAGAAGTAGGTACCTTAACATGCTATAATACGCTTTTTTATGCTTGCCAGCATAACACGCTATGCAGCCAATTTAGGAAGAAATAGAATGACACGCCATGTACAAGCATTTAATTCATAAACAATTAGAGAAACAGAAAAAAAATTATTTCCATAGCGTATTTAGAAAAGTAACTCTTCCCCTCCCCTAACGGAAAACTAACTGATTTTAACTGACCTTTTAACTCATCTTTTTCTTAGTGTTAAATTCATTTAACTTAGTTGAAAATTATAAATTTACTATGTCTTTAAGAATAGGAGGAAAATAAAATTTGTTTATTGAATTTTAAAAGTTGGGCAAGAATTAGAATATCTGTGCCATTACCACGTGAATAAAAAGCTGCCTCTTGAACTCGTTGAGATAATGTTTTAACACACAAACTTAAAAAAAAATAATTAATTTTTATAGGCTTTCCCCCCTCCCCCTACACGAATTGGGAAAAATAACAACTGTACTTCCTCTTAGTACTTAATTCTTTAAAGTTACTCATTAAATGTTTTGTATTTATTAAAATAAGGGAAAAATATATTTTTTAAATTTCAAAATCAAGAGTCTTCTCCTCGGGCTAATACAACGTAAATTCAAAACTTCCTTCGTCCACGTGCTTTCAATAAAATTTCAAAACAGAAATCTAAAACAAAATGAAAATTAATTTTCATTGAAGATATTGGGAATACACGTCTTCCCGAACATAATATTATTAGCTTTAAATTTTGCTAATGTTAATTAACTTAAGTTATTAAAAAATAATGTAAAGTGTTTTTCAAAATCGGTAAAAAACAAAATTATTCATTTAAAATCCTATACTCAAGAAGCACTTTTTCATTTAAGAAATATTTTTGTAACAATCGATTTAAAAAATATGCATAATTGATTCCTCCCCTCTTTCCAATAAACATTAGTTTTAAAATCCTCTATCTTAAACTGAATTTACCTGAAATTTATTCTATCAAGAATACATTTCATAATTATTTATTACTCTACAAAAAGCAATTCAGAGCATGGTAATTTATCTAATAAGAAAAGAAAATTCTTTTAATAATAATAATGAATTGTATTAACTTAAACATATTCTAATCATCCATTAATTATAAAAAAAACTCTAACATATATTAATTTTATCCATTGAAACTTCGAGGAAATGTAGCTGCATCGATAAATTGACTCTTTAGTTTATATAAAAATAATAGCGCATAGTAGAATTTGCTTCATGAATAATCACTGGCAGTCACAGTCGTATAAACACAGGTTCTCCACTGGCAAGGTAACTAGATTTCGTGTCTTTCAAACCGCAGGTAGCGAGTTCTACCCTCGGGAGGTGAAAATATCCAATTTCCCCAGCAATATTCGTCAACGCTTTCAGTGTTGTCAACAGATGGCAGCACCTGCGTCTTCTTTTAACTAGCAACTGATGCTAGAAATTTAATGCTAGAATAGCAAAATTTTGCAGCAAACGATGGTAGAAAAATAATTCTAGACCAGCAGAAAATACAAGCAAATGATGGTCTTAATTGCTGCTAGGCCAGTAACATATTCAAGTAACACATGCTGGATTATGTATGCTGTCCAAGCAGCAAAATGGGCCAATACACACCATTGCTAGCTGGTAATTTGCTAGAAACAGCAAATATGTTATGCTAGTTTGTGCTAATTTACTTCCTGCGATACATCAAGTAATGCTTGTCTAGCAAACAAATACCACCATGAATTTTGACCTGGGGAATGTGTTGGAAATCCAAAGTAAGAGTATTAGTTTAAATTCTTGTTTGGAAATAAATCGACTTATTAAGAATGAAATTTCTGTGCAGAAGTATTCGCATGTCACTTCTTAATTATTGAATAAAATAAAAGCTTTATTTTTACAAACTGGTATAATCATTGAAGGAAGAGACATGTAGTTATGATATATATATATATATATATATATATATATATATATATATATAGAGAGAGAGAGAGAGAGAGAGAGAGAGAGAGAGAGAGAGAGAGACATGATTTCATATAGACTTCGTAAAAACGCTACAGATATCTATACTAATAAAAGAACAAAACGCTCTGTCTATGTGTCTGTGTGTGTGTCTGTATGTGTGTCTGCGATGGCTAGCAAAATCTACAGCATGTACGAAGCTCAAAATTTTTTTCAGAGTAGCCCTAAATTTCTCCTGATGCACCTGAGCTTCAGAATTTCGAAATTCCAATTATTAACTGAGTAATTAATTAAAATCGAGAGGCCACTCTCATAAAAAAATCATCTTTTTCCAATTTTTTTCTCTTTCGTTTGTTTACGGTTGGTTGGTTGTGTAAAAATTTTCGCAGAAGTAATAAGGAAGCTCAGAAAGAATTAAAGAAACCCATAGAGGAATGAGATAAGTGGAAGTGAAGTAAGCCTCAATGAAACCATCAATATGACCAACCTCAATATGAAACCATTTATCGCTCAAATTTTAATGTGCCAAACAAAAAGACGTGGAAGGGATTTTGTATTATATGACGAATTGAAAGAAATGAATTACAATTCAAGAATATTGTAAGAGGAAATAGCAAATTTTTAAAATGGTCTTTGTTCTATTATTATTTATTAAAATAAATGTTTGCTTTTAAATTGAAGTAAATTGGAAAATTAGCAATAATTAAATATCAAGTTAATTCTTTTAAAATCATGTATGAAAACTTAAGTAATAAATATTAATCTAAAATATTGATTTCAGACTGCAGACGATTTTAATGTATTAAAGACTTTAAAATTTAAAGACTGGCAAAATGTCAGTTTAACTTAGGATTTTCTAACATAGCTGTTACGTCAGATCGTTGGTACTTCGTACATTAGAATGTATGTGTGGTTAGCTACAATGCAGTAAATATATGTACATGTATATATGAGGCTTTTTTAGCAGTTTTTTTAAATCATTGATTAAATTTGAGTGCATTTTATTTAAGTTAAAATTTTATTAAGACTTTAATTTGTTTTTAAAACAAAAATGAAATGTCTGTTTGACGTACAATTGTTCGAATCGGCAGACGATTCATACACAGTAATAAATTATCAAATAGCAAATTAAATTATATATCAAAAATAGTCACTAAAAGAAGAGTAGCAAAACATAATGTTTAGGCGTATTAACACATAACCCGATCCCAACCAGAAAAAAACAGACTATACTCCGATCCAAGCAAGACAAAAATTCCATGAGCATAAACCCGACCCGAACCTAAAAATTCCATTTGAAAAAAAACTATGTATTTGATATCTGACCCGAATCAAATCTGAATCCCACAAAAATATTCAAATGAAGCAAACCCCCAATCCGATCAAGGAAAAATAATGTTCGTGTATATGCAATCAGACCCGAACCTAAAAATTTTCATTGAAAAAACCCGAAAAATGACCAGAACGAAATCTGAAATCGATAAAATATTCCAAAGAACTTTAACCCGATAAGAGTAAGACAAAATAATTTCCGTGAACATAAACCTGATTCGAACCTAAAAAATTCCATTCGAAAAAAAATCTAAAATTTTATGCAAACTACATCTGAATCCGATAAAAATATTCGAAAGAACCATAACCGGATTCGAATAAGAGAAAATAATTTCCATGCACATGAACCCGATCCGAACCTAAGATTCCATTTGAAAAAAATACCTGAAATTAGAATCGAACCAAATATGAACCTGACAAAAATATTCCACAGAACCATACCCGGATCTGAACAAGACAAAAAATTTCCATGAACAAGAACCCAATCCGAACCTAAAAAACGGAACTAAATCTGAGTCTCACAAAAATATTCCAGAGAAGCATATCCTTATTCAAACATAATGCAGAATAATTTCCGTTGATGCGCCACCCAACCTGAACCTAAAAATTTCATTAAAAAAACGAAATCTGAATTGAATGACATCTGAACCCGAAAAAATATTCCAAAGACCCAAAACCGGACCCGAGCAAGACAAAATAATTTTTCTGGATATGAATCCGACCAGAACCTTAAAAATCAATTTGAAAAAATACTTGAAATCTGAATCGAACCAAATCTGAATACGACGAAAATATTCTAAATAACTATAACCAGATATGAACAAGACAATATAATTTCCATGGGCATAAACCCAATTCGAACCAGAAAATTAAAAAAAAAAAATCCCGAAATTTGAACCAAACCTAACAAAAATATTTCAGTGAAGTATAACCTCATTGGAACTAGGTAAAATAATTTCCATGGAAGTACAACCCAAACCGAACTTAAAAATCTCGTTTGAAGGGAAAAAAACAAACGAAATCTGAATTGAACCGAATCTAAACTGAACAAAAATATTCCAAACAACCATAACCGTATCCGAAGAAGACAAAATAATTTCCATGAACATGAATCCAATCCGAACCTAAAATTCGGATGTTCTACAAAACATAATGAGCTCCGTAGCGGTGGAAAGTGAAACTAAGTACTTAGCGCGAGATGGTTAAGATATTTCGTTTATAGTTAGTGTTAAATTAGAACGTGGTTACGGTTAGTTAACAGTTAGGTTGCAATTACGTTCCGGTGAGCCTTATGTTATATTTATTTTCCGGTTAGGTTACAGTTAGGTCGTGGTTAAGTTACAGTTAGGTTAAGGTTAAGTTGCACTAAGGTTGTGGTTAGATTATGGGTAGGTTATGATAAGGTGTAGGCCAGGTTACATTTATGGTATATTTAAGTTACAGTTAGGTTACTGTTAACCTTTTACAGGCCAAATTCAGATCCAGGCATATTTTAAATAATTTTTTTGCACATTATGCCTTCTAATGCTTTAGTTAAGGGATATTAGTCATTTAATATGATGCAAATTTTTTTATATGTAATTTTCAGAATGTTCCCAATTGGGAACATTGGTCACTTCCGGTGGTCATTTTCCAGTGTTCATTGGTCATCTTTATTATTTTCCGTACATTTCCCCATAAATAATAGGAATATAACTTCTGTTTAAAAAAATCTTGTTATCTAATTCGAAAAATCTGTTTCAAAAAATCATTCTTATGACTGATTATTTTATAGTGGGCATTGGTCATTTTTTATGATTTTCTGTACATTTCCTCATTAATGATAGGAATGTAACCTCTATTTCAAAAAATCAAGGCTTCTTTTTACTCTTTCGGGTAATTTTTTCTAGTCAAGTTTGATTAAATTTAATTTGTAATAAATTTTTAAACTTATGTTCCCAATTGGGAACATTGGCCTGTAAAAGGTTAAGATACAGCTAAGTTACAGTTAGGATTTTGTTCACAGAATGAACATTACGCATATTTGACAAAAATATGCACCTATTTTTGTAAAATAGCTCTGAAATTATAATACTATATACTAACATTTTAGCTAATCATCGAGAATCGATTTCATTCACAGTATAGTCGGATTTAAGAGTGATATAATTAGTTTGAAATTCAAAATATTTCACTTCGGATATCTATGTGAAAAAAGTATTTAGTTAAGTCACTTAACAGTAATTTTAAGGATAAACATCAACAGTTTAACACGAAAATCACACAATCGTTGGACACATATTCCCTTCTGCGTTTCCCATTGCAATCATTTTGGATACTTTTGCAGCTAAATATTACTTTTTTAACCAATTTTTGACATAGTCAGGGGACACGTATTTAATATAATGTACACTGTAAAAAAATTTTACCCTTTTGCTGCATCATCACTCCCCCGCTTTTATAGAATATCTCTGTTTTGACCTATGAGAATGCTCCATAATAGGCTGAAGTATATAAAAGAGGTGGAGTGACGATGCAGCAAAAGGGTAACGTTTTTAGTAGTGTATTTACACATATTTCGAGTTAAAGATAAAATCATAAAAATTTCAAGTTCGTTTAAGATTATTATTACGGACCCGGGCAACGCCGGGCGGGTCAGCTAGTTTCTAAATGTAAGGAAATATAATATACCGTGTTCCGGGATGACTTCGTTTCATTTCTTTAATTTTCTTATCTTTAAAGATCCGAATAATTATTCGATGTTTCATTTCCATAATTTATAAATCTTTTTCTTTTGTTCAGAGAGATCAACTGTAAATTTTAAAATTAACGTTTAGAATTTTTAATTGATATTATTTTATTTATTTGTCATGTTCAATTCAGGACGATGTCACAAATGACTTGTATATGAAAATATTATTAACATATATATTTCACATAAAAATAAGTATTAAGTGAAAAATGTATCACAATTAAAATAAATCATAAATAAACTTTAAAATATGTGTAAGATAATGACTATAAGGGTGAATTACCAATATTATGGCAGAATAGTTAAATGTAATTTTAAAAAACTATGTTTTTTCGAAATAAAGGTAAACAGAATTCCTTAATGAAAATTAAAGTAAAAAAGCATGAGAATACAACAATCAGAATTCTGAAAGATATTTAAAAGCCATGAAGAGTTTATAGGATAAGATTAAAATTCCACAGCAGAAAAGAAAAGTTTAAGTACAGTAAAATTTCGATCCATCGTTTTCCAAGAGATGCTGAAAAAAAAAACGATGAATGTGGATTAACTTCAAAACACAAAAAAACAAAATGTTTATGCATTACCAATGCATGCAATGTATACAGCATACTAAGAAATAGCAATTTGTGTCATACTAAACTGCAAAATAAATAAATCGTAGTTAAAGCCAAATGATGTTTATTTTGAAAAAAAATATATTTCGCTTGGTTTTTCGTTCATTTTTCTAAAATAAAAAATCAATTTTCAAGATATATAACATTTTTCTTGTCATTTTCTGTAATTTCACTTGCATGTATAAAAGTTCATACAGTTTCAAATGCCGTAATTGCATCAGGCAGAGTTGGCACTAGTGGACCAAGTTCATCGGTATGAACATTATCCTCTGTATCTTCACCATTATTTAAACAAGGTGGAACCCGTCGAATTTCGACGAAAGTAAATGTTTAAGAAGTAACTGTTTCATTGATTTATGAAAAACCTAGAAAATTAGCTACAGTAAAAAATGCATCTTATCATGGTCAGACTAACTCTCAAATAAATATTATTTAAAACTAAAGTTAAGAAAAACTATTATTTCAGTAAAACTCAGTTGTCCAAATTATTAAAATTAAACTTTAATTGCATATGTAAAAATATAATAATAAAATAAATTATAATAAACATCAGTTATTAAGATGAAGTTATCAACAAAGGCTCTTATGTTTGATATAAATGCATATGAAAAAAAAAAAAATCAAATTGACAAGATTTTAGTATTTCACGTGATTTCTAATTTCGTCATAATTTTCATCTTCTCAAAATTTTCATGCGCACATTTCAATTTTTATCAATTTTAATAGAAAATGGGTATTTCTGTTGCCACATTTATAAAATTCGTACTAAAAACTATAAAAAAAATTAATATGTCAGGAATAAATTGAGATACAGCTTACAAACAAATTGCATTTAAAAGTATATATTTTTCTCTATACGATGGTGTAGAAAGTGAAAATGTGCTATTTTTAGAAGTATAAAATTTGCAGTACAGAAAATTGCAAAACTGAATTGCATGAGAAAGTGTTGCCATTTGCAAAATGACGTATGCGTTACGCACAGATACGTTTGGCCTTTATAATATAGATTTATTGCATTATCACACATATCCTCTATGTTTAGAACACCACATGTCGTAACATTTGATCACTGGAAACATATTTGTATCCTCTCCAATACACCCACTCTCTATCTGCATTATCATTGTTACCATGAATACGAAGAGCATAAATGGATTATTTTAGGATAAAAGAAGTAATTTTTGTGTCATGAAGCAGATTTTTATGTCATATGGATTCGCATGATTTTCAATTTCATTTCGGCGAGAAAAAATTTACGACGATGAATGCAGGAAAATTACCTTGTAATGAACGTTGCATGCGGGTTTTGTTAATATTATTTAAGTATGGTTTGTGCACGGACCGCAGAAATAAAACGGTCATTGTGGTTAAACGATAGATGCGGAAACGATAGATCGAGGTTTCACTGTATATATTTATTTATTTCAATCACAGGAAAAAACATCACTTTTAAAAGAAGAGGCAAACGCCCTTTTGCTCTCTCTCTTTTTTTTTTTTTTTTTTTTTTTTTTTTTTTTTTTTTAAGACGGGTTGTCAGTAAGTTAAATAGTTTGTGGGTCGAATTTTTGAACAATCTGTATTTTCCCTCTCTAAAGAACATAAATTTCAATTTCCAAGTAATTTCTCTAGTGTAATACTTATTTCAAGTCAATATGTTTTTATACTCCTAAAAATCTTGAAGTACAAAATATTCTCATGTGCAACATACATGCTTTGCAGACAACCATGGAAAATTAAAGTTATATTGAGATAATATTTTTGTTGTTGTTGTTGTTAGAGCTCCTGCATAGATAATTTTTTTTTTATGTCGCTGAAAAAGTTTCATTGAGATTTAATACATCATATTACTGGCTTTCGGTTCTGTGGAAAGTGGTTAACGTATTATAACACCTTCTCTTGGAGGTCTTCAAAAATCAACGGCAGTCGCAACTTTGTTTTTTAAAAGAATCAGTTAATCTTGAATAAATGTTGATTTATTATTTTTTAAAGACAATTTTTGAAATTTTTTAAAAATCATGGATAAGTGGAAATAGATTAACACTTTAGAGGCAAGCAAATGCGTTTGTGTAATACTGAATTTCTGTAATACTGGAAAATAATTATTGAAACAACTCCTTTTCCTCCCCTCAAAAAATTAAAAAATAAAACTAAATTAAATGTCTTCATGCGAATTGAATATTTTCAACTGAGCGATAAATTGCCCAGGCCGGGAATTGGACCCAGATACTTAGCTTACCAGGCCAATGATTTACCTGTTAAGCTAACTGGGCAATAACCGGCTGATATTTCTTGTTCAGATAAGTTAGCTTAACAGATAAAGCATTGGCCTTGTAAGCCAAGTATCTGGGTTCGATTCCCGGCCTGAGCAATTTTTCGCTCAAATGGAAATATTCAATTTGTATGATACATTTGCCAATCAGTTTGATTGTGCTAAAATAATAGTCTAAAAGTCTTCAGTGCAAAAGATAATTAAACCTTAGTTGGGATATAATATATCCCCCCTTCCCAAGTGTTTATTGTGCAGTTTAGTTCGTAGTTATATCATATTTCCAAATTTAGAAGATATTTGCTTTTCTTTTGGAACATTGCGTCTTTCATGATACACATACTCGATAAAATTTTAAAACATATTTGCAATGATAAACTATAAAGGTTTATAAATTCATTATATGAGCCAATTAAAAGTGCAATTTTATAAAAATTGCGAATTGTTGGCAATATTTTTTATAATTTCAAAGCTTTTTAATAATCATACAGATGCAAACATTAATTCTTTTATCGTTTATCGTACAGCCCTAATTTCAATTTTGGCATATTTTATTGCTATCGTTTATGTCACATTATATAAATATGAACAAACACTAATTTAATGTATTATGATACTAAATTTATTCAGATAAAAAGTACATGAAAGAACTAGGTTTATCAAGTATTTCTGGATTGTACTATTCACTAGTTAACATTAAGGGGACAAGAGACTTTTGAAATCATTTTTTTTATATTTTTAAATTTGCACTTTAAATATTATTTAAGGATCGATTATTGCATTATATTATATATTTATCACAAAAAAAAGTAAAAAAAATGAATTTTTTTTTTGAAAAAAAATAGGGAAATTTTTCTAATATTTTAGATTTAACGAAAAATTTTCAAAATGCTCCATGCGCATTATTTTTTCTCTGAATGCTTTGAAATTTTTTATAGTTATTTATCACAATATATGTCATAAATCTGTGCATGTTTTTTTGAAAATAAAAATAATTGCAAAAGTTATAGGTAGTTAATTGTAAAAATAGGTTGAAAAATGCTCAAAATTTCAGAAAAATTGAGAAAATATTTTTGTCTTACCTTTATATTCAGATATATAAAATTCAATGCACAGTTTTATTTATATATGTAAATCAAACTTGTATAAATATTATTGGAGATTTTTATTGATATGGAATGCGCATAGGACATTTTGAATAATTCCCGTTAAATCAAAAATATTACAAAAAATTCCCTATATTTTTCAAAAAAAAAAACTTTTTTTTTTTACATTTTTTGTCATAAATCTTTGTTGTAGTGCACATAATATACCCTTTGAATAATATTTAAACTGCAATTTTAAAACTATAAAAAAATGGATTTCAAAGGTCCCTTGTCCCCTTAATATCCAAAATTATTGAATTTTGAACAAGACGGATGTGCTATTTATTTAAGTTCGAATTTACCCTCTCACTGACAAGCCCGTCTATAGACGTTCCCTAAGCTCCTTTGTCTCTAAATCTATAGTCTATTTTTTCGTAATTCGTGACCTTATTTGATAAAAGTTTATGATATCAGTTAAATGTATCCATTTAAAATCAACAATGGTTTAAATCATCAGTTTTGATCTAATATATTCTTTTTCTGTCTGTTTCTTTTTTCTTTTTTTTCTTTTTTCTTTTTTTTTCTTTTTTCTTTTTTTCTTGATAAATTTATTTATCTTGACTTAGTATATTATTGAGAGAAATTGGAAAGATGATTACCGCACCCTTTAGTGCATACAACAATTTATGTTTTCCCTAAATTTTCCTAGATGAACTTAGTTAAGTGGTTACTATAAACAAGTTATTTTCCAGATATAACAAATTAATTGCTTCATTTAAAGTTTGTTATCTACATATTGTAATAGGTCTAATACACAGCACGTTAATGTCATTGTCACTGATGATCATACCACAAAATACTAAAGTTACATTATGTTTTTTTATCGTTTATGAATAAAAATTAATAGTTACTTCAAGCAAAATAAATAAATTGTACATTGTACATATTAAGAAAATTTACAAGTCTTACAGTCTTATAAATCACATGGATAAAATACGCAATAAATCTTTTTTCTTAATCAATTTTAGTCTATAATATTCAAATTCTGTATCTTAAAAATATGAGATTACATTTAATTAATCATTAAAATATAGTTAAAAAAGCTGAAATATATCCAAGTACAGAAAAATATAAAAATATATATTGAAGTTTTAATATAAAAATAAAACATGTTCTTTTTTCTCAATTCAATAATTTATTTTTTTGCGAAGAGAAAATAATATTTATTGAAATATAAACAAACAAAATATAAAAAATGCATTTTATTTTTTTTACACTTTTTATATTATTCTAACTTATATAAAAGAAAGATGAATGCTTATAAGTTTTGAATCAAATTTAACGCAATAATAATCGAATTGTTTTCACATAAAGCGTATGACTATATTTTAAAACTAGAACGCCGGGAAATTTTACACAAGTTTTGTAAAATATGTTTTAAACCGGAAAAATAATTTGAAATTATTTATTTTATTTGTTTAGCCCAATTCTTTGCAACTGATATATAACTTATTTCTTGAAGATATTTCTGGTTCCAGTCGGCAGTTAATCCAGTCACCGGTATCAAATTGACACCTTCCCGGCGTTCTAGTGTTAAAGAACCATTATAAATAATTTAAGAAATAAAATAATTTTAAAAAGTAGATGAATAAGATATTGTTGTGTTTTCATGTTTTAAAACAGAACATAATAAAATATTTTATAAATACACTGATATACTCTTCCTATTTGTCAAAAATCATCACAATGAATGAAGTTGTAAAATGTAATCTATGCTAAAAATGCGGATTTCGTTCATCAAATGCTCTTCAGTACAATTCGAAAATATCTCACGTCATAAAGTGTCGAGCTAAACATTTTTTCTACTAAAGTATCGTAATCTTTTATTTTATAACAAAAGAAAAGGACAGAGAAATATGGAGATTGAAAATATTTTGGCATTTTATATAATATGAAAAGGTGATTAAAAAATCTATTTCAAAGAGGAATTTTTGTAATTTTTTCTGTAACATGAAATATTATATTATTGTATTTAACTTATATTTTCCAAGTAATATATAAAAAAATAACTATACGCTCGAAAAAAATCAATGGTATTTTTTGCTAAACATGCTTTAAACGCTTACCTGATTTGCACGTACGTCGTGCGAGAAACGTCTTTTTTCATGCATGATATGCCCATACCACGTGCGGGAATCCGTATTCGAAGCATGATTTATTATCCGCACCACAAAAAAAAAAAAAAAAAAAAAAAAAAAAAAAAAAAAAAAAAATGTAAATTTTGCATTTTATAATCTGAGCATTTTTCAGAATCAATTTGGAAAAAAATTCTGTTTTTAAAAACTGGTGATTAAAATTAAAAATTTTGTAAAAGAAAGTTTTTTTTTCGAAAATATTGATCTGTTCAATGGTAAAAATTTATTATAATAAACACAAACTATAACAAAATTTATCTATAATAAAATAATCTATATATGAACAATCTAAGAAATACATGTTATGTTTTAGGATTGAAATAAAACAGTTTAGATATAAGAAAATTAATCTAATAAAACAATACGGATATATGGTGACAAATATTGTTTTATCATTAATTTTATTTTTATTTTTTCATAACCTGTCTTCTATTATTTCAAGCAGACAACTCCAAAAAGAAAGCTGGAACATGTAAAAACTACCCTGGAGATTAACTTTTTTTTTTAACGATCAATCTCTTAAATTACGCTTGTTGTCAAGACAGTCTAATCTTTAACATTTTATTACTAAGTGTTTAAAAAATATGTCATGTTTAGAAACACGAGAAACTCAGTGTGGATTTTATTAGCATTAGAATCCAGGTATTTATATTTATAGATTTTTTTGTTCTTATAAAGTCAAAAAACGGTTAAAAAAGAAGATTATTGTACAACTGCAATAGTTCTATGAAATTTAGAAAGTCATTAAAGAATCCACTGATATACAGTAGCTGCAGATATGTGCTTACACAAAATTTATAAAATTTTAAATCTAATTATCATATAAATGAGATGTATATTCAGTAATCTCTAAAAATAAAACACTTATAACTAATCTATAATTAAAAGCGCATACTACATATGTTTACAATTTATTCATAACTGCATGAAATGTGTTTGTAAATTTACTTCTTGAGTAATTTTGAAACTTGTATCTATTTCATACTCTGCATCATGCTATGTAACAAAGGTTGAAAAAAAAGAAGCAAAAATATTAAAGATTTCGGGACACCATAACAAACAAATTGGAATAAATAAATATTGCTTTGTGTATTTTTTAATACTAAAAAAATAGACAAAACATCATCGGATTGCATTATTTTCATGTTATGACGGAAAATATTTTGACACATACGCCCTTTATTTGATATTTGAATACACACGCTTTTTGAAAATTTTGTAATGTCCACATGAAAATTTTTATTAAATGTATTTTAAACGAGGGCGGTTATAAAAACCAATGTTTTCAGCCAATAGTTATGCTAAGGGTTAAAAAAACATAAATAAATAAGTAGTATATCACCAACAATAAATGCCGTACTTTGAATCAGTTAAAGAAGGCAATGGGTAGGTGTTTTAGTATAATTTTCCTAATTTGAATTTTGTAAAATTAGTAAATTTTGAGTAGTTTAAAGAAATTTGTTTTGTGGTATAATACATAAAAATATTCAACGGATATAAAAACATATTTATTGGAACGTTTTAAATCTATACTTAAAATGCCTGGAAATTGACTTATGTCTTCACAATTCTGCAATAATACGTAACAAAAAATATGTAAGAAACACTAATGCTGCCTTTGTAAAGTTTTAAATAAAGATTGAATTCCTGCCAACATTTCCAATCTTCATTTTATAAGGACCGCGGCATATTTTTAAAAAATATTTTAAGCTGCTTTTTGTGAAATCATAGACAGATAAGTGCAGGTTTATGACCGCATAAAATCCTTGAATCACATCAATCATATAGTTTCTGAAATATCAATATAAATACTCATTCAATATTTTTTAGAGAAAAGTTAAAAAAAAAAAATTGTAATATCTATATATAAATGTAAAAAAACCAATATATAAAAGAAGAACGATATTTCAATCTCAGGTTTATATTTAAAAATGAAATTATAATATAAATATGTGAATAATCAAAGAATACTTGTTATTAGAAAACAATAATTTTTCCATGGAATTAAACATCAGACAGAATTAACAAAAATTTTAAGTTTTGTTTTAAAAAATACTTTACTTATATTTTCTCATAATAATTTGACAGCAAAAGAATTAACCAAACAAGAAATATACAGTAAGTCTATATACATTATGTGAGATGTGAATAGTGGTGCAAAAAACAAATCACCTCCCTCCCTCAAAAAAAAAAAACTTATTATCTGCCTAGTGTAATTACTCCTCAAAAGGTTATATCATAATTATCTGAATTAAGTAACATAACAAAAACTCGTTTATTCAAAAAGTGTTACTCCATTTTTTTGAAGTCTAAACTATATACTTAAGAAATAAGCGAATCCATGGGAATGACAGTGAATTGTATAGCATAATAAATAAAATTTAAGATCCAAGAATGATCAAAACAATTATAGTATTAATTTGATTAGTGTATAAAATGCAAATTAATTTGTTGTAAAAAGTAATTTAGATGCTATACTATGAATTACAATTTTAAACCTCAAAAATCCACTGTTCTTCTTATTTAATTTTTTAATCTGACCTTAGTTTCTGATTTCTGATTTTTATTTTAAAATGTCTATTTTCCAAGGAAAACAGCTTAAAAAAATTCTGATTGAATATTTTTAAATTACATTTACTCATCAAATCATGTAACAAATTATAAACACAAATGATCATTAATCGTTTGTAATGACAGAAGAAATATCGTTAAGTATTATTTTAAACTTCCTGTAATGTTTCAACATCTGAAGGACCTTAGAATTTAGGAGTTAGAATTTAGAACTTAAGACTTTACAGTTTTTCAAACCCTCTTCATGTATGATTTTCGCCGGCATGTTGATGTAGGTCTCCATGGTATCTTTAAGAATTTAGTTAATATTGAAGCACTCTTTTCCCAGGCCCGTTTTCAGATCTCGAATTAGTTTAAATAACTCTGCGTCAGGCCGATTTGATGGCCAACAACTTTTTTGATGAGACGTTTTCGGTAACACTTCGTTGCGCAGTCATTTTGGTCTGGGCTTCAGGCGACTGTCTCTTTTTAGGACAGATTAAAATAGCTTTGAGAAGACAGCACTTTGATAGGAACGAAAATATTCAAGTGGCCTTAAAGACCTATCTCAAAGCACCTGATATCAACCTACTATGAAGAGCATTTTTGGATACTCGCAGCCTGATATGATAAATTTCTCAGTTTTTGACTATGTTGAAAATAATCTTTGGGTGTACTTGATTCAGGCTAGGAAACAAGATATTCACACTTACCAAATGATAAAAAGAACAACAAAACACATTTGTACACACTTATAATTTAATATAAAATAATATGTTATCTTAATCTCAATTTTTTAGAAGAAAGTAAAATTTTTTCCATAGAATTAAGCGTCAAAATGAATTAAATATACCTTTTAATATTTTCTTAAAAAAGAACATTTTTGCTTCTATTTCTTTTTTCATACTAACTCTACTGCAAAAGAAATTACAGAGCAGAAAAAAATCTTTTAATTTTTTTTATAGCTAGTCAGGTGTGAATAACGAAGCTACAACAAAACAGATAAAAAAATAGAAAAAAACTTATTATCAGCCAAGTGTAATTGCTTCCCAAAGGGCTAGTTTTTAATTATCTGACTTCTGTAATACTATAAAAAAAACTTTGTTGCAAAAAGTGTTAGCGCTATTCTTTTTATATACAATTGAACATATGTGTATTAGAAATAAACAAATCAATGAAAATCTTAGTGACGTATATAATAATGTAATTAGCCTTTAAAATCAAAGGAAGTCCATAAGAATTTAAGAATTATATCCAATATATTGCAAAATTTACTCATTGCACTTCATTTATTGAAAATATATATGTGAAACCTTTTAACATCTGATAGAAATCAAACCTTAAAAATACAATTTCATTGCTTTTAGGTAGCTTTCATTACAAAAAGAAAAAGTTACCTATTGCAGCCGTCCGGAGGAAAACACTTCCGGAAAATTTTTGTATATTTTCACAGATCATGTCTCCCAGACCCCAAAATCACCCTCCGTTCAAATGTTGACATATATATATATACATATATATATATATATATATATATATACATATATATATAACCATATATCATCATCATCAACAACAACCGTTTTCGATTCACTGCTGGAGGTCTCCCCCAGATTTTCCCAATATTTTTGTCTAGTGCTTTTGTCATCCAATTTACACCAGCCACTTTTCTAATTTCGTCACTCCTTTTAAGATTATTCTAAACGATTATGTATTGTTCGTTGAATTATTGTAAATCATTAATTATGGATACACATATTATTTAAATATGTTTTTATTTTCTATAAAGAAGTTATTCTTATTTTGCATAATAGCTTTAATTGCCATATTACAATGTTTTATTGCTATATCAAAGTAAAACACATATAGCAACTTCGATAGAACAACTACAGATTATTGCTAGATAAATGATAAATTTAAATAGAAAAGTGTATTTGTGGCATTACTTTTTAATATGGTTTAATATAGTTTAAATATAATTAATATAAATTGTTTAAAATTATTACATATTAATAACAATAGATTGTCTTCATAATATGTAAATTTTTAAATCGTCATGGGATATTGAAATAGAGCAGGAAACTCTGGAAATAGCTTTTAAAAAGAAACACGAAAAAACAATGTAAAACGCATTTCAATTTCTAATTATTTATTAAGGTTTCTATTTAGAGTTTTTTCCAGAAAACATTCCCTTTTGCATTGTTAGCATGCTATTCGACTTATAATTTTTCCTTTTGTATATATTCTGTATATTAATGGGAATTGGTAACATTCCTGACATGCAGGAACTTTTGGGGATATTTATTATTAAAATTCTTTGAAATTCCACCGGAGTTCCTTTGTGTATCTGTGAATGTAACCATTTTCGAAATGCAATAGGTAAACCAAAGTTATTTTTACGCAAATAAATATTTTACATTCGTAGAAAATTGTAGCATTTATACCTTTGCTAATGTAAGACATTTTATTCTTTAATTCATTTGTATTATTTGTGATAGTCTGTGAGAATGGAAGAATAGAAAATATCATTGCTTCTAATCCTAAGAAGAAAACATATTTTTACTATTCTCATTTATGCTTTACAATGCAGTAAAGCATAAATACTAGTGTAATATTATGCAGTAAACTGAGATAACGTGGCTAACGAGAAAGACAGGCTACCGAGGTATATTTTAAGTGACTTTTTTTACAGACCGCTAGAGTCACGTGATGCTGAAATAAACCAATGTGGGTGCACGAATAGAGCGCTACGTCATTCTAGCGGTCTCTAAAAAATATATTTGGGATGTACCGTGGTAGCCTAATTTTTCCGTTAGCCTCACTGTGTTAAAAATGATGTCGAAACATTGGAAAATTTGGAAAACGCATAATGATTTTGAAAAACACAATTTCTGCTGTTAGTCTGAATAGTCGAAAAAAATGTACAGTTTTCAATCCAGCTCTTTATATAGCGTTTTGATATGCATGTTTATTACATAGTATGCCAGATGTTTGTTTATTTAAAAGCATGGCTCAATTAAAAATTTCCATTTAGCAGTTTTTGAAAAAAAAAAATGGATATTGTTTAAATTTTTTTGCTCAGAATTACTTATGACCTACAAAATTTATACACAGCAAATAATATTTAAAAAGGAATTAAACTTACAAAAGCTTACCACAATTGAATTTACACTTCTAGCAATAATTTTTCGTAGGATTCAATAGATCATATATATATATATATATTTCTTCTGTAGAATATTTCTTTCAGTGTCCCTCTAAATAACTGTAATTTTTATGCTCACCATGCTTTAAATAAGAACCATGTAACACACTTCAGTAATAAATATAAATTTAAATATATCTGCAATAGTGTAATATCATTAAAAAGACTATTTTGTTATTTCCCTTTGCATGGCTTTGTGTATGATTATACTTATGTTATTGAAACACCACTTAATATACTAAATATTGTTAAATTTTAAAGAGTATAACTGAATTTTTATCTGCACTTTAATAATTTGAAGATGATAGTCCTGAATGCTTAAGAAGTCTTTTGTGTACTTCTATTTAGATTGTATAACATTTATACACAGCACATAATAGGTAAACATTTTGTTAAATAAAATTTAATTGCCATCGGTTATCCCTAACAGATAATTAACATTGATATAGCACTGCATCCAAAAATTTTGTCATATCCCAGCAAAATAATAATTAAAAAAAGCTACGCACATCGTGTTATGTAGTAATACGCGTCAAGAATGTAGATTAACTTCATTACATTTTAAATAGTTTAACATAAATCAAATAAAATGTGTATAAAAATGAATGTAAATATAAATGAATGTAATGCAGTAATAAATGAATAATGCAACAGAATGCATTTTTACTGCACAAAAAAAAAATGCATAAGAGTTTATCAAGTTTTCAGATTATCTAAGATCATTCAAAAGAAATTGAAAATATTTTTACCATGCACTTTAATATAACGGAGTATTTTTGATAATCTCTGTAAGTGAAATATAAATACTACAGTGCTGGATTTTCATCCGCCAAAACTGATTAAAACTGTCAAAATAATAGAAAGAATTCAGTGTGATTAGGATACATTTATGAGTTCTGTCGCACAGTTAGTCGATTAGACAAAGAGACAAATCGAATCATAAACAATTCTCCATTTTGTTGGAATGCATTAAAAACACTGAAAAAAAATTATAAGGCGCAACATTCTAAAGAAACAAAGTAAAACAGTATAATATTGCACTAGTCACAGTTTTATCTATTCATTTATTTAATTATTTGGCTAGTTTCTTCACCTACTGCAGAACTCCATAACCATATTTCGAGAAAATATTCAATTCAAATAAATACATTTTCAACTCAAAAGGATATCAATGCCTACACCACAACTTAAATTGCGCTCTATTTCAAAATTATTTTCCATAAATAGAACATGAATTAGATTAGTTACAAAGTTGTCTTGATAGATTTCTCAAGCAAGGTAATCAATATCATTCATGACTTCGTAGGGAATCCGAAGGAAAAGTATTAGTTTAAATTACAATATGGAAATAAATTGACTTTATTATGAAAGAAATTTCTGTGCAGAAGCATTTGAAAGCATATTCTTAACTATTGAGTAAAAAGAAAGCTTTATCTTTACAAATTGAAATATAACCATTAAAGGG
This sequence comes from Maratus speculifer, assembly GCA_964019185.1. Taxonomy (NCBI): domain Eukaryota; kingdom Metazoa; phylum Arthropoda; class Arachnida; order Araneae; family Salticidae; genus Maratus; species Maratus speculifer. The sequence goes on along the minus strand of OZ025290.1, from coordinate 410,259,422 downwards.
TGAAACTTTTTTATAGATCTAAAAGACCCAAAAATTTTAAATAATAATTTATAAATCTTAATCATAAAATAATTGATAAATATTTTCTTTGGTTCCAAGATAACAATTAAAAATTTTTAGCTCTCTGAGCGTCTTGCAAATGGGTAAATTTATGATGAATTTGTCAGAAAATAAGATTCTTTTAACATTATATGAAAAATAACCTAACTATAAATATTATTATAATCTTTAAGAGTATTAATTATCCTAAATTATATTGAAAATTAATTATGACTATAGAATTATATTATCTTAAATATTGCTTATATTGCAATCTAACTCGGAGCTTAGTGAATGGAATAGAACGTTCCAAACAATTACAAGATTAAGCTAGAATTTAGTATTTGTAAAGAATAGTATTTGAAAAATGTAACATTCAAAATGTAGGACAAATTTATGTCATTGTCTAATAGCTAAAAAACCAGAAAAAAGCCTTAAAGTACATGTAAGAAAATATAAACTCACTGTCGTGATAAAATAATAAAATTGTAAAAACTACGTCATTTCGAGTTTTAGAAAAAAAAAAAAAAAAACAAGTTTTGTTAGATACTTAAAAGAAAAATGAAATTTAGAACATTTATCAGCATTTTGTAAAACATTTAAAATTAAATTAACATTTAAGATAAAAAATTTAACATTTTTCATTCGATTGCAAAATTTTAAACGTAATCACTTATTCAGGCACTGAAATTAAATTACTTTTAGAGGAAATAATAAGTGTGGTGATGAATATAACGCCACATACTTGGATCGTTATCTAAACGTGGTTAGTACTAAAAATTATATGATAATAATATTCCGTTCCGCGTTGTGAAGAAATGTGCAGTTTATTATCAATTAATAAAATTCAATCCTTGGAATAATAATCATAATAAAAAATTGCAATAACATCAGATCGACTTATTTAACGTTTAAATTTGTAATCTAGGATTTTAATGGGATAAATAAGTGCTTAAAGTAACGATCTTCATTTCTTTTTAAATTAAAGAATCTGCATCGATCAATTTACTTAAAGATAAATAAAGAAAGTGGAAAACATCAAAGAAAACATAGACATATACATATACATATATTTATTTCAAAACACATAAATTGCATAATTCAAAATCACACTAAAACATATAATTCCAAAATTTTATCACATAAATTTATCTTTCCATATTCAATTATTCAATTTATTTTTTTCCTTCTTTTTGCATTTGATATAATCGTACGCATTGATACTGGCTTACACAGCATAAAACCACAAGCATAGCCAAAAAATATGCGTTAAATTTTATTTTGAACATTCTTTAATTCAGTTTTAAGTTACTAATTAAATTTTAATAGTAAATGTTCTATATTAAAATATGAGCAAAATAACATATTTTTGAAAATGGCCCTCACTTGTGGAATAATTAAAATTTTCTCACTATTGTAAGATGCAAGCAGTTAGCTACATAGTTCACAGAAAAAAAAATCTTGAGGCGCCATTATCGCATCCACACTTGATCACAGAGGCACACAGTTCGTATCACAGAGGCACATAGTTCATCGCGGAGGCACTGCACAGTTCATCATGCATCCAGCCGAGGCCGCACCGCCCGATTTTCACAAGACTACAATAAATTCGTTGGCAACTTTTCTGTAATTCACACATAAAAATTTTGTCAATAGAGAGTCTCGCAGCACATCTCATGGCCAAAGGAAGTCCACCGAAATTCCTAGGCGATCACAAGTCAAAACAAAATGAAATTTTATCCGAGACACATTCCTCCATAATAACGAACTTGCTTCGTCGTGTCGATTGCTAAAAGTCCGGATGATTTTCAGAGAGGGAGGGTTTTTTGTTTACTTTGCTCCGTCCCTTTTTTTCTTATTTTAATTGGTGCACATAGAAACACTCTCCAATGGTTCCCTGTAAATTCACACATATTACTGGCTCGTGTTGTCGAAGAAGGCAGGACGCTTTGATGTATAACCCCCTGATTTTTCTTTTGTGACCGTTTCATACTCCCTATCTCATCCCACGAATGCATCGATGGGGCTCCACTGACCACACATAAAGGTCATAAATTGCGTTGTAAATCCTGTACACTTGACTATTCACGATTATGTCAAAAATGGTGCCGAGCTGACTTTATGGCTTTGGGAGTATTGTTAATTGTCTGAAAGTTTTATAGCGAGAAAATCCCAAATCATCACATGTTATTTTTTTACAGATCTATTTTTTTTTTCATTACCCCAATCATTATAAATGAATAAAGTTTGCAGATTTAATAAAATTAGTCTTTATCTTTTCCTAATAATAAAAATCATTATTGTTATTATTATTACTTGGTTATTGTTACTAAATAAAATAAATTCAAAATTTTACTTCAATTCTTATATATATATATTTATATATTTAAGATTGTGCTGTTACGTTTTTTATTATTATTTTAAACGATGCCGTAACATTATCTGTACGACAATAAGTCCAGTATATGTTTATGAAATATAAATCTATTAACAATTACCAACGTTGTTCAAAAGTTTTTATGACGGTCAGTCAGCCGAAATTTAGAGTTTTAACTCTCGTAAATAGAGTCACAATGTCCTGACTCTCATATATGTTGTTTGAATTTGTTATAGCACGTACATTATTGAAGTTAAGTTTAAGTTGTTTTAGTTCACTTACAGGAACTGTCAAAAGTTTTAAGTTACATTACTGTTTATGGGAAAAAAACTTTCAACTTCATTTTAATTATGTTATATAATCTATGACACTATAAAATTATGTGCGTGGTTTCCTTCGGTGACCCTCTTCTGCATATTGAGCTTTATCCTTGTAATATGTTTAACTGCTAATTATAATGTATTATTCTAAAAAAGGTCACCTTTTTCAGCATCCCAAACCTTTTGTCTTTCAATTGTTAGTTAAGTGGTATTGAAAACTACATATTTCGTAGCGTTTGCTATTTGCTTGTTTCAATTAAATGTATTATGTTGTTTTTTCTTTTCTGATAGAGTCATCTCCAAATATCAAAATGAAATTAATATTGATATTCATACCACAAAAGTTATATAAAAAATATATAAAAAATGAAAACTGTTGAAGTTTTAAATTAGATGTAAATGTATAAAACATAACATTTACTTTTCAAACATTAATTTACTCGTTTAAGAGGAGATGACAATAATTAGTATTTTTTAAATAGCCTTAGTGGCTATCTTTTAAATAACCATTAAAAACACTTAAAAAATGAAATAATTTTCATACAAGAATAACATAATAAATATTTGATAACATACATTAATCTTACAAATAATGATAATTTTACTTGATTTTAACTAAATTTTGATTCTCAAAAACACCATTATAATTAAATTATGTTCAACAAAAGCATATAAATACATTTAAATTTTCAATAAAAAAAAATTAAATAATTTCCAACTATAAAAAAATAAAAATATGATGCTTTAAAATAAAAATAAAGAAAATCTAGCATTTGTTTTTTAAGCATATTTTACGCATTTAATAATGTTTTAGAGAGGAAAGACATAATAATTGTAATTTTTTAATCATATTTAACAAAATAACAATAGAATTCTCTTCACCAGAATCACATGACTACCATCTAAAAAACCATTAAAAAATTAAAATTAAAATAATTTCAAAGTTAGGAAAAACAAGAAAAAGTTATCATTTTTTGTAAGTTACATAATACCACACATATCTTTTATGCACTAATTGACTCTTTCTGTTCGTCCAAAACCATCAAGACGAAAGAAGTAGTAAAATGTAATCTTTGCTAAAAATGTGGATTTCGTTCATCAAAAGTACTTGAGTACAATTCGAAAATATCCCACGTCATAATGTGTCGAACTAAACATTTTTCTACAGAAGTGTCGTAATCTTTTAGTGCAGAGAAATCTGGAGCTTGAAAGTACTTTGTCCTTTAATATAATACGAAAAGACATGAGGATTAAAAAATCAATTTTAGAAAAATGCTAAAATGTTTTAATTTTTTTACAATGAAACACTATTTTGTTAAAACAGTAATAAGAATTTATTTAAAAGGCAAAAATTAAAAAATATATGTAAATAAATAAATGTATCATTTTTAAGCGACATAATAAAACATATATCTTCTATAAATTATCGATAAATAATTATATATAAATAAAAAGACAAAAAACATTTTAAGCACTTTTCATATTGATTCGAATTCCATACAAAAAAAACTAATAAATATTTGATAATATTCAGTAAGATTACCATGAATGATTTTTTTTGCTTGCTTTTAATTGAATTTTTAATCATATAAACACCGTAATAATTAAATTTTGTTCAACAAAAGCCCATTAATAAATTTAAATATTTATTTATAACATTTTTTTAATTAAATAATGTTTATGTATAAATAAATGAAATCTAGAATATATTTTTAACACAATTTACACATGTAATGTTCTTCAATAGGTTATAAACATATTTATTATAATTTCTGAATTATGTTTGATACAAAAAATTGTAATTTCAGAATCATATTTAATGCAATAACAATCGAAGTCGCTTTACCAGAACCAAGTGACTAATATTTAAATAACCATAAAAAACATTTAAAAATTAAAATAATTTCAAAGTAAGGAAGAACAAGAGAAAAAAAGTTATCATTTTTTGCAAGTTACGTAATACAACAAATATCTTTTATGCACTAACATACTCTTTCTATTCGTCAAAAAACATCACGACGAAAAAAGTAGTAAAACGTAATCTAAAAATGCGGATTTCCTTCATCAAAAGTACTTCAGCACAATTCGAAAATATCCCACGTCATAAAGTGTCGAACTAAACATTTTTCTACAAAAATGTTGTAATCTTTTATTTTATCACAAAAGAAAATTGCAGAGAAATCTGGAGCTTGAAAATATTTTGTCCTTTTATATAATATTGAAAGACATGAGGATTAAAAAATCAATTTTAAAAAGGGTTTTTTTCTATGGCATAAAATATTCAATTTTTGTATTTAATTTGTAATTTCGGAGAAATATATAAAGAAATATTCATATGTATGAAGAAAAAATCAATGGTACTTTTTGCTAAACATGTTTTAAAATTTATTACAATGAAACACTATTTTGTTAAAACAGTAATAAGAATTTCTTTATCAGGCAAAAAATAAAAATAAATAAATAAATCAACTTTCTATTTCAGATTCTAAAAATGTTTTTCTTAAACATTAATAAAAATAACTGCATTATCATTTAAAAAATAGACATATGTTCCTTTCTTATATACGAACTTATCTTTTAATGTTGAAATTTATGAAAAACACTTAAATTTAAAAATAAATCGTTAAATTCCTAATTAACGAATTAAACCATTATTTTAAATACACTATTAACATTTGAACAATTAAAAAAATAACATGTGTAAGAAAATAAAAGCTGTAATTTTGCAATATATATAAATATCATTTCATAGAAAATTCTACACAGCTTACGCATACAATTTACAATTTAAAAAAAATCTCAAGCAGAAATGTATAATTCTAAATTAAATGTAATTTAAAATAAAATGAAACATCGACAATATAAATACAGTATTAGTATTAATACATTTGAATTATAAAGGAAAGGAATTTGAATTATAAGGAAATAAAAAAATAGATTACAATATATGTATATTGAGAATAAAAACTTGAATTAGAGTTAAAGACAATTTTTTACCTTTGGAACGATTTAAATCTTTCTTCTGAATTTTATTCTAAGCTATTTTTAATCAATGTGAATGGCAAATACGGTAAAAAAAAGTAACCTGTATGAGAAATTCTCTGTTGGAGTATTTGTTCTCTTTTCCAGCGTAGTGAAAAACGCACTAAATTTCTTTTTCAGAAATTAAAATGATAAAGTACATTTAAAAGAAAAGTTTATACGAATTGCTTTATACGTCGTTTTTAAGTACATCATAAATCTTCTTTAATCTGTGTGAACAAAATTATAAGACAAAAACATTAAGCACAAAAATAAACCTCTTCTTGAAAATCAATTGCTGGTATAAATATATACATTGCTGGTTATTAAAATTGGCATGAAAACATCATGAAAGAAAAAAAAAATGAAACAAAAAGTATTTATTGTCTGTAAAGAGAATGGTATAAAAAAATCAAGAAATTTGAGCAGTTTGGGGCTTTAGAGAGACGCGATTAGTTGAAATTAGTTACACCATTTCAGATAAAACTGTCCTCACCCTGTTTTGGAGTCTATCGTGGACTTGGATGTCAGAATCGTGCACTTCATTTCATACTGCTTTGAGTGCGTGTGCACTTAATCAACTGCATTATCTTTAGAGAGGTGGAGGATTGATTTATCTGCAATCCATGTCCAGATGTTTTCAATAGGTGACGGATCTAAACACGATGCAGGCCATGTCGGCAATTGAATACACTAAGTATCGAGGATCGTCGAAACACGACATGCAACATATGGTCTTGTGTTATCTTGTTGGAAGATGGTGTTTGACAGATTGGGCACAACCACTGGACATAAGAAATCTGATATGTAGCAATCTGTGACATATCAGATATTATCTGAATTTAGTAAGTTAAGAAAAAATCGTTGATTCCATTTTTTAAAGATTAAACTATATATTTAAGAAATAAGCGAATCCGTGGGGATGATAGTGAATTTTACAGTACAATAATTAAAATGTAAGATCAAATTAATGTCCAAAACAATTATAGAATTAATTCGATTACTCTATAAAATGTAAAAAAATTTGTTGTCAAAAAGTAGCTTAAATGTTATACTATGAGATACAATTGCATATCTCAAAAATACACAGTTCTTATATTATGTTCATGTGCTTGGGAGTTCTGATTTTTACTTGTAAATATCTATTTTCCAAGCACAACAGCTTTAAAAGATTCTCATTGAATGTTTTTATTTTACATTTACTCATCAAATATAATGACGAAATACAATTTTAATGATCGCAAATCATTTGTAATGACAGAAGGAAGTATGTTTAAATATTAATTTAAACTTATGATAATAATTCAGTTACCGAAGCACCGTAGAATACAGACAAGTGACAATAACCAAATTATTTTATGTCAAACAGTCAAATACAGTCAGATTTATTATACTATATAGTCACAATGAAAATACCGGTTGGGGAGTTTTTTAAACCCTCTTCAGATACGATTTCCTCCGGCATAATGATGTAAGTCTCAAAGGCGTCTTTAAGATTTTTTTTTTTTTTTTTTTTTTTTTTTTACATAGAAGCGCTGTTAACCCAGGTCTATTTTCCAGATCTCGAATTTGGTGTAAGTCAATCTGCGCCGGGCCAAACTTGTAGCCAACAAATTCTTTGACAATTTCGATGAGCAGTTTTGCGATGCAGCCGAAGTGCAATCAGTTTGGCTTGTGCTCCAAGCGACTGTTTCTTTTTAAGACTGATGAAAACTGGTCTGAGAGCACAGGACTTTCATCTGAACAAAAAATATTAATATGGCCTTAAATACCTATCTCAAAGTACCTGAAAAAAATCTTCTATGAAGACGATTTTTCAAAACTCGGTTTCTGGTACGATAAATTACTCATTAATGTGACTATGTTGAATAAAAACTTTTATTGTACTTGATTCAGCTTAGACAACTAGTTATTCACACATATGGAAGGGTGAAATGAAATAACCCTCATTCTCATCCAATGTTTCTTTTTTTATTAAATCAATATCTTAAATATCAAAAAGAAAATCATATACAGAGTTAGAAAAGTATTCCATTGTCATTATATTATTTAAAAACAAAATAAATATAATACCTTAATCTAGATGTTTTATTAGAAGAATGTATATTTTTTTTCTATGGAATTAGTCATCAATTAGAATTATCTATACCTTTAAAAAGGCTTTATAGACCTATTTCAAAACACCTATTATCAACCATCTATGAAGAGGATTTTTGGAAACTCGCTTCCTGGTAATATAAAGTTCTCAGTCTGTGACTATGTTGAAAATAAATTTTGCCTGGTACTTGATTCAGATTAGAAAACTGTTATTTCCGCTTATCGAAGCATTAAAAAAATTATTTTAAAAGAAATAATTTATTTTAAAAGAAAATAAAGTGATATGTGATCTTAATGAATGTTTTTTTTTTCTTTTTTAATGAAAGTAGCATTTTTTTCATGGAATTAGTCGTCAGTATGAATTAACTATACCTTTTAATCTTTTCCATAAAAAAGAGAATATTTTTGCTTCTATTTCTTTTTTCATACTAACTCTTCTGCAAAAGAAATTACAAAGCAGAAAAATTCTTTTTAATTCTTTTTATAGCTTGTCAGTTGTGAATAACGAAGCAACAAACAAAACAGATAAAAAAATAGATAAAAACTTATTATCAGCCAAGTGTAATTACTTCCCAAAGGGCTATCTCTTAATTATCTGACTTCTGTAATACTATAAAAAAAACTTTGTTGCAAAAAATGTTCTCGCCATTTTTTTTTTGTATAGAATTGAACTTATCTCTATTAGAAATAAACTAATCAATGAAAATCTTAGTGACGTATATAATAATGTAATTAGCCTTTAAAATCAAAGGATATCCATTAGAATTTAAGAATTAGTTTAAAATATACTGTAAAATTCATTCATTATACTTCATTTATTGAAAAATATATATGTGAAATCTTTTAATATCTGATAAAAACCAAAACTTAAAAATGCTTTTTAAGTTTATGTGGTATATCCTTCTGAAATCCGATTTTAAATTTTTATTTAAGCTTTTATTTATGCTAATGTGCATAATCTTTTAAAAGAAAATGAGTTTATGTTTACTAATTCGCACTTTTCAAATGATATCGTAATGTACAAGCTCAGGCGATCGTCAATCTATTTTTTAAAGTACAAACATATATGTGCGTAATGCTGATGCCATTATGCGAATGGACACAACGGATGATTACATTTTTATTTTAAACTTTTCTTATACTTGATTAAACTTTTATTATACTTTTTTGCAATTTTTAAATTTCTAAATACCTCAATTTGTCAATATGTATATCGAATAACGAAATCGAAGGAAAAAAAGTAATCAAAAAACCAATTTGAAAAGTAATCGGATTTAGCTTGAAAAATGTATCGCCATTTACTGATTATTTTTTTTAATTTTTTTAAGAGGAATTTTTAAAATCGGTGTATGTGTAACAGACAGAAAATTACAAAATATAGAAAATTTGCTCAAATTTCATAATAAAAAACGCATCTGCATTTATTTCCAACTTATATTTTATTAAAGTTTTATCAATCATAAATGAAATAGTGAATTATAAATGAAACACAAATTTAAGAAAAATTATCTATCCACACCAAAAATACTGAAATTATCAGAATAAAACAGTCTATCGTTTTTCATTTTTTATTAAATCCTGGTACGGGATTTCAATTTTATTTTAGTTAATTCTTCTAATGAGTATTTCATAAAAGCTTACCATTGTTAAAAATATCATTTTTCCACTTCACAAAAAAAGAAAAAAAAACTATTTTTGAGAAATATAGAAACGCTTTTATTACTCTTCTGTCGTAGGATTAACATACATTTTATATTAGCGTAAGAAATGTCTCTTGGTTATAATGTTCTTTTCAAAATTTCAAACCTCAGATTTGGGAAAAATAAGGCGGTAACCCAATACACAAAATTAGAGCTCCGCAGGAAATAGTAAAACAAGTTTTTTTTTTTTTTTTTCACAAAATCTAATTTTTCAACTAAGTGAATACTCAAATTTTGTAAATAACAATAAATGATAAATGAACAATAAATGATTAATGTAAACGATCATTTATTATTCGTTAAATTATTTTAAAACAATAACTATGGATACATATATTATTTAAATATGTTTATTATTTTATATAAAGAATTTATTGTTTTAACATAATAACTTTAATTGCCATATTACAACGCTTCATTGTTATGTTAAATTAAAACAAAATTCAGTAACTTCGATAAAACAACTACATATTATTGCCAGATAAATGACATATTTAAATAAAAAAGTGTATTTGTGGCATTACTTTTTTATTTGGTTTAGTACTATTATAAATAGTTTCTAATCAATTAATCAATTTCATATTCATAATAATTCATTGCCTTCATAATGTATATTTTTTATCGTCATATGGTATTATTGTAGAGCACAAAATTCTAAATATAACTTTTATAAAGAAATACGAAGAAAAAAAATAAAGTACATTTCAATTTCTAATTATTTATTAAGGTTTCTATTCTATGTTTTCCCAGAAAACATTCCTTTTTGCATTGATAGCATGTTTTTCGACTTACTATTTCCCCCTTTATATATATCCTGTGTATTAAAGGGAATTGGTACCATTCCTGACATCCATGAACTTTCCCGGATATTTATTATTAAACTTCTTTGAAATTCCACCGGAGTTTCTTTGTGTGTCTGTGAATGTAGTATATTTTCGAAATGCAATAGGTAAACCGAAATTTCTGTTACCCAAATAAATATTTTATATTCGTAGAAAATTAAATTTGTAACATTTATACCTTTGTTAACATAAGACATTTTATTCATTTATTCATTTGTATTATTTGCGATAGTCTTGAGAATGGAAGAATAGAAAATATCTTTGCTTATAATCCTAAGAAGAAAACATTTTCGATTTCTCCTATTTATGTTTTACTATGCTGTAAATCATATATACAAGTGTGATATTATGCAGTATGCTGGGGCAAAAGATGATGTCTAAATATTGGAAAATTTAGATAACGCATGATGATTTTGAAAAAAAAAATCTGCTATTAGCCTGAATAGTCGAGAAAATATACAGCATTTTCTCCAGCTCTGTATATAGCGCAATGATATACATATATATTACATAGTATGCTAAACTTTTGTTTATTTCAATGCATGGTTCAATTAAAGATTTCCATTTAGCAGTTTTTGAAAAAAAGGGATGTTGTTTAAAATTATTTTGCACAGCATTGTATACGACTTACAAAATTCATACACACCAAAAAATATTTAAAAAGGAATTAAATTTCCAAACGCATACCACAATGAATATACATTCCTAGCAATTATTTTTCTTTGGCTTCAGTAGATATGATAGTTTCTTCATTTTCTTCAGTAGCATATTTCTTTCAGTGTCCCTGTAAATAAACGATAAATTTTATGTTCACCATGCTCTACAGTAAGAACCAAGCAACGCACTTCCGTCATAAATATAAATTTAAGTATATCTGAAATATTGTAATATCATTAAAAATACTTTGTTATTCCTCTTTGCATAGTTTTGTGTATGATTTTACTTATGACATTCAGACATCACTATGTATACTAAATATTGTTAAACTTTAAAGGTAAAACTCAATTATTAGGTGCAGTTTAATCCATTGATGATAATAGCCCTGAATGCTTAAGAAGTATTTTGTGTACTTCTAGTTAGGATGTATAGCATTTTTACACAGCACATAATGAGTAAAAATTTCGTTAAATAGAATATAATTGCCGGCGGTTAACACTAATAGACAATCGACACTGATATAGTACTGTATCCGAAGACTTTGTATAACCCTGCAAAATAAAAATAAATGCTACGCACATCGTGTTATTCAGTAATACGCGTCAGGAATATATATTAATTTAATCACATTTTAAATAGTTTAACATAAATCAAATAAAATGTAAATATTTTTTACATCTATATGTCCTTGTAAATGAATAATGAATGAATAGATGAATAATTAATGAATAGTGCAACAGAATGCATTATTACAGAACTAAAAAAATGCATAAGAGTAGTAGGAAAATAAGAGTTTAAGGACTGCCGGAGGGGCAGAGGGGCCGTCCCTCCGCAGCCCTCCGGCTGTCCCTCCTGCGGCTGTCCCACCGCCACCACCCCTCCCGGTCCCTCCTGCCCCCACCATGCATCCCCCTCCACAAACGCCCCCTAGTGGAAAAAAGGAACATTCTATTATAACAGGATAGGTGAACAACCTTCCCTAATTAAAAATATTATCAATCACATCTCAACTCGGAATCATACTATATGATGAAGATTAAATTTATATTTGAATTTTGAACAACCGTAATTTTAATGAGTATTATTAATTAAACGAAACACTGGAAAAATCTCAGTTTTTAACCATTTTATTTAGATTTCTTCAACTACAAGATGAGATTATCAATTTAACTCAAGAAAGTTAAACATATATTTGAATTTTGCTTCATAGACATCTTAATGAGTAGTATTAATTAAGTAAAAACAATAGAAAATATCCAGTTTTATAGAAAAAGACTGATTTCTTACGATTTTTATCAACTATATGATCAATGTAACGACTTAAAAGTTGAAAGTTAAACATGTATCCTAGTTTTCAACTGCTATAACCCTTATGAGTATCGTTAATTAAGTAAAAAACAATGGAAAATATCAAGTTTTATGGAAAAAGACTGATCTCTTACGATTTTTATCAACTTAAAAGAGAAAACTTAAACATACATTTCAGTTTTTCAACAGCTATAACCTTAATGAGCATTGATAATTAAGTAAAAAACAATGGAAAATATCAATTTTTATAGAAAAAGACTGATTTCTTACGATTTTTATCAACTGCAACATCAGTGTATCGACTTACAAGTTGAAAGTTAAACATGCATTCTAGTTTTTCAACAGCTATAATCTTAATGAGTATCGTTAATTAAGTAAAAAACAATGGAAAATATCAAGTTTTATAGAAAAAGACTGATTTCTTACGATTTTTTCAACTCAAACTTCAGAATATCAATTTGATAGAAAGAAATTTAAGCATGCATTCGAGTTTTGGACAACCATTTCCTTCACGAACATTAATAATTAAGCAAAACAACGGAAAATATTAAATTTTTAACTGATTTCTTCATATTTATTTATTTATTTATTTATTTTTATATATATAAAATCAGAATACACAACTTAAAATAGAAATTTAAACATATTTTTTAATTTTTGAACAGTCGTTACCTCAAAGAATTTCAATAATTGAACAATTAACAAAGGAAACTAATGATTTTTTAACGAAAAAAGACGAATTAAACGAATTTGGTTAACTTTTACTCTAAATGGAAATTTCATCATACTTTCATATCTATACATATAATAAAACAGTAGGACCCGGTGTGTCTGTACATTGAAGATAATTGACAAAAATGGAGTCAGGGCGATAAAAGAAAACCAATGAAACACAAAAAAAAATGTTTTGAATTTTTTGTCTGTCTGTCTGTCTGTCTGTCTGTCTGTTTGTTCGAGGTTATCTTCGTAACTACTGAATGGATTTTTATGCGGTTTTCACTAATGAAGAATGCACACTCCCGGGCAGTGTATAGGCTTTGTTTCATCAAAATCGGACAACAGACAAAAAAGTAACAAAAAGAAACAAAAGAAACTATTAGGTGCGCTGCTCACGTTTTTTAGTACATAACGTTTTTTAGTACATAACGTTTTTTAGTACATAACGTTTTTTAGTACATATAAAATCCAATAGATGTCACTGTGCGATTTTAAAACGCGCTATCGTTATGTTTTCGCCAGTCTACTTAAGTATGAGAAAGTTTCAAGCTGGCTGTCGTTCCATGTGGTTTAGTCGGTAGAACGTCAGTGCGCCATACTGATGGCCCGGGTTCGATTCCCAGCATGGAATTTTTTTCACTATGTTGGCATTAACGCCTATAAGCAATTAAAAGAATTTGAAATATTGTATTCAAGGCGAATTTTCTCTCTGGGAAAATTTCCTTGCATTAATATGTCAGTGTAATTTTTTTTTCGATTTAATTTTTTTTTCGAAACTTTGTTTTTCTTAAAAAATTACAGTAAATATTTGATATTTCCCAACGTTTTTTGAATGATCGACTTGCTTTTTTTTTAATGTATGTCTGAACCTTATCTAACTACTTCTTCAAGATTTCTTTAGATAAACCGACCAGCGTAGCGGGCGAAGGCCGCTAGTACTAACTAAGTAGAATTTTAATGCATAAACGAACACATTTCAGTAAATATTCAACGCACACACAAATATGAAAACAACACCTGCTTCTTGTGACGTCATATTGAAACCAAAACTTATTCCTCCGAAGTCCCTCACCATACCTTTTCTCCCCCATCTCCCTCAATTTTTTATCTTAGGTAGGGAAATGGACAATGCAATGACCTCTCTATCTTGTATATTTAGAAGTCTGGGAGAAAAAAGAGACATTTTATACACTCCAATTTCATAACAGTTACCGCAATATCCCAAAATTTGAATTTTGGAAGACATAATCAGTATAATTAATTAAACAAAATAATAAAAATATTATTTTTTAAGGGGAAAAGGTGAATTAAAGCGAATTTAATTAGTTTTACAATAGTCTTTTGAACAACAACTTGGAAATATAGATTTCAAACAGAAGAATTAAACGTATATTTTAATTTTAACAACAAAAACTTAACAAGTATCATTAATTTAACAAAAATAAATATCAATTTTAAAGAAAAGACGAATTTGAATAATTTTACACTAGTATTTTCAAAAGCAACCTAGAAATATCAATACTTATTCACATATTTCACTTATTCACTGTATTCAATACTATATTTAATAAATATGGACACACTTTAAGAATTTTCTAAACTATAATTAAATATTAGCTATATATTTAATGTTACCCATGTTTTCAACATTAGTTCATAATCGTGAATTTTGTATTTTAAATACCATGTATTCAGGTTCAGATTATTTTCACTTGAAATCATACAGAATTTTTTAACAGAGTTTGTTTTTGAAATCATTGAAGCAACTGTATTTAATATTTTTAACACCAATTTTCTAAGATTTTCTAACATTTTCCGATTATACATTCTTCAGAAGTACATTTCTAAATGTTACAATCACTTTACATATCGAAAAGATATCATTGAAGCAACTGTATTTAATATTTTTAATACCAATTTTCTAAGATTTTTTAACATTTTCCGGTTATACATTCCTCAAAAGTATATATTCTAAACAATAGAAAATATTAATTTTAAGAATAAAAAGACGAATTTAAACAAATTTTATTAGTTTTACACTATTTTTTCTCACCTCCAACACGGATATATCAATTTTAACAGAAGAATTAAACGTATATTTTAATTTTTAACAACAAAAATGTAATAAGTATCATTAATTAAACAAAAATAAATATCAATTTTCAAGAAAAGACAATTTTTTACAAAAATTTTCAACTTTGAAATACATTTATTTACATATATTGTTACAATATATTACTAAACTTAAACTTTTTAAAAAGTTTGAATGTTTTTACAAAGGATTCATATTTATATTTTTCTCGTCTTGACTGCATTCGAAATCTTACAACAAAAGTATACTTTTATTATTTTTATTATTATTATTATTCTAGAAAACCTAAAAAGTCATTTCTTGCTGCTTTAGACACTTGACATATTAAAACTACTCTACCCATATAATTAATCAAATTAGGACATGATTCATCTTACACTTCAAAATTTCTGAATTTTTACAATACTTATTTTCATCAAACTTTATTCTTGATCCTATATATTTTAATAGCACAGAATTTTAACATCTGTTTTTATCTACTTATCAAAAAATTATTAAAACACCCAACAACATTTTCCAAATATGAATATTATCTTTACAATTTAATAATGCAAAACATACACGAATACAAAGTTTAATTTTTACAAACATTTCATATTTCAAACCAAACTATTCGAAATTTTCACAACATAAGAGCAAACATTAGACGAACTTTTTAACATTAATATTGCTTACATCTTTTCATCATAACTTTTAACTATGATAATTATCCATTTTTAGGTTGATTGTCGAAAAACTGTAACTGAAATTACATAAACTTAATGTAAAAAACCATGTTCTCACACAATTTCTTGAAATTCAACAAAGAATTGACTATTACTCCAATACTTATCTACTTCAATCTCGACTCTCGATAGTATATAGATATTGCATCATTACATACTTACAACTCTTTTCAAACGTTTATCAGAAAATCAAGTCAATCAAAGTCTAGTAGTTATCACACCTGTTCCTCAGAAATATTACTATCATATGAAACAGTAAAGAAAATTAATAGATATTTAATATTTAATAACTTCATACGTGAAATTACTGCCGAATAAGAATACTAATAATCAATAAAATCAACTGTTGGACAAAAAAATAGTACAGATTACCGAAAATTCAAATCATTTTTTCTACAAAATTTACAAAAATTAACAAATGAATGACAAGTTAGAGAAATAACTAAAAAAAATAATGAACATATTTACAAATTTATTAAAATCACACCTTTTTCTGGATTACAAACCACAATTTCTTGAAAAATTTAACACCGAATTTGTAAGATTTTAATCCTAGTATTACATACACTCAATAAATATTCAAAATTAACAAAAAATAATTTTTTAGTCTCATCAATAAGCAGAAATTCTATATTAAAAGAATATTTCCATAGTAGTACTTATAAAAATGAGAGTTTACAAACTGATTTTCATAATTTTATCACATTTAAACTTAATATTTTACATAAAACATTATTTAATCAAATTTTATGCTTTCTAATTCAGTAAAATTCAATACTTTTTTAGTTTTTAAACCAATACCACAATATTTATTTACATCAAACTTGATTCTTCACCTTTTATATTTCCACATTACACACATGAGATAAATACTAACTTGGATCAGGAGTTGAAGTCAATTGATTCCATTCGATTTTCATCATGTACGCATTGCTCCTACACGAAATTTCTTACTGCTATAATCATCTAATGTATTTAAACTAATCTACTCATATTTTTAATCAATTCATCAGATGTTTTATCTCGCACTTCTGAATTATCGTGCATCAAGTTGCTTAAAATATAAATACTATCTTTATAGTTTTAATGATATATAGTATACATGGTTTATCTTGAGTTAGCACTTCCATAGTATTAATCAAATTATATGTTTCATCTTGCACTTGATCTTAATGTTTTCATCTTGCATCTGAATTATCGTCCATCGAGTTTTTTAAACAATAATATATTTATAGTTTTTGATTATACATAGCATGTACAAATACAATCTTTAATTTTAACATTTCATATTTCAAATAACCTATTTCCGAAACCAAGCTATGTGAATTTTACCACAATGCTTATTATCATAGAATAATTTATGTTTCACACTTTTCTAAAAATTATCAGATATGTACTCCTCAGAGAAATTACTATCATATGAATAAATGAAGAAAATTTAATTTATATTAAATGTACACGAAATTCATTGCAATATACATGTATTTAATAAAAATAAATAAATAAGCGATTATTTATACATTAAACCTTTACTAAATATATATTTCTTTCATTATACAGATGTTTCAACAAGATGAACCAAAACAGCAGCAAACTTCAGAAATTAATGACCCGAATGATTCATCCCTAGCACAAGTAGCGTTAACGAATAACACATATGTGAGTACTTATATGAGAAATACTAGAATTCGTATATGAAACGTAATTAGAGTAAATACAAAATGATTTGTCTTACTACCTACACTTTAACAAGTGCTTTTTACCTATATTATTGAAGAGAATCCTAACTGTGTCCATTTATTTCTACTACAGATGTGCTCTATTTGCTACAAACACTTCTTAAGTAAATGGAATTTAACAGAACATACAGAAATCTATACAGGTGAAAAACCTTACACTTGGAAAGATTACCATAAATGCTGTTTTCAAGGAGACGTGAATCAAAAATGCACACATCATCATATAAAGCATCATCAGATATATGTAAACTTAGCGAAGATATTAAAAAATTAGTCAGACTTTTGAAGAATTTAGAAATAAAGGAAGATATTTAGGTTATTTATCCATCATATTTTCACAACACTTACCGCAATATCTCAAACTTAAAATTTGGAAGACATACACACTGCTGAAAAGTAATTTTGTGATTCTTCTAACCAGTATGAATGTATAGATGTTATTTTGCAGTGTATTCTTTAAATGCTCACATTAAATATTCTTTTATATGCATATATCGTTGTGTTTATTTTTCTAATACTTATTACATTAATGAAATACATAACATTTTAAGTGAAATAACACTCTCACAACTTAAAAAATGCATAAGAACATACAAAAATAAACAGATGTATGAAAAAATATGCAAGTTTACAAAATATTTTCATTGTTTTCTAGAAATATTAACAAAAAATATTTACAATATGAAAAAATTGTAAAAGTGAAAAGAAAAAACATAAATGTAAAAACAAAAACCACAAAGTGAAAAACTCATAACAAAGTTTTTGAAAAAAAATATTTACAACAAAATTTTTTTTACAAAAACCAAAACTTCCAAAAATATTTTTTTCAAAAATTTTTTTTTTCAAAAACATTTTTTACAAAAAAATTTTTTTTTCAAAATAAGTTTTTACAAAAGTAAAAAAAAGAAAATCACAACGTTAAAAAAATGAAAAATTTTTGTTAAAAAAAGTGTAAAAAAATTACAAAAAAATGTTGCAAAAGTTTCAAAAAAAGTTATGAAAAAAGTCTCAAAAATTTTGTTGTTTTTAATAGCAAATGCAATGGTTTCGCCATTGCATACTGCATTAAAACCAACAAAATTTTTGAAGCTTTTTTCACTTAAAAGTGTTATTTCACTTAAAATGTTATGTATTTCATTAATGTAATAGGTATTAGAAAAATAAACACAACGATATATGCATATAAAAGAATATTTAATGTGAGCATTTAAAGAAAATTTTGTTCTTTTTAATACAGTATGCAATGACAAAACCATTGTATTTGCTATTAAAAAGAACAAAATTTTTGATACTTTTTTCATAACTTTTTTGAAATTTTTGCAACTTTTTTACAATTTTTTTTTACATTTTTTTAACTAAATTTTTTCATTTTTTAACATTGTGATTTTTTATTTTTTACTTTTGTAAAAACTTATTTTCTAAAAAAATTTTTTTGTGAAAAATGTTTTTGAAAAAAAATTTTTTTGTAAAAGTATTTTTTGAAGTTTTGGTTTTTGTAAAAAAAATTTTTGTTGTAAATTTTTTTTTCAAAAACTTTGTTGTGAGTTTTTCATTTTGTGATTTTTTTTGTTTTACATTTGTATTTTTTCTTTTCGCTTTTGTAATTTTTTTTTTATATTGTAAATATTTTTTGTTGGTATTTCTAGAAAACAGTGAAATTATTTTGTAAACTTGCATATTTTTTCATACATCTGCTTATTTTTGTATGTTCTTATGCATTTTTTAAGTTGTGAGAGTGTTGTTTCACTTAAAATGTTATGTGTATGTATGTGTGTGTAACCTATTTTATTAATGTAATAGATTTTAAAAAATAAACACAACGATATATGCATATATAAGAATATTTATTGTGAGCATTTAAAGAATACATTGCAAAATAATATCTATACATTCATGCTGGTTAGAAGAATCACGGGTAACAAAATTACTTTTCAGCAGTGTGTATGTCTTCCAAATTTTAAGTTTGAGATATTGTGGTAAGTGTTATGAAAATATGATGGATATATAGTCTAAATATCTTCCTTTATGTCTAAATTCTTCAAACGTCTGAATAATTTTTGAATATCTTCACTAAGTTTACATATAACTGACGATGCTTTATATGATGATGTGTGCATTTTTGATTCACGCCTTCTTGAAAACAGCATTTGGTAATCTTCCCAAGTGTAAGGTTTTTCACCTGTATGGATTTTTGTATGTTCTGTTAAATTCCATTTACTTAAGAAGCGTTTGTAGCAGAAATAAATGCAAACAATTAGGATTCTTTTCAACAATATAGGTAAAAAGGCATTTGTTAAAGTGTAGGTAGTAAGACAAATCATTTTATATTTACACTAATTACGATTCATATACGAATTCTAGTATTTTTCATATAAGTACTTACATATGTATTATTCATTAACGCTATATGTGCTAGGGATGAATCATTCAGATCATTAATTTCTGAAGTTTGCTGCTGTTTGTGTTCACCTTATTGAAAAATCTGTATAATGCAAGAAATATATATTTAGTAAAGGTTTTAATGTATAAATAATCGCTTATTTATTTATTTTTATTAAATACACGTATATTGCAATCAAATTTCTTCTACGTTTAATATAAATTAATTTTTTTCATTTATTCTAATGATAGAAATTCCTCTGAGGCGTACATATCTGATAATTTTTAGAAAAAGTATGAAACACAAATCTTTGTATGATGATAAGCGTTGTGGTAAAATTCACATAGTTTGGTTTCGAAAATAGGTTTTTTGAAATATGAACTGTTAAAAATTAAAGATTGTATTAATACATACTATGTATAATCAAAAACTATAAACATTTTATTAATATTTTAAACAACTAGATGGATGATAATTCGGATGTGTAAGATGGAACATATAATTTGATTAATACTATGGAAGGTCTAACTCAAGATAAACCATGTATACTATGTACCATTGAAACTATAAAGATAGTATTTATATTTTAAGCAACTTGATGAATGTTAATTCAGAAAGCGCTGAAATGTAGGACGAAACATAATTTGATTAATAATATGAAAGGACTAACTGAAGACTATGTTTATTTATTTATTTATTTATTACTGCTATTTATACAATACACTGTTAATAATATACATTCCTATCAATTATAAAATCGACACTTAAAAGAATACATATTTACATGATGTAAAATCAATTTCTAGATAAGGTGCCATACTTTGAAATATTCAGTTCTAAACATTCAATTTTTCGAAGTCTCCAATCTGATCTTTGACTGTTAAATTCTTCAAATGATTGGTTAATTTTTGAATATCCATCATTGTAACTAAGCAACCTTTTTCATTTTTCTCAGGATGAAAAGTTAGAGTTTCAAACACTTCGAAAGCTGGTATTTCATGTTTTATTCTTTTAAAGTCTACAGTGGGTAAAGGCATTTCACTGTTAACAGGAACAAGACGTTTTTTAGTATGGTGTGTACGTAAATGTTGATTTAAATTTAATTTATTATTAAATTTATGTTTACACTGATCACATGTATGCTGTAGGTTTTGATGCACTTTCAAATGACGGCTTAGTCTATTTTCATTTGAAAATGTTTCCTTGCATTCATTACAATTGAATTGAGGTCGATTGTGAATATGCATATGCTGATTTAATCTATAACGATAGCTGAAGATCTTCTCACACTTTTCACACTTAAACAGTGTACAATATTGGATTTGATGAATTTTTAAATGGTGATTCAACTTATTTTCACTTGAAAATGATTTCCCACATTCATAACAATGTAATTGCGGTCTATTGTGAATATGCGTATGCTGATTTAATCTATAACGATAGTTGAAGGATTTCACACACTTTTCATGCTTAAACAGTGGACGATGTTGGACTTGATGAATTTTTAAATGGTGATTCAGCTTATTTTCACTTGAAAACGATTTCCCACATTCATAACAATGTAATTGTGGTCTATTGTGAATATGCATATGTTGATTTAATTTATAACGATAATTGAAGGATTTCTCGCACTTTTTACACTTAAACAGTGGACGATGTTGGATTTGATGAATTTTTAAATGGTGATTCAACTTATTTTCACTTGAAAATGATTTCCCACATTCATAACAATGTAATTGCGGTCTATTGTGAGTATGCGAATGTTGATTTAATCTATAACGATAGTTGAAGGATTTCTCACACTTTTCATGCTTAAACAATTTTCTGTTTGGATGTGTTTTCATATGAGTTATTAGAGCACATTTCCTAGTAAAAGATAATTTGCAAATTTCACATATAACAGGTGATAGAGTATCATACATCATCATATGCTTTTTTAATTCGCACTTTCTTGAAAACAGTTTTTCGCAGTCCTCACAAGTAAATGGTTTTTCATTGGCATGGATCTGTATATGTTCTTTTAAATTCCATTTAGATGAAAAGTTTTTATCACAAAAAGAGCAATTCTGTAAAGGAAATTAATGTAAACAGTTAGATATCACTCTAATATTACAAATAAAAATACTTCTTATTGAATATAGGACAAAATATTTTAATGTAAATTTAACCAAATTATACATAGTGTATGAATTCTAGTATTTAACATATAAGTAACTTACATATGTATTATTCTTTAACTTTGTATGTGCTAAGGTCGAATCAGTCGGATCATACATTTCGGAAATTTGCTGCTGTTTTGCTTCATCTTGCTGAAACATCTGCGTAATAAAAGAAGTATATTTATATACTTAATAAATGCTTAATATATAAAAAATCTTTTTTTTTTTTTTAATTTCGTTAAATTTATTTTTATTGATACATATCTATTGTAATGATATAATAAAACTTACCTTATTCGTTAACGAAGAAAACGGTTTTCACTTGCATTAAAATCTGGAAATTAGTCAGAGTCGTGCACCTACCAACTTCCCTCTCAAGTCTAACAGTGGGAATGCAAAATGCTGCGCTGTTTTTCGAAAATTCATATTGCTTTTAATCGTTTATGTCACGTGACAATTTGCGCATGCGTACAAATAAGTTTTATAATAAATTGCTAATTTGATTAATAATACGAACAGAATAAGTAGAAGCAGTCATGTATACTATCTAAACACTAAGCAGTATTTATATTTTAAATAACTTGATGTTTGATAATATGGAAATTTCAAAAAGCTGAGGTGAAATATGCCAATTTGATTAAAAATGTGAATCGAATAACTCAGAGAAGTTTTCACATGTCAAGTTTCTGAAACAGTAAGATGTGACTTTTTTCAGTTTCTAGAATAAAAAAAAAAAAAAAAAAAAAAAAAAAAAAAAAAAAAATGCATACTATTTGTTGAAAGATGTCGAATGTAGTCAAGACGTGAAAAATATAAAATATGAACATTTTATAATGACATTCAAACTTTTAAAAATAGTTAGTTTGGAAATATATTGTAATAACATATGTAAACAAATGTATTTCAAAGTTGAAAATTTGTGTAAAAAATTGTCTTTTCTTGAAAATCGATATTTATTTTCGTTTAATTAATGATACTTATTACTTTTCGGTTGTTAAAAACTAAAATACACGTTTAATTCTTCTGTTAAATTCATATATCCGTGTTGGAGATAACAAAAAATTGTGTAAAACTAAAAAAAATTTATTAAATTCGTCTTTTTCCTCTTAAAATTATTATTAAACTAGTGTAAAACTAATAAAATTTGTTTAAATTCGTCTTTTCCTCACTGAAAAACTAATATTTCTATTATTTTGCTTAATTAATTACACTCATTATGACTTCAAATTTTAATTTGGTGATGTTGTGGTAACTGTTATAAAACTAGAATGGATAAATAGTTTAAATGTCTTCTTTTTTCTCTCTATGCGATACTTTTACTTGAACGTAAACATTTTTTTTGTATACCTTTGTAAGTTGTGACGTCAGAACTCTATTGTGTGTTTCCCCTACTTGGAGTACATGGATGGAGGGGTTGTAGAAAAAAGTTTTAGTTTGGATATGACGTAATGAAGAATGCTTCGTAGGTTCAAATGTGCGTATGTGTTGAATATTTCTTTAAATAATTCGTTTATTATTCGTTCTACTTAGTTGGTGTATAAAAGTATGATGAAATTGGTTTTCTTTCTTTAAAAATCGGTATTTTCCGTTGTTTTGCTTAATTAACAAAACTCATTAAGACGATATTAAAGTGATAGTCACTTAAAAACTGAAATGCACGTTTAAATTTCTTTATCTCAAATTGATATTCTGAAGTTTGAGTTGAAAAAAATGTAAGAAATTAGTCTTTTTCTATAAAACTTGATATTTTCTATTGTTTTTTACTTAATTAACGATACTCATTAAGATTATAGATGTTGAAAAACTGAAATGTACGTTTAAGTTTTAAGTTTTAAGTCGATACATTGATCTTGTAGTTGATAAAAATCGTAAGAAATCAGTCTTTTTCTATAAAACTTGATATTTTCCATTGTTTTTTAGTTAATTATCAATACTCATTATGGTTATAGTTGTTGAAAAACTAGGATGTATGTTTAAGTTTTAAGTTTTAAGTCGATACATTGATCTTGTAGTTGATAAAAATCGTAAGAAATCAGTCTTTTTCTATAAAAATCGATATTTTCCATTGTTTTTTACTTAATTATGAATGGTTATTAAGGTTATAGCTGTTGAAAAACTGAAATGCTCGTTTAAGTTTTCTCTCTTAAGTTGATAAAAATCGTAAGAAATCAGTCTTTTTCTATAAAACTTGATATTTTCCATTGTTTTTTACTTAATTAACGATACTCATTAAGGTTATAGCTGTTGAAAAACTGAAATGTACGTTTAAGTTTTCTCTTTTAAGTTGATAAAAATCGTAAGAAATCAGTCTTTTTCTATAAAAGTTGATATTTTCCATTGTTTTTACTTAATTAATACTACTCATTAAGATGTCTATGAAGCAAAATTCAAATATATGTTTAACATTCTTGTGTTAAATTGATAATCTCATCTTGTAGTTGAAGAAATCTAAATAAAATGGTTAAAACTGAGATTCTTCCAGTGTTTCGCTTAATTAATAATACTCATTAAAATTATGGTTGTTCAAAATTCAAATATAAATTTAATCTTCATCATATAGTATGATTCCGAGTTGAGATGTGATTGATAATATTTTTAATTAGGGAAGGTTGTTCACCTATCCTGTTATAATAGAATGTTCCTTTTTTCCACTAGGGGGCGTTTGTGGAGGGGGATGCATGGAGGGGGCAGGAGAGTGGCGGTGTCATGGTGGGCGCAGGAGGGACCGCAGGCGGGACAGCCGGAGGCATGGAGGTACCGCAGGCGGCACCGCAGGCGGCACGGTGCCGCAGTACCGCCTGCGGCTGAGCCCGTACTCTTATTTTCCTACTACTCATAAGAATTAAAAAATTTTCAGATTATCTAAGATCATTTAAAAGAATATGAAGATATTTCCTCCATTCCCTTTAATATAACGGAATAATTTTATCAAGCTCTGTAAGTGACACATAAATACTACAATGCTAAATTTTCAACGCTGATCATGCTATAAAAACTGTCAAAAATATAGGAACATTTCAGAGTGATTAGGATGTATTTATGAGTGCTGTAGCATAGTTAGTCGGCCAGACAGAGAGACAAATCGAATCTTAAACACTTTTTCACTTTGTTCGTATGCGTTAAAAACCATAAAGTAACTAAAATACGTAATATTTCAAAGAAACAAAGTAAAATAATGTAGTAATGCACTTTTCGCATTTTTTTTTCACCTGCTGCAGAAATCCATAACCAAATTTCGGGAAAATATTCAATTTAACTAAATAGATTTTCAGTTCTAAAGGTTATCAATGCCTTCGCCACAACATAAATTGCGCTCTGTTTATGAATTATTTTCCATAAATAGAGCATGAATTAGATTCTTTACAAAGTTGTCTTGATAGATTTCCCAAGCAAGTTAATCAATATCATTCATGACTTCGTAGGGAATCCGAAGGAAAAGTATTAGTTTAAATTACAATATGAAAATAAATTGACTTTATCATGAAGAAATTTCTGTACAGAAGCATTTGAAAGCATATTCTTAATTATTGAGTAAAACGAAGTCTTTATCTTTACAAATTAAAATATAACCATTGAAGAGAGAAAATATATCTTATAAATCTTAAAGATCCAAAAAAATATTGAAATTTTGAATAAAAAATTTATGAATCTTAGTTATTAAATAATTTATAAATATTTTTCTTTGGCTCCAAGACACCAATTGTAAATTTTTAACCCTCTGAGTGTCTTGAAAATTGATAAAATTTTAATGTTGTTTTCTTTGTTTTTTGTTTTAAATAATTAGAAAAAATCATTATTTCAGCATTATATTTAAAACACCTAATTACAAATATGAATGTAATCCTCGAGAGTATTAGTCATTCGTCAATATACATAAAATTCATGAAATCTATAGAATTATATTATCTTAAATATTGTTTATACTGCAGTGAAACCTGGAGCTAAGTGAATGATATATTACTTTCCAAACATTAGAGGATTAGGTTAAAGTTTAGTATTTTTAAAGAATACTATTTGAAAAATATAGCATGTAAAATGCAGGTAAAAATCTTTATGATGTTGTCTCATAACTAAAAAATTAGAAAAAAGATTTAAAAATCACGTAAGACAGTACAAACCCACTGCCATGATAAATTAATACAAAATAAAAAAAACTACGTCATTTCGAGATTTATAAAAATACAAATTTTGTTAGAAACTAAAAGAAAAATAAAATTTTATACATTAATCAGACTTTTGCAAAACATTTAAAAAACAATTACCTATTAACCTTCAAACTGCCGCGACCGGATATATCCGTCCTGCAGATTTCACTGTAGTTAAAACTATATTTAAATTAATATAATTTTACGAATATAATATAGTTTTAAGAAATTAAGTTATGATTGATACTTTTGAGGCTTATAAGCATACATGTAACAAACAAATTATATCATGATAGAAAATCTCTCCTTTATTAACATTTAAAATAAATTGCAGCGAAAAAAACTTTACAATTTTGCCTTCTGCTCGACGGTCAGGGGGTTGAGAGGCTAAGATTAACATTTTTAAAACGAATATAAAATTTTAGACGTAATCACTTATATCAGTCACTGAAATTACATTTCCTTTGGAAGAAATAGATCTCTATTAAGAATTACCAGCATAGTTGAAAAGTATTATGATTTTATACTGCCAGTCCGCCGACATTTCGATCACTAACTGTCGTAAATGTAGTCGCAATGTCCTGATTTTCATATATGATGTTGGAGTTTATTGTAGCACGCTCGTTATTGAAAATGAGTTTTGTAGTATTTTTACTTCAGTTACAGGAATTGTCAAAATTTTACGGTTACAAAATGGTTTATGAGAAAAAAATTTTCAAGTTCAGTTGAATGATATGATAGAATCTGTGACACAATAACATTTGATGCTAAGTTTCCTTCAGTGATCCTCTTCTACATATTGAACTTTATCCTCTGCTAATTATAATCTATTATTCTACAAATTATAATCTATTATTCTGTTTCTGTACACCAAACATCGTGTATTTCCATTTTTTCCATATGTCGTGCAGCGTTTATTATTAGCTTTTTTTAATATAAGTTTATTATGTATTGTTTTTCTAATAGAGCCATCTGCAAATTGCAAAATGAAATTACCATTGATGGTCATACCACAACAGATAAATAAAAAATAGATAAAAGAAGAAAACTAGAAAATTTTTAAAATATACATAGGCAAAGAAAACATATTTTTTTCTTTTTAAACATTAACTTATTCGATTATCAGGAGAAAGTAAAAGTTGATAATGTAAAAGTAACGTTAGTGACTATATTTTAAATAACAATTAAAAATGTATCTACACATTTTTTGAATGAAATAATATCTATGTCAAAGACAGAATATATAATCTTTAAATGACACGTTAAAACATATATCCTCTATAAACTATAGAAGAACTATCAATAAAACACACAAAATTCATTTTAAGCACTTTTCATAATTTCAAATTCCATACAAGAAAAACGTAATAAATATTTGATAATGTACAGTAATATTACCATTAATGATAATTTAACTTGCTTTTAATTAAATTTTGAATCATATAACCACCATAATAATTAAATTATGTTCAACTAAAACACATGAATAAATTTAAATATTCATTAAAAAAACCTTTTTTAAATTAAAGAATATTTATGTATAAATAAATAATATCTAGAATATATTTTTAAGCACAATTTGCGCATGTAATGTTCTTCAATAGGTTAAAGACATAATAATTGCAATTTCCCAATCATATTTAATACAATAGCAATCGAAGTCTCTTTATTAGAAGCACGTGACTAGCTTTTAAATAACCATAAAAAACTATTAAATATTAAAATAATTTCAAAGAAAGGAAAAACGAGAAAAATAAAAGTTATCATTTTTTATATGTTACATAATACAACACATATCTTTTATGCACTAATAGACTTTTTCTATTTGTCAAAAACCATCACGACGAAAGAAGTAGTAAAATGTAATCTTTGCTAAAAATGCGGATATCGTTCATCAAAAGTACTTGAGTGCAATTCGAAAATATCCCACGTCATAAAGTGTCGTACTAAACATTTTTCTAGAAAGCTGTCGTAATCTTTTATTTTATGACAAAAGAAAAGTGCAGAGAAATCTGGAGCTTAAAAATATTTTGTCCTTTTGTGTAATATAAAAAGACATAAGGAATAAAAAATCAATTCTAAAAAGGTTTTTTTTCTGTGGCATAAAATATTCAAATTTTGTATTTAATTTGTAATTTAGAGAAATATATAAAGAAATATTAATATGTATGAAGAAAAATCAATGCTACTTTTTGCTAAACATGTTTTAAAATTTATTACAATGAAACACTATTTTGTTAAAATAGTAATAAGGATTTCTTTATCAGGAAAAGAAATAAAAACAAAAATAAAAATAAATAAATAAATCCAGTTTCTATTTCAGATTCTAAAAATGTTTTTCTTAAACATTTATAAAAAACTACACTATCATTTAAAAATAGATATGTATTCCTTTCTTATATACGAACTAACATTTTAAATACATAATTTATGAAAAACACTTAACTTAAAAAATGAATTGTTAAATTCCTAATTACCGAGTGAAACCATTATTTTAAATATACTCTTAACATTTGAACACTTAAAAAAAAACATGTGTAAGAAAATAAAAACTGTAATTTTACAAAGTATATAAGTATCATTTCTTAGAAAATTCTACACAGATTAACATACAACTTACAATTTTAAAACAAAATCTTAAGCAGATATGTGTAATTCTAAATTAAATGTTATTTAAATGAAATAGAACATCGACAATATAAATACAGTATTAATATTAATATATTTGAAATATCCTAGAAAATAAATAAAAAAGCATTACAAAATATGTCCATTGATAACAAAAACATAAAATAGAGTTATAGAGAATTTTTTTTAACCTTTGGGACGATTAAATGCTTTCTTCTGAATTTCATTCTAAACTATTTTTAATCAATGCGAATAGCAAATATGGTAAAAAAAACTAACCTGTGTGGGAAATTCTCTGTCATAATATTTTTCCTTATTTGCAGCGTAGTGATAAACGCAGTTAAAGTTAATACATTTTGTGTTTTTTTAATCTTTGGAATGGTTTTATACTTCGTTTTGAAGTACATCATAAATCTTCTTTAGTCTGTGTCAACGAAATAAAAAGACAAATTGAGCACAAAAATAAACCTCTTCTTAAAAATCATTTTCCAATATACATTTATGGTTAGCAAAATTGTCATTAAAACATCATGAAAAAATGAAACAAAAGTTAACTATTGTCTGTAAAGAGAAAAATATAAAAAAAATCATTAAATTTGAGCGGTTTGGAGCTGACAGGGGCGAAATTAGTAGAAATTAGTTATAGCATTTCAGATAAAACTGTCCTCACCCTGTTATGGCGTCAATCCTGGGCTTGGATGACAGAAACGTGCACTTTATTTCATGCTGCTTTCAGTGTGTGTGCACTTTATCAACTGTATTATCTTTAGAGAGGTGGAGAGATTATTTCTCTGCAGGCCATGTCCAGATGCTTTCAATGGATGACTGATCTAAACACCATGTGGGCCTGAACAGCAACTGAATACTTTAAGTATCGAGGATCGTCGAAACACAACATGCAAGATATGGCCTTGTGTTATGATGTGTTCTGGTGTTTGACTGGTTTCGGAGACTGGACGCAATCACTAGACGTAAAAAATCAAACCTGTAGTGATCTGCGTTCCAGTTATCAAAGATCCTAGTTGGATATGTGCGTATTATGTGCTCAATGGCTGCTCAAACCATCACACTAACTGAAATGTCCATATGTCGATATCGAATGCACGTGAGGAGAGTTCTCCTCTGAGACACGTACAAGGCCATCATAATATTGCACGTAGAACCGAGAATCGTCTAAAAAATACGCTATTGTGCCAATCCTGAGCATAGATATGTCGTTCAGCTCACCAGAGAGGACGTTTCTTCCTACGCTGCATGATCAATGTAATGGTCGGTGCGCTTACTATCTACGCTTTTGCAAATGTCATCGAACCAAAAGAGCGTATATTGGGCACACTACAAGCTATTAGTCTGCAGGGGTTCGATAAAAAAAAAATAGCGGGCCTACTGGCATGGTTATGATTTAAGCAAAAACGATAAATTTTGAGCTATTTTCAATGAATATGGGTTTAACGAGAATAATTATAAATAAGCATCAGGGGCGGATACTAGTTTCACAACTTCAATACAGAATTTTTACTTATATGGTGTAGAGATCGGCATCGGATAGTAACAGTGTGCCTTATCTGGGATTAATATTTTTTAGCAGACTTGTCTGTCTAAGATCAGACTTGCATTGTTTTTCGACATATATATGCTGCGAAGGGACATGACTTAACTGTTCTTAAGATCTGTATGGCAGAAAATGTGATTTGTAAAAGTATTAACTTTTACAGGGTGATTAGCCAACAGCTGCCCGTACCTGCATGTATTCTTGTACAGATTCTGTCCAAGTCCTTTCAAAAGGACAACTAGTGATAAAGGATTTATGTTAACGTAATAATTGAGAATATTCTTCTTGGTGGTTCTTAAATTCACTTGTTTACAACGCGAAAATCTAACACATTTTCGGAAAAAAAAATTAGCTATAAAAGTATAAAATTGACAAGTCTGATTATTGAAGGGATTTTTGAATCGAATACCGTTTTCATTTTTTTGTAAATAAGATATTTGTATACATTTGTTGAGACATAAGAGATTCTTGTCACATGGTTGCAAATACGGTTTCAAAAGTTTTGTTTTTCACTTTCATTTTTTTTTTCAAACCATATTAATTTACTTAATGAATCTTTGCATAATTGTTGAAAGTCTAAGAATCTAAGTAATCATTAATGTTATTATCGTGTATTTTCTGAAAATATACTGTAAAATCATCCCATAAATATGTAAGCAATATTCTTTAAAGGAATCTTCATTATCTGATAACAGCTGATTTTTTTAATTGTAGAAATTGTGTCGGGCCAGATCGGACAAGTAATCACTGATTTCTGTACGAGCTGGGTATTGTAATGTAAAAATATATGGGATGGGCCGGACTCTGGAAATTTTCGCCAGTGGAGACCACTGCTTCAAGAATGCCCATTTCTCGACTGAAATTCCATGATGTTGTTGTATTGTTTTGCAAGGCCAACTTCACTATATGTCTCTCCTTTCTGAC
This sequence comes from Maratus speculifer, assembly GCA_964019185.1. NCBI lineage: Eukaryota > Metazoa > Arthropoda > Arachnida > Araneae > Salticidae > Maratus > Maratus speculifer. Next base: position 410,228,000 of record OZ025290.1, on the reverse strand, counting down.
GTCAATCATGGTAGGACAATGTTATTTTGCAAGCCGTTCCATACGACTATCAGCAACACGCTGATTTCATATTCGCATGGCAGTGGTTGGATTTTGACTAGTACGCCAGGCGATTTCACAAACACACTCTCGATAGACAACGATTTCTGCCTCCATCGAATTCCAACATTTGCTGATAAGCATTTTTTAATTGTTATTTGAGACATTACACTATGCTCTAAACAAACGCTGAGCTTACAATTCGCTTTTCGAATGAAAAATTCATTACGCAACTTTTCTTTTGTGCAGTGCTTCAGGTGTCATTTATCCCATTTGTGTCGTTCAAATGAGCTGAAATACTAATTATGCTATATACTCATAAAGTAAATTTAGCATATTAGTGTTAGTATTATTCCATTCTCTTCTTCCATTTGTGTGATTTTGACAGTCACCAGATCATTCCTTCTTATAGCTTAAATTATAATGGTTAGTATGTAGATACTTCTTTACCATAGCGCTGGTTTTAGGAATGTTTTATAATCAATTTGTGAAAACATGATGATAAACTATATATAAAATATCGATATATTTATTTTTTATGTAAAGTCCTATGAAATTTGACAGAGCTAGCAGCAACAGCAACTAATTAGATAATTAAACGCAAACATTAAATAACTTTATTCATAAATTCACATCTTTACCTGACGAAACAACGAGGGATTAACTACAGGCGAAACAATTCTGATTACAAAAACATGTATAATGCCTTTAGTAGGAATCAGGAGGTTTCCATTTCTCCATTCCGGTTCCGAGACATTTCGATCCTGAGTCATTTTGGTCGCAAATCATTTCGGTTCCTTCTCCAGTAAGCTGAAATTTGTAAGAAAATTCTATAGGAAAAATTGTACAGTTTTTGAACTGAAGACTGTAAATGTTTACTATATTGAGATTGTAAGTGCCTGACAACCACATACACGTACAACTTAAAAAATTCTCAATCTAAAAAAACTATTTTAAATCAAGAGGTTTTATGTTTTATGTTTTTTAAAGAAATGCATACCGAATTTAAAATACAAAGATTCCTAATATTCCCTCACACATTTTAAAATCCAGTATAAAATGCAATATTTGTCGCAGAGGATTGAAGCTTAGACTAGAACACTTCCTGGGATGACAAGTTTCTTCAAGCGAATGGAAATATTTGGTTCCAATTCACCACCACAAGTGTCACTAAATGGTTTTTTTTTATTAATTTACATTAGTTTGAACACTGTAACAAAACATGACGACTCCCAGTGCTGAATGTCATCATTCATACATTAGAACGTCGCAATAAATCTGAAAATCAGAAATAAAACGCATGTTTAAAACTAAACATATGGAGCCAGAAATGCGGGAGGCGACATCTATGATCAAAACTCTAAGAAAACGCTAAGAAAGTATAGTGAGAAGTATTTTAGTCCAAATGGAATTGTTCTACATCAATATTTTTAATTTATTTTGAATATTAAAATGTGTCAGAGAATCTTCCGACCTGCTGTATATATATATATTTATGCGTGTGTGTTTGTAAATTAAACCTACTAATACAATCGTAAAAAAATAAAATGATTCTTTCTCAGGCGAAAGATAACGATGATTATATATATATATATTTTTTTTAACATCTGCTCAATAATCAAGTATTGCAAAATATATTATCACACTTTATATACTATGTACACTTTATATATACTTGTATATAAATGAAGTATGACGAAAATTGCTAAAGATTCTAATGATGAATATTGACAAAAATATATAAATTATTTAAAAAAAAAAATATGTTTCATATGGTACATAATTTCTTTACACACATTAAAAATGTTAGGAAATTGAAAAATTACCTTATATTTTTTTAGAAGTAAATGCTATTAATATCTGCTGCAATGAAAAATTGAGAAAAGATTAACCAGAAGTGTAAATTCAACTAAATGCTGGAAGATATATGATGCAATATATTTTATATTTTTCCGCAGTTGGAAAGAAATGTAGTTTTTGTATTACAGAAAGTATCGTACTTTTAAGGCTCTTTTTTTTTTCAAATTCTACAACACAATGTTGAAAATAATTATAAATCTCCAAGATTTATGTTTTATACTAAACGTAAGCCAGTAAGACAATTCAAAAAATTTAATACACATCTTAAAGATTTTAAAGTTCTTTTTTTAGTTTTTTATTTCAAAATAAATTGGGTAATAATTTTTATTTTAATCAAACATATGTATAATATAATTGAGGAAGTTATATTTAGAAATGAAAATGTGCATTACTATCTTTAATGCAAAATCTCTGCGCATTATATTAAAATTATAGAATTTTTAAAAATACAAAATAAATAAAATGTCTTACATGATACAAAAAATAATATCGATCTGATAGCATAATAATGTCGCTAAAATTAATTTGTTTATCAGATATATTTTGTATCATGTACAAGAAAGAGGATTTAAAAATAAAGAATGTCTAAAATCTTGAATATTTTCACAAGTTGATTTACGTAATTAATAATATCTATACTTTTTAGTAAAGATATAACAAAGAGAAATTTTACTAAAACTATTTATTAGAAGTGCCCGTGCATAGTATTTTTTATATTTTTTTAAAATGAAATACTGCATTACAACATGAAAAAATTAAAGCACAAAAATAATAAATTTCAAACAGATTTTTTTTAATTAGCTAATAAATAATTCATTAGATTTATTTCTGCATTGTACTCAATTCATATTGTGTTCAATATATTAGAAATTAACCTTTCTTTTTTAAAGTATAGCTGATAGCGGTAATGCTCAATATCAGTAAAATTTCAACTTATGCAGGATTCTGTTGTACACACGTTCATAACGGTTAATCTAAAGAATATCAATTTTACTTCACTGCATCCTTATTCTTATTTTTATAAGTTATTACTATGCAGAATACATTTAGTGAGCATCCAGTAAGTATTTTTTGCTTATCTACTTATTTTTAATTAAAAAGTTGTTTACCTAAACGTTCGTATAATACAAACTGAAAAGCTATTTATTCATTTATTTATTCATTTACATTGTACCATTTTTATAAACAAATATTTTGATCTTCCTGATATATAAACAATTATAAATTTATTTAATTAAACACTTGTTTAATCATATAGATATCAAATCTAGATAATGAAATGCGAAGAAATATTTGCTTATATTGCTCTTTTTAAGTTCCACACTATATAAACATTATGTAATTGCAAACACTATTTTTTTTTCAATGATATATGATATTTGAAGAACTTAGATAAAACTTTGAAAATAAGGACAAACTCATGACTTAACATTTTTTTAGCTGTCCATTTATTATATTTTTGATATATAGTATATGCAAAACGTCGGTGTGATCATTGAAAGGACATCGGGTGAAACGACGGAAGGAACGGATTATTTCATAATATAGCTGGCTGATTTAATTTTGTTTTTTCGGTTAACCTCCTGACTGCCTCGACTGGATTTTCTCCTTCACTATGCCGCAGGTTTCACTGCAACATAAGTATTATTTAAATTAATATAATTCTACAAATAAAACCCAGTTTTGAAAAATTAAGTTAAGATTAATACTCTCAAAGGTTATGCACTTATACGTTGTGATGGAGATACCTTTGTGATAAAGGCACTCTAGCATTTCTTGAGATCGTGACGTCAATGATTTAATATTGTGTAGCGTGAAAGCGACATCTATCCTCTCTTTTACTTTAACTTTCTAGAGCGTGTGTGTCTTCCTCGATTTCTACAGTTACGTCGTGGTTAGAAGTAATATGTAAATTTGTAGTATCTCAGTTTGCAGCATATAAAAGCTTGGAGTTTGAGTGTGTGAGTGTGTCTAGCGGCGTGTGTCTAGCGGCGCAAGCTAGCTAGGTGGTGATGACGAGCAGTGGATTGATCTAGATCGAGTTATAGCAAGTTATTATTGAGTCTCCAATGAGTTAGTCAGGAGTTTTGCAGTGAGCCGCCAGCAGCATTTGCTGATTTAGTTCATTTATAGCGGAGCGATTCGAGAAATTTGCCGTTGGAAAGAGATAGTAATTATTTACGTTGAGTATTTCAAAGTTAATAAAGAGTGTTTCGCTGCCACGGGCTGTTTGATAAAGTTTTATCTAGCAATTTAGCTGAAGCTTACGTGAGAAGTTGATTCGAAGTGCCTATATTGAGGCTAGTGCCGGAGCTGTGAGTATGAGTTTAATCTTTTAGTATTGTTCCTAATTATTAAAATTAAAGAACGAAAAGCTCCACTTTCTTTGAGCCCTAACCATTGAAATAAACTGGTTTTATCTTATATCGCGGGTTATGTATTCATTCAACAACCACCAGAACACCCCCCAACGGGCAAACTTCCGTTACAACGTAATAACATGTTTTATATCAGGTTGGGAAAAACATATTTTTTTAATATTTTTAATAAATTACAGAGAAAGCAACATTATAATTTTACCCTTTGGCTCGGCGGTAAGGGGATTGAAGAACAAAATGAATTCCATCCATGTCGTGGCTGGCATACAAAGGCAGATGAGTGAATTTAATTGATGGCTTCTCTAATAAATGAATAAAATACGAGAATAAGTGTCATAAAATTTTTATTATTGTCCAATTTCACTTGCTAATCTACACATAATTATAATCTCCATCATTCGTGAATAAATACAAAAATGTTCTTATTTCAATCATTTCCGTCAAAAAAATGCATTACACAAATAAGCACTTTCTCTCTGAATCAGTGTCACCACAATTAATAAGAAAATTAAAAGTGGTCTTTGAAAATACACCGCAACTCCAAAAAACGTTCGAAAATAATCTGATAATCGGCGAGGGATGTTTAACAGTTAAAATTTTAGTCCATTCTGCTCTTTTTTCCCGCTCGTCTTCCAGTTTTGATCTTACATCCAAGACTCTTACCTTGGTTCCCGGCTGATGCAAGCATGTAAGTCCAATCAAAGGAATCAGAAGGCATGTGCAGAAAGTTTCCAACATTTTCATTGGCAAGTAAGAGGTGCTTCAGTCACGGACTCTTTTCCCAATGGCGGTAGTTTTCAAATTTGAACAGAGGTGAATAATCCGTAAGCGCAATCTTTTTTAAATTGCACAGACGATATTTTAATAAAATTAATAAAACAAAAATAAAGCTTTTGACAAAAATTTTTTATTCTAAAAAGGGAAAATGGACTAATATTATAAATTTAATATTTCGAAATAAGAGATTGACATTTAAGTAATACACTTGAGTTCCTTTTATGAAAATAAATAATATAGTATGCTGAATTAAAGCAAAAGGGGAACTTTAGACGATAATTAATTATTCTTAGACTAGCAAAAGCCATGCTTTGTTTGGATTCGCGAAGCATTATTTCATTAGTTATTTATTGGAAAAAAACCTTTTTTTTATATTATTTGGTACTACTTGATTATCCTGTCGACCAAATAGCTACGGCCAAACTAAAAGATTAAATGCTAATGATGATGGTAATAAATATCACATTCACATAACATTAAACTCGTATCAGTTGTTCGTTATGCCATCAAGTTATTTTTATTATGAAGTTTTATTTGTATTCTTAGTAATGTTTCATTAATTTATTTGTTCTTTCGTTATTTAAAATAAAAATTATGTCAATTTGTTTAATATGGCCAATTGTTTGGCGATTTGTATAATTTGGCAAATTTGATTGACGGGATAATCAAGTAGTACCTTAATTCGACTTTTTATTTGGATTTTTATTAATGTTTTACTAATTTATTTGATTTTTCGATATTTAAAAAAAGCGTCAATTTGTGCAATTGTGCTAATAGTTTGGCTATTTGTATTATTTGACGAAATTGGTCGACGGGATAACCAAATAGTACCCGAATTAAAAATCACTTGATGACATAACAATCACGTGTATTATGTTTAATGTCATGCAATGTAACATTTATGATAATCCATTATTGGCATTTAATCCTGAAATTTGGCATTATATTTTTGGTCGACGGGATAATCAAGTAGTACCCAAAAATGTATTGTGTTATAGTGTCTATGGAATGAGGTGATAAAGTACAAAATCCTATAATATTTTGATGAAAATTAATAATTTGCCCACTGTATTCAAACTGACCACCTTTAATGCGATAAACAGTAATAACTGGACGAACTTGGGCAGTTAATTTCTCCTCGAAGAAAGTTAAGCCCTTTAATATTTAGGGATGTGGACCAGGATCCATATTATTAGCTAAAGAAAAAATATTTAGTTCATTATTTACTGTACATTTATGGCAAGTCTTTTGAGATCCGTCAGAGTGAATGCCAAGCCAACGATCATGAAAAATTTTACAAAAATTTTATTTAAAATTTTTTGTGCATCTTCGAAATTTAAAGCATTTTTCCGAGCACATGCATTCTCTTTCAGAAGAGATTCGTCATGTCGTCCTTTTGGCACAGATATCATATTACGCACTACATTGGAGCTATTTTTTTCAGACTCCAGTGTCATATAGGCACCGAAGTGTAGTTATTTTGCTTGACATGGTAACCCGGATATTGTTTATTTATTAATAAATTGTTTATTTATTTTTATTTTCTTTTTTTTTAATTATATAAATTGTTTTGTTCCACAGGTATTAATTAAACTTTTTAAAATTTATTGTTATTCCCTTTTTAAAATATATATATGGTAACTGGTATTCGAAAACCAGGTTTTTGCCAAATTGGCGTCGGAAAAATCGCGCCGATATCGTGTGTATATGACATCTATGCCGTCGTTTTTTACGCTGGTATCTAACCTCTTGCCTTAAAGCTATCTCATATTCGCATTCTTTTCATCCAGTAAGTATATGTTTCCTTGGCATTTTTTATAATAGAACTAATACATTCTATAAATTGTTTTTAAACGGCAAACTATTTAAAAATAGTACTACATATACCAAAATAATAATATATATGTTTCATTTGGTTTAATTTTCAATCTTCGAATTCAAATAACTCTTTACATAATGAATTTAACAATTAATTTTATTTGTTTACAATTTTTTTGTTGCCACTTTACGAATAAATAAATAAATAAATAAAACACAATATAATTTTAATATGCGTAAGTGACATCAGCGTAAATGATTTTGTCGGAATAAAGAAAATACATTTTATTTATTTAATTAATCATGATTCTATCTACAATTGTTAACTCCATGAATTATTTATTGTTCTGAAAATATGCATGCTTTATTTCTTATTTCTAAAAATGCGTCCGTAATGGGGAAAAACATGTAAAATAAATTAATTAAAATAATAATTTTTTAAAAAGTTATTCTGTAAAAAAAATTATATTGTGCAAATCTACAGATCATAATTTATATATGTGTTTAATTTTAAATCAAAATACTGAATAGTTTTTTTGTAAAGCGTACGACAAAATGTAATTTGAGTGGGCTAGTAGAGGATTCGCTTCGCTCATCCTAATTACTGAACTAATACTGAAAGTATATTCTTATAAGAATTTATAGCGAAATCGAAACGATAAAATGGCGAAATTTTTATTATTATTACATATACATATATTACATCTGGATATGAAAAGCATTTTCTACCGATGAAAACTATTGTCTTCAGACTTTTTATTTCAAGTTAAAGGATGTACACACTTCAATATTATTTCGTTCGGACGATAACGACATAAAAAACTTTAACTAACATGAATATTATGAATATTACTTATCGAAACATGAATATTACTTATCGAAATATTTATTTTTATTTTTTTTTCTTTATTTCTGATATTTAAAAAAAAGATCACTTTTTTTAGATATCCTTCTATTCTATTTCAAAACCTGTCAAAAAAATCTGACGCAATATGTTTTATAACGTGGGATAAATGTATTTTCTGTGGTGATCCAGAGATAAAAAGTATTTCCGAAAAAAAGAAAAAAAAATCTTAGCACTTTTCTTTCAAGAATTAAAATAAGATCTACACATCAATTACATTCTGTTGTCCTGATAAAGACAATGAAGGTCATTATCACGTCACAAATGTCAACAGACGTAATTATTACATTCTGAAAATTTTATTATTTTTTCTGCAGTAATTACTGATGGTTAAAGAAATTTGGAAGAAAAAAGGAAAATTTCTCGCTATCAGTCTATTATATTTGAAAACTTGCCCCGAAAATATAATGCAATATTCTTTATAACGAGACATAAAATGAATTTTCCACCAATAAAAAAAAAGTATATCTAGCACATTTGTTTCAAGAAATAAAATAAGATGCACGCATCATTATTATTTAACTACCTAGATAAAGACAGAGAAGGTAATTATTACTAAATCTCAAATGTCCACATACATAAATATTACATAGCGAAAGTTTTTTTTTCAATAATTTCTGATATTATAATAAATCTGAGCAATCTTCGAAAATATAAAGAGACCAACGATTTTAATATCTGATTTTTATGCTTTTCATCTATTATTTTTCCAAAGATATTAATAAGTTAAGGAAGTAATTTACTTTAAGTTATGATCAACTAAATAGAGAAATTTGAATAAGAGAGAACTGAAAAAATCATGAATTTCATTTCGGGTTTTAAAATACAACCTAAAAAACTCAAAATAAATTACAGGAATCACCATTCAAAAAGAGCATAAAGGAGATTGCAATTTCTAGTTATTTATTGAGATTTCTCTTCTATGTTTACACATAAACCCTTTCCATTGCATTATTAGCCGTTACTTTACTTACAGAATATTTACTTACAGATATACAGTATTATCCATTATGTACTTCCTGGGCTCTGGATAAATGAAATGTATTTCCGATTCCTGCAAAACTGGAAGTTTTCCGGATATTTATTATTAAACTTCTTTGAAATTCCGACGCAGTTTCTTTGTGCCCACTGAATGTAATGCATTTTTTAAATGCTAGTAAAATAGGGAATACTAACTTTCATTGTGCACATATCAATATTTTATGTCTGGTAATTTCGTTTTCAATTATACCTTGGATTAAAAAAATAGTTATTAGGCTCATAGTGCCTCAATTAGAGACACAGTTTTGTCATATATAAGCTATATTTAGAATTTTAAGAAAAAAAAAATTAATAAAAAAGGATTTAATACGAAGCACAGTGTAAGATTTTTTCGAATCAACCGGAGGAAAATTCAATTGATTAATGAAATTCAATAAAATTGATCTTACTAGAAATAAAATAAATATGTTTATAAAAAAATATATATCTTTAATAATAATAATAATAACAATTTACAGTTTACTTCATTTGTATTCTGTTATCATAATCATTAAAACGAGAAATGTTGTCATTTAAATGGTTGATTTCTGAGTTGTGTCATTCTATTTACGAGGGTAGTTTGATAAATACCTGGCCTTAACATGAAAATATGTGAAATTATGTCAAAAATGTACTTTATTTTGCAACATAATCTATTTTATTTTGATTCACCAAGCAGAAAGTTTTTCTGTTATTTTTTTTCTTTAAAAATCACGATTTCTCCAGCCATTCAAAATAGGCGCTTGTCTCAACAATAATCTCATCTTAAAAACCAAATTTTCCGTTACAGACATTTCATTTTTAAAATGCTTTGTTTGAAGATTAAATGCCACATATTGTGCTATGTAACATTGTCGTCAAATTTGTGCGCCATGTCATAGCCTTGAATTCTACTGCTTTGATTGCAAGAGATGTAAATATGGAATTTCTGATAATTTCAAGTTGTTATTGATTGATCAGTTTTCAAGCACTTATTTCCAGGTAAATTTGCAAAATCCTACATTGTGCGGCATCTTTAGTTCAATACTTACTTGATTCGAATAAATTTAGTTTTTTATTTCTTATATAAACAAACTATATAAGTGCTTTGCATTTACAGCTCATTCATGTCACATTTATACTATTCAAAACATTATTGATAATTCCTGAGTATGTAAATTTGACTATAATCATGATAATACATCTTAAAATATTCATTTAATTACTTTTACTTTTGAAAAATAATTCAAAAAGATTTAGAATAAATAAATCCTAATTTTGATTTTTTTTACTGGATGATTTATATATTAATATTTAATTTTATAAATTTTAAATTATAAAAATAGTTTTGAGATACAAATATGGAATAAATTATGAGTCAAGAATGTATGTTTGAGCATTAATACTTTTCATATTTAAAAATTGTCCATGTATAAAACAATACGTATGACAAATATAACATGAATGTCATCTAAGATATGTATACTGATGTATATTTTAAGAAAATATTTTATTTTTGAGTGGGCTTCCAACTGACATTTGCTTTTTGTTTTTCGCGTAAACGTCCATATCTTTTATCTTTGAATTCGAACAATCATGCAATCAGTGGTTCTTAAACATTTTAAAAACTATAATCCATTTATGCATTTTTTAAAATTATCATGCCCACGATATTTCAATAAGATATATAAGTCTAACCGTTAGTCATAAAAATAGAGTCTCAGTTAGCAAAATGATTTAAATGAGGCAGAGAAACATTTTAAAACTGATTTTGTACAATAAAACATTTCTTTAAAAAAATACTGATGCTGCTAATCAGGGATCATTCACAAATTTAGTAAAAATACAATCCTATTAAATATATGAAAAAAGTGTAACAGTTAAATATTAAAATTGTGATGTAAATTTAATATCTCAAATCATTATGAGGAATGAATGCAAAATATACAATTTGTGATCAACATATCAGAAAAAAAACAGATTAAAAAAATAAAATAATGAAAATTTCACTGTCTACAAAATCATACATATTTTAAAATATTATTTGATAACACTAGCCTGCAAAAGTTGTAGTACGTCATGCTCTTCAGCTTTTGATAATTTTATTTTACATTTTGTATCTTATATATCTTATACACTAAATTCAAAATTACCGTTCAGATTTTTTTTTTCAAATCATAAATTTTAAAGATAAAAAAGGTAAAAATAGCGAACATTTGATCGCTATTCATATCATAAAATGTACATGTTTGAAGCTTTTGATTATTATTTTTTACCTCCGAAACAGAAAACTGCCTTTATTTTTAAACATCACGTCTGGAGCTTTCGCGAATTGTAAGTTTTTAATTTCAAAAATAAACCTTTCAACTTTAATACCTGTTGGCATTCGAATTTTTAAAACGGTGTGACGTATATAAATAAACAGCATTTACTTATTAAACTAATCTCTGTGAAAAGCTTTAAAAAACTTTAACGCGCTAAGAAAATTTAAATATGCATATTTTAAACTTATAGCATCTCTGTTATTATTTTACTTATCTTTTAATTATAACTGTGAACTTTTAAAAGCTCATGAAATATATTTCAGTATAATTTTAATTATCATGTTTTGAGAATATGATTTTATACTTAAAGTACTAACATTACTTTATCGGAAAAATCTTTATAATATCTAACGTCAATTTTTTCATACGTTATATCATAAAAATTCTATGAATTTGAGTTTTAAATGTTGTAAGATAGAAAAAACGTTCATATCTACTTGTGAATCATTAAATCGTTATAAAATATAAAACAAAAATATGAATAAGGACGTTAAAATAAGAATAAAAATCATAGCACATAAATACTTAAAATATTTTTAAAAATTATTTAAAAAAAATTTTAGAATTATAATGTAATTATATCTAATAATCTACGAATTTAAGATTTGAGAGTTTCACAAAAGAAAAACATTTATATTTAGGTTGAACTTGTTAAACCGTTACAAAAAAAAAAAAAAAGAATAAGATGGTAAATTAAGAATAAAAATCGTTGTACTTAAACATTTATAACATTTGTAGAAATCATAGAAAATAATTTTAAGAATTAGAATATAATTAAAACATTTTTTAAAAGTGTATAAATAAAATACATTGGACATTTTTATATTGTATTTAATTCAATTACCTCTATAATTTAAATTGAAAAAAGTCTTATTCATACACATATATAGTCCGAAAGTAAATGAGTTATCGACACTTTTTAGGAAACGCATTATGGACAATAGAAATTCCATATTAATATTTCGACAATCCAGTGTATAATTCAATAAAAAAATAAATTAAAAATAGCACGCATGAATTGAAAACAAAAAATCGACTCAAACTTAAATAAAAAATCTATTTTAACGATGGAGCGATTAACTACTTGCAGTTCAAAAGTTCATCAATAAATCAATTTAATCTGTATCACTGGTGGATTCAAAGGTTGAAGAATTATCAAAAAAAAAAAAAAAAAATAATAACGCCTGTTAGAAAATATATCATGCTATCTATTTTAACCATTTTCTTTATAAAGGTAAATGTAGTTTAAAGATAAAAATTTCTCAGAAGTTCTTAGATTTTTTGAGTTAAAAAAAGTATATATAACATTTAAGATAACATTAAATATATATTTTATAACAAAAAAAAAAAATAAAAATAAAAAACCATAGTAAACAAACAGGAAAAAAAAGTTGAGCTTAAATAATTTAACGTAGATGTCCATTTAATTCCTCTTTGTAGGAAACAAAAATAATGAAATATTGAAATGAAACGTCATTTTAATTGATTGATGAAAAAAAAAAGATTAGTACAACGTATTTTTTTTATCATAATTAGAAATATAGTTTCGGATGAGCCTGCTTCGGAATATCATTTATTTTATGTGTAAATACATATATATTAATAAGTCGAGGGAAAAGTATCTTTTGTGCTAGAGCATGCTGTTTTCACAATTATCCAGTCTTTTTTGTTCTTCTTGCAAGCTGATAAATATAGCGCAACGTACTTTCATCCTAATCATAAAGTTTATTTCAATCAAAATCATAAATATAAACATAATTAGATTGTAACATTTACTATTTTGTAAGAATATTTGGTTAAAAGATTGTCAAAAATTGCTATAAATGTAGAGGATATTTTTAAAAGAAAGAAATACGAGGGACTATCAATAAGTTTCTGCCCTAACATAGTGAAATTGACTGTATTTAATTTCTATATTTTATTTGTCTTTTCACGTATCACCATACACGGTAACACATTCCTGCAAAACGTATTGTATTTCAAATGGGGAGGGGGATTTCAAATGGAGGTGCAGTGTATTCCAGAACGCGCAATAGCAGATTCAAAGGTGCACACTTTTCTAACTTTTACTGTTCCTCCCCGTATGTCAAACGTTGTGCAAATGGTTTATGCATATTCATGTTATGCACATCCCGAGATCCGCACCTCTCCTCCTGTGAATTTGTCACAAGGGACCGTTCATAAATGGTATCACACATTTTTTTCAATATTTATAACCCCCTCCCACCGCTTTTTCAAAAAATGTCACACTTACACCACTGATACCCCCTCCCCCTCTTGTAACATGTCACGCTACATTATGTAAACATCTACTTACAGTTCAGCAACAAAGCATTACGTTATAAATCATATTTCAAATTTTATTTTAAACTTTAACTATATATTTAATGACATTTGTGAGCATAAAAATAAAAATTATTTGTGTGCGTGTTTTGTATAATATAAAATTAAACAAACAAAAAACAAACAAACAAAACAAGAACAATAATAATAAAATATTAATACAAAAAAGAAATTGAAAATACTAGTATTTTGTAAATTGAAATGGGATTTAAGATATTTGGTGTTAAAATCTTATATTTACTTTATGAATGCGAATTTCATAATTGAATCTACTGACTTTTAATGCTTTTATTTGAATCAAAATTTGTGATATCACACTTCTTTTTATCCTCTCCCATCCCCTTGTCACAAACTGTCACAATTTCACGAACCACCTATCCCCCCCATCCAATCATGACATCATTTTTGGACGGCGCCCAAGTAAATGTGTCTGCAAAATTTCGAAAAGACCCAACCCGTGAATAAAATTGGGAATAGGTGCCCGGTCATAGCATGAATAAATGATAAATGCCTTTCCAAGAATATTTCACATGCATAAGGGCTTAAAAGCTGAGAAATTGCCCCCTTTGGATCGACTATCGTTCCTGCTGGAATACCCCCTCCCCTCGCTATCTTTGAAATAACGTTTGCTGAACTGTTCACGGTGACTACATAAAGAAGAAGCAACAAAACACAGCAATTTCATAATCACCGATATTTACTCATATTATGTAAGATACTCAAATAATATAATAACACAAAATAGACAATTAGTTTTTATTATTATCTATTTCATAAAGAAAAACCTAGATACTATCAATTTTTTCAGAAGGGCGATTTTAATATCCGAAAATAATTGCAATGTACTTTTTTATGTAATTTCTCGCTTCCTTTGGTATTAATTATTATATTTCCTTCTTGTATAAAAAACTAAAATAACATTTTCTTTTATTTAACTACCAGATTAATCATATGTAAATCAATATTAATTTGTTTTTAAACCTTGTGTACTTTACTTTTTTTTACCGCCTGCGTAAGACAATACGTTGCTGAATGTTTTCCCGGTTTTTATGCTCTTTATCTTAGCATCTCAAGAAAAAAAAATCTAAAAGTAAAGTCCACGAATTTAACCTCTGTTTTCTTCGCGATCCATCTCTTCAACTTCGCAACCTGTCAAGGAAATCTGGTATATTACGTTTTATAAGCGGAGAGAAAAGTAATTTGTTCCGCTGAAAACCGTTTTTTTTAGCACTTTCGTTGCAATGATTGGTTAAGGTGTAAACTTCAAAATTATATCAATCCCATGATAAAAATAGATAAGGTAATTATCAGAACGTCTATATCTGTATACTGAAATGTTTTGTTCTACTTGATATATTTTTATAAATGTCTTCAAAGTTTATATAATTACATAGATTTACACCATACTTCCCAACCTACCGCTTTTTTTTAAATGAACAAAACACACTTGAAAGCAGACATTTTATATAATAAATTAAATCATCAAGGTTTCAAATTAATGCAATATAGAAGGAAGAAACATTTAATTTAATAAAATTTCTGGTAAAAAGTATTTTTTTTTTCATTTAAAAAAAGCGGGAGGTTGGTAAGTATGATTTAGCTAGCATAATAACTAATATAACTAAATAAGAAGAATACGGGTTTAATATAGAATTAGTTTTCATATTAATTTCTATACAGGGTGAATATGGTATTTATGTGATTCATCGAAGGTTTACATACACAGGAGAAAATTACTTATAATGACTTTTTCACTTTTTATAGTTGCTAAATTATTTACAGTTCAAACTTTATGGTGTTATTGATGTTTAATTACTTGAACGAATCATTGTCACGCGTCTGGCGTTTCAAGATGAAACTAAACCTTAAAACAAAACAATCGGTATAAAAAAAATTTAACTGTGATATAATCAAAGATAAGACAATTACAATCAGAAGTAAGTTCTATTGCTGTTTCTATTGTAAGTTTTATGACATAGGTTGAAAGAAGAGATGATTTTCAGCGAAATCGGTATTAATTAATTATTATTGTTATACCGAATATTTGCCACCGAAATATTGTAACACTGCGTTAACCTTTTAAATATGGAACTACCGGGGTACGTCCTCACTTACTTATAGACCTTATTTTTATTCTTCTTTTTACGGGAGATACAGACGCATAAAAGGTATTCTGCTGATTAAAACGATGACAATATTTGGAAAACAAGAATAAAGGAGTGAAAAGTCACGTGTTACGCCACACATAACTCCACTTGGTTAAAAGTTTTATTGAAGTTGAATATTGAAAAAGATTTATTTCATATTTCTTTACGAAAAATTCTCTTTTTCAACGTAATGTAATGGGATTATAGTAAAACTAATCCCAAAATCTACGAATAATACTTGTTCTAATATAAGAGGAATTATTAAAAACTGTTTAGAAAAAAAATTAAATTTAAGAAAGTTTGAAAGTTTTTATATTATCTTATATATATATATATATATATATATATTATCTTAAATTATAATATATACTATCTACACATGATAATACTTTTATCCTAATAATCAAATTGATTATTAATTTTCGTTCATAATATACAAAAGATGTATTATGAAAAGCACAGAAATAATACCAAATGGTATAGAGTCTCTTTAAACTGGGAAGTCAAAACAGAGCATGTCAGATGTTAGCAAAAACATGGTGTATGCATTTTTAAATACTTTTATTTGCAATTAATTTCAGATTTCCCTAATAAATTGAAATTAAAATACAAGAATATATGGCATGGGATATGAATATATGGCTATTTTGTAACAATATCTATCATTAATTCTATTAAATTATACATAAATGAATTATTATTTTTCTCAATTTACTTAAATATAACGATTTTAGTTTATTCCTAATTGGTGTCATTAAATTGGTGGGGTGTCATACCACACTCCACCAGTGACTTAGAGGCAGATAATTATCCGTGACAAATGCACCAACATATTTTTGACTGAATTCTAGTATTTAGTGTAATTTCGAATATTTTTAAAAGAGACATTTCTTTTTTTCTCTTTACTTATTTTTATTCAAAGATCTTTCGCGCCATGGGATATTTGTTTACTCCTCATATTTTTAGCTCATTACGTATTTCTGATAGGACTCTTTGCAGATTCTTATTTTACCTTTTCGAGTGAATTTTTTTTTGTTTACTTATTAATCAGAAGTTCGTGACATCATGATTTGTATCCTTGAGAGTTTGATCAAAATGCAGCAGCATTTTGGTGGAAACAGGAATTAGTGCGATTTTCAACTTGTTAAGATATAACGCTCCCAGGATTTCCCGTATAACACCAGCTTTTTACAAATACGTTTCTTCTTATTGCCAATATAATTTGTCCCCGAAAGACCTGAGCTTTAGCAGTAGGTAGAGACTGTTACAACTGAGATTTTGTCAATAAATATTGGAAGCTACGCATACGTCTTATAAATTCATGGAGAAACTCCGAGTTTTTGAATTCATTCTATTGCTTTTAATTTCTAAGTAACTTATAATAATGACTCCACTAACAACAGGCAAAGGTGTTAGTATTAATCAAATTGAGTTCACGCACCTCTAAGAGGATTTATAATGTATTCAACTAAGTACTTATTGCCAAAATTGCCTGATACAATATATATATATATATACACTGCTGGCCATCGTAAATGCAACACCCTGAAGGAAGCATGCAAATAATATGAAATTTACAACATGCATTAGCTGAGGTGAGATATGCAAATGATTAGAATTTCAGCGCAGACGTATATCAAGCGCGCCTCTGGCGCCACCTCAAAGCGCTATTTAAGGCTTGGAGATTTCGACGGTTTCAAGTACAGCAATTGTGTTTTTCTTGCTTAAAAAAAAAAAAAAAAAACGATACATTATGCCTCGTAGGGAACAACGATCATCTTTTGATCAAGTATCCGAGTTTGACAGAGGAAGGATAGTGGCATACCGAGATGGAATGAAATTCTCTTTACTGACGAATCACGCTTCTGTATGCAACACCACGACGGTCGGATTCGAGTCTGGAGACACCGTGGAGAGAGGATGCTGAACAGCTGCATTATGCACCGTCACACTGGTCCTGCACCGGGTAATATGGTATGGGGCGGTATCGGATATCTCTCTCGCACTCCTCTAGTACGCATTGCCGGTACTTTAACCAGCCAGTGCTACATCTCCGAGGTGTTGGAGCCAGTTGTCCTTCCTTACCTTCAGGGCTTGCCAACAGCCATATTTCAGCAGGATAATGCACGGCCACACGTGCACGCATTGTCCAAGGGTTCTTCGTCAATCACCAGATTGAATTGCTTCCCTGGCCGGCGCGCTCTCCGGATCTTTCGCCGATAGAAAACATGTGGTCCATGGTTGCTCAACGAATGACCCACAGTTCATCCCCAGCTGTCACACCAGATCAACTTTGGCAACGTGTGGAAGCTGCTTGGTCTGCTGTACCCCAAGAATACATTCAAAGTCTCTTTGAATCAATGCCGAGGCGTGTGGCGGCTGTGATCTCCAACAACGGCGGCTACTCTGGGTACTGATTTTGGCAGGAACCACGCTTCATAGAATGCTGTAAATTTAATCATTTGTTATTTGGTCAACATGTTATCTACACAATTAATTTTGTTGTGATATCTCTTGTTTTTCTTGGTGTTGCAATTTGGGTGGCCAGCAGTGTATATGTATACATATTCATTGTAGATGTTGAATTGTAGTATTTTATAATGGTTATATATATCTCTATATACATGCATATATTTTAAATAACATTAATAAAAAACTATTGAACAACTAGTGCAAAAGCAGCTCATAAAACGTGCAACAAAAGGAATTAATTATTAAATAAATTTGCAAGAATAGTAGAAATTTGGGGGAAAAAAAGTATATATGTAATATTTAATTATCAAACCACAAAAATGAACAACACAAGTAAAATACTGACCGTTCTTTATTAGTGTATGAACAGCTAAACCAAACCCCACCACCACAGTTTAAAAACTAACAGGTTTCTGAACACCATCCTGTGCTGCATTCAGATAATCAAAAATCTAATTTATCATGACAATTTTTTAGACATCACTATTTGTATTTCATTTTTATCTCAGGGAATTTGAAACTCATAATTTCCACAAGTCCCTAATTAAATTATGTTTATTTGTAGGTCTTCAGATAGTGTTAAAAGAAATTTTAATATTGGTTTATAAAAGATGTTAAAAAATAGATGTTTTTTATTTATTACTAATTTAAAAAGTCTAGTTATTATTGGGTAAATTTCTAATAGTATTGTGGTTTTGGGCAATTTGCAGTTTACTCCTGAGGAATAAACAGATATTCCAATTTGAAAATGTAATACTTTTATATTATTTTAGCACAAATTTTTGAAGATATTTTATTTACATGCAGACTTATACATTAAGAGAGATTTATTATTAAGTTTTGGCGCTTTTGTTGATAATCTTTTAAGAGCAGTACTTTTAATCAGATCTATAAAATTGGGTTGAGGCAAATTATTCATGTTTGCTGCAATTTTTTTTTGTTCGAATATGTATTTTGCAATAGAATAAATCTTCGAACTGTTTTAGATATATTGATAATACATTAGTTTTTAATTTTGACTTTATTAATAAATACGACATAATATATCCAGTATGTTTAAAGCTGAATGGAGCAAATGGTTATGACTACAGTGCAGATTTTCTAGACTTTTCAATTAATATTTAGGATAATATATGAAACTTGAATTTGTATAATATATATATACCAGAAGAATACCACATTGATATTTTAATTTCCATAAGAAGATTTGCATAAATGTTACAATTTACCAAAAATTAATTTAAATTAAATTTATATCTATAATATTTATTTTTCTAAGAATATTTTTAAATTTTTAGCAATCCTCATTTATAGTAACAATTATCCCTGTAATTTTTGGTAATATTATTAAAAGATTATTTTGAAAAATAATTGATCAAACTGTGATTTGGCGGGATGACGATTATAAAATAGCATGTTTCTTAAATACTCTATATAATGAGCACGCCCTAAAATTTAAAAAGCAACGGGTATGGGCAGAAATTTGGGTATAGGAAAGTTTGCAGAGTTGGATTTGAAATTCTTTAAAGTATGCATGCAAATTAGAAAGTCATCGTTTTGTTGTTAACAACAGGTGAAGGACTATTGGCATGTTTTTCTGTCTCTGTTTTTGTTTTTCTACTATGCTTGGGTGGGCGCTAGTTGGATCTGCATTCATATTTGTTTACTTTTTTAACTCTACTTACGTTATTTTTTAAATTCACATTTTAAAGTATTATCGTTTTTTAAGACCTTTTCTTTTTGAAATATATTTGTATTCTGTTTAATTATATTTCGCTTAAGTTTAGTTTAGTTAACTTTTTTATGTATTCATATTTTTTAAATTTAAATTTTTTAAGATAATGTAACTTTGGATGCAGGATACGCGGGCGATCAAAAGCCTGCATTTTTTTTAATAGTGGTGTTAGTTCACGTTTTTCAATCTACCTACTAATGAAAGACATATTGTATTTTAACTCTATTATTTATGTTTGAAGTTTTCGTAATTAAATTTTATGGAAATTTTATACACTTTATTTCGAAATGTATAGTATGTTTACGTAATTATTTATTGATGAATTCATGGAGTATATAAATATATAAATGTATATATATATATATATATATATATATATATATATATATATATATATATATATATATATATACATTGTAAAGGTGTATCTAAAAAAAATAATCATATTATGTATTTTGATAATTTACAGGAAAAGTAATGAAAAATATAATTGAAGTGTTTACCATAAAAATAGAGGGATCTCCATGTTTTGAGTTTTACGAAATTATATTGCTTTAAAATAAAATATTTTTATGGCAACTTGAAAAATATTTTTTTTTTTTTTTTACATTTATGCGTTAGTCCTTGCACTTGTATATGTTTTTCCACTAATACTATGAAAATGTAGCTACTCTGAACAACTTTTCAGAAGCAACAAATTGGTCAACGAAGAAATCGAGCCGCATCCTCTCCGTGATCAAAATATTGATTGTTCAATTAAATTCATTAATAGGTTTCATTAATAGCTGAAAATTACACACACATCAAAGCTGTGTATAATTTAAAAAATAAATTTGGCAGTATACATTACTATTTATATATATATATCGTGATATATTAAATATGCGAATTTTCACGTTGCTACTAAGCGTGGAACCAAAAGCGTGAAAAATGTCCAAGCCAGGGATTGAATCCGGAACTGCTGGAATAGCATGCCAAATGCTCTTCCATTTAAGATACGAGGATGATGACCAGCATTTTCCACTTCATATGGTGGTAAGACACTTATTCGCAGCACGAGATGGTATCGTCTTCATGAGCACACAATCCTGCAGCGTAAAATGAGACACAAACAATCCCAGCATCGGTCAATCACACATTTTTAATTAATTTGTCAATTAATTTTGCAGCAGTGAAATTACGCTTGAAATTCTTGAATATTTAATATTGAATTTCCACATTGTTCCAAAGCGTGGAGCTAACTTACAAGGAAGGTCTCCATACGGGCATATCCCAAAAAATCTGAAAAAATTACAGAATGTTTTTCTCGTGTGGGTATATATGTTTATAAAAAAAATTCGGTGGAACCTGCATTCAGTAACCGTAAAAAAATAATGAAAATTTCGTTATTTGGCGGTTTATCGCCGGTTGGCTATGGAATGTAATTTCAAAAAATACTTCATGTCAAACACACTTCAAGAAAAAAAAAGTCTTATTTTGAACTTATTTTGATAAATTTAATTTAAATAACTTTAGTTTATATTAAGTATAATTTTGTTATATCGATATTTATAGTTATTTATATTCAAATTTAATCATCAAAATTTGAGACTTAAAACGAAATTCATAATTTAAATTAATTAAATTTGTTTCAAGCTCACAAAGTTCAATGAGAACTGTCAATTAAATTTTGATGCCATGGAAACATCTGTCTTTTATTTTTGAATACGCTTAAATGTATGAAGATAATTTTCCTCAATATGATTTTTTTCCTCTATGAAAACATTTTTTCCAGTGATTACTTAAATAACTATTTCAACAAGTAATATATATATTATGCAACACAATATGCATATATATGTATATAATATATTAAAGTCTCTCATTGTTTATGTTTAAATTCGTTAAATGCCATTTACACGCAATCTAAATATCCAACAGTTTTGAATTGCATTAAAATCGTTTGCTTTTGGCGAGGAAAAGGGCTGCTCGCCAAATCGAGCGACTCTTTCGTATTTTCACGCCAAATATTCGAAAATATTTTATTTTTTTACATATTTTCTAATGTGATTCCGCCGCTAATTTTGACTTACTCTTTATTACGTACATAAGTACTTTTAGTTAGTATTTTTTCCATAAAATTCCGAGTATGCCCAGTATGGAGACCTTCCTTGTTAGTGAAAAAGGTTGAAGCCAAGCCGCGAACCCGGAAACTTTGGAATAGTTTCGGAAACACTATTTCAAAGGTTCCTGTTCGATTTCCCGAAAGGACATTTTCCTTAATTTGATATATAACTTATTATATTTATAATATATAGTTATTATATATTTACTAAGTTATTAAATGTTCAAGAATTTCAAGCATAATTTCACTGCTAAAAATTAATTGAAAAATTATTTATACATGATATATTAAATGTATTTGCTTAACATACCGTATAACACATCATTGGTTACTTACAAACTTGTATTCAAATTTATGAATTTAAACTAAACACATACTTTAATGCTTAATTAATCAAATTTCATAGTGAAAAATAAGCATTCCAAAATAATTCCGATTGAAAATGAATAAATTAAATATGTACCTCTAATTTTGAAATATTTCGGACTTAGTTCGAGTCATTGATCTGAATAAGCTTTGAGAACTGACGTACATGAAATGATACACCAGTTTCATACTATGCTTTATAAATATTCAACGAAGCATAAAAGATTGACATTCATTACGACTGAAGGTAAACTTCGAAATTCAAGAGATGATCTTTAATTACAAAATTTGAATTCCCGTTTGCGACAGATGTAAATATTCAGTGATTGATTTCTAATCATTAAATAGGATTTCCAAATCTTATATTTAGTAAAGTTTATAAAACTGGGATTAGATACTTGTTTCATTTATGAAAATAATTTAAAAGCATTTATATCATACAACATTTTAAATAAATTTTATACTAAATAATAATAAAATTATTTACTTTAAATTTTTCTAAAATGGGTATGAAAAGAGGGTACTACTCTGCTATCCCGTCGACATATTTAGCCAAATTATACAAATCGCCAAACTAATAACCAAATTATACATATTGAAATAATTTTTATTTTAAATAACGGAAAAAACAAATAATTAGTAGAATATTAATAAAAATATTAATAAAAAGTCGAAATATAAATCACTTAATGACATTTTAAACATTTGAATCGTATTTAATGTCATTGAATGTGACATTCATAATCATCCATTATTGGCATTTAATTTTATAGTTTGGCGATAATATTTTGGTTGACGGGATAACCTAGTAGTACTGAAAAGAGTAACACATAAAATAGACATTTTGTTCACATTTCAAAGACGTGTTGAAAAGGTATTCCAATAAGGGTGAAATCACTTTACTACTATTAATTTTGTAATTTTCAAATATGTATTTACAATATTTGAAAATTAAAACTATTAAATCTTTATCCGTATTCTGTATGTCTTTTTGTTTAATTAAGTAATTTTCGTTTTGCTGCAATACAATAATTAATAAATAGCTAGTCTAAATTTATGTCCGGGATCAATCTCGCGTTATGTCTATTACCAACATTACACATAATTGCTAATATATATATTTATCTAGCGGCCCGCCGTCGCTTATCTTCGGGTAGAGCAAGTCGCCCAGTCCCGTGTCCCTACTGACACCGCAAATTGTTATACCACTTCATCCCATTAAATTTAACTACTAAAAGAATTATCCTCCTTTTAGGTAGCCGGGTAAGAAGTAGCCTATATGTTAATCTAAGTGTCAGATACTTCCATACAAATTTTTTTAAAAATTGATCCATCCGTTCTTGAGTTATAAATGGTGCAACTAACTCGACTTTGTTTTACAGATATAGATTATAGCAGTCCGTCTCGACTTCGCACGGATATTAAAGAAAAGTTTAAAGTTATAAATTTTTACACACATACTCATACTCTCTTCTTTGTGCTTGTAGTTACTAAAAAAGTATAAAATTATAAAAGAAAATTTGGATATTAGTATTATTTTTTATTTATATGTAATAATATTTGTAAAAAGTTTTGTACAGTGAAACCTCCAAATAAGGGACACCCATGGGACCGCAACTTTCGTCCCTTAAATAGAGGTGTCCCTTATTCGGAGTGTCCCTTATTTGGAGGTTTCACTGTACCTACAAAACAAAAGCCATTAAATTTATTGGGTCAGAGCTTCCCTATAAATGATATTAGATGCTGTTTTATTTTGTGGCCGCAAAATAAATTTATTTTCAGAAACTTCGCCCCGCGATAGACCAAGATACAGTTTGCCATGAGTAAAACACTCTTTTCGTAGGTCGATCCCTACTAATTCGAAGGTTTGACCTTGGAACTTATTAATAGTTAACGCGAAAGATGTTTCTACAGGAAATTGAAGCCGTTTAAATGGGATTGGTAGATCAGTTGGAATAATCGGTATCCTTGGTATATGAGCTAGTTGACCAGATGCTGGACCGGTGATAATGGTTGCTACAATTAAATTGTCCTTCAATTCCTTTATAAGTAGCCTCGTTCCATTGCACATGTTCGGAGGGCTTAAATTTCTCAAAAGTATGATTGGAATTCCAATTTGTAACGTTAATTCATGCGGTGGCAGTCCAGAAGGGTTTAGTGAGATTAAAATTTCTTGTGGATATTGGACTGCGTCTTTGATATTAGTCACGGTGTCGATTGATTTGAAATTTTTTACTTGGCCGGGAACTTTTTGAATAATCAGATTGTTTATTTCGTTGACATTATCATTCCTAGGTAACACTATTGCCCTAGAACTCAACCAATGAAAGTCTTTTTCGTTAATATTCTCGATGTCAGGGTATACTGCATCTTTTAAAAATTCTAAACTATGGACTATTTGACCTAGAGACTCATCCAGAAGGATGTTACAATTTCTGCTTAAAATGGAGTGGAGAAAATTCCTTCCCCAAGTTTAAGCAGTTGCTGTGGAAAATCACCTCTCTGTGATTCCATGAAGATGAGCTCTCACATTTGTCCGTAATTTTATATTTTCAATCAAAGTTCATAAGGGCGACGATTTTAAGCATGCTTCGATGATATCTGCTCGCGCATCTCTGTTAATAACAGGAAGAGTCTGTCGGAAATCTCCAGCAAATACAAAAGTAATCCTGCCCATGAGAGCAGAGGAGTTTCTTAGATCTTTGAAGATTCTGTCCACGGCATCTATATGTGCTCTATGGCTCATAGTGCATTCATCCCACATAATCAATGAGGCTTCTTGTAATAGTTTACCAAGAGGCCCACTTTTGCGAATAAAACATATCGATTGTTGCTCAAGATTTACAGTTAGCGGAAGTTCAAAAGTTGAATGAGTAGTTTTTCCATCCTTTAGAAGGATTGCAGCGATTCCTGACGAAGCAACTGCTATCGCTATCTTCCCTGATTTTCTTGTCTTAGTAAGTATTAAATTTGCAAGAAAAGTCTTTCCAGTGCCACCTGGCGCATCCCAAAATAGTTTTATTTTTGTTGTTATTCACGCTATCGACTATAATGTCAAAATCATATCTTTGATCTGGGACTAATTTTGGTAGATTTTCATTAACAAAAGCGGCCAAATTATTTGTGTTATAGTGCTGTGTATTGTATTTGTCACATTGTGTTCTGTACGAATTGAAGTCGGCAATCCAAAATCACTTAATTTTTATTATTTAGTTGTAAAACTTTATTTTCAATTTGTATTAAACCTTCATTATAAATGCCATAAGTGTATGGTAAGGCGAAGTCTTGATTTTGCAGTCGGAGTCTATGTCAAATATCTTGACATAATTCGTCTTTGAAATTGTCCCATAAATTTATGGTTACGATGGCTGACAAAATAAAAGTATGACCACAAACAACTCTCTCAGTTGTACTGGACATTGCGAAAGCGATTTTTCTCTCAGTGTGTTTCCCCAATGGTCATCGTTTTCTAGAGAACTCCTGTTACGACAAGCTGCTTGATAGTTTTTTTTGAGAACTCCGACAACGGTTTTTAATTACTCGAATAAGGTTGGACCGCTTACATTATGTAGCAACATCCTAAGATAAAAACACTTTGATTGAAAAGGATGTAAATCGTGAACTCTTCCTAAAGCAGCATCTTTTTTTATGCCCGGATGGCCAACTATGTCCTCGCCGGTCCATATAATATAGCGTATGTCCACCGGAAATAGTGTAGCTTTCCAACGATGAAAGAATTTTTCAAATCCCTCAAGTACCTTCGGAGCCTATTCAATTCAAACAAACAAACAATAAAATCTTTCCTCTTTATAATATTGGCATAGATGTGACGTCATTATTTACCAATTTTTATTAGTTAAATATATCCATGCCTCTCGTTCTTTTAACAAATACGTCAAAATTCCTATTTTATTTAAAGTTTGACGCCATATTTTTCCAAATCATTTTTTTTATTTATAATTTAATTCTTTCTCGTTCACTTTAATTCTAATTATATCGCCATTTTTCACAGAGAACCTCTTATTAACGTAACCGATATTCGTGCGTCTTATATAATAAAACATTTCTTTTTTTAAATATGACATCATATTTATTTTCCTTTGAATTCTTTTTATTTTTTTCACATGGATACTGTTCAGCTGAAAATTAATTGCCGAGGAGAAAGTATTATTCCAGATTTTGATTTTCTTGGCAACGGGAAAGAAGAAAGGTTATTTTTTATCGGAAAAAGTTTAATTGATTCTGTGTGAAAAATAATGAAATTTTGAATTATTAAGAAAAATATTTGAATAAATCAATTAAAAATTAGCCTATGTTCACCGGAAATAGTGTAGCTTTCCAACGGTGAAAGAATGTTTCAAATACGTCAAGTAGTTTCGGAGCCTATTCAATTCAAACAAACAAACAATCAAATCTTTCCTCTTTATAATATTAGTATAGATTACTTTCAAACATGAATTTAAATTTAAAATTAAACATGAAAAATATAGTTTATGTTTAAGCAAACTTTTATGGAAAATTAATCCTTACCAAAAATATTAATAACTATAAACAATAAATTAAATACCTTTCAAGTAATATTTTGGATTAAATACAAATCAATGATCAGATTAAATTATGGGTGATGGCCTTCATGAAATGATATATACTTTTCACTTTATGCTTTATAAATACTCAACGAAACGTAACATTCATTACGACTGAAGGTATACTTCGAAATTCAAATGATGATCTTTAATTACAAAACTTGAAATCCCCTTTGCGACAGATGTAAATATTCAGTGATTGATTTCTAATCATTAAATAGGATTTCGAAATCTTATATTTAGTAAAGTTTATAAAACTGAGATTATATACTTGTTTCGTGTATAAAAGGGGTTTAAATGTATTAGTATCATTCAAAATAAAAAATGTAAAGTACATTGGATGAATAAACGTAATTATTTGTGTTAAATAAATGTCAATATTTAATTCTGAAATAGATATGAAAATAATAATGCATAAAAAAAGGCATTGTGCTTTCATTTTCAATACGTACTATGGAGTTGTTCCAATCAAGATGAAACGAATGTTACAATTTATCACATACGGATTTCCCAATAAATTTCTATAGTGATCCTGGTCTATTTGGTTAATGATTTATTATTATTATTATTATTTGATGCAACACAATATTTAATAAAATACATGTTTATATTTTACTCGGGATGTCCCCCCCCCTATTATATTTAATAGTTTGATTTTTTACATAAATCATGTTACACGTCATTGACTAACGTCGAACATGAATTTAAATTTAATTTAAACACAAA
This sequence comes from Maratus speculifer, assembly GCA_964019185.1. Taxonomy (NCBI): domain Eukaryota; kingdom Metazoa; phylum Arthropoda; class Arachnida; order Araneae; family Salticidae; genus Maratus; species Maratus speculifer. The sequence goes on along the minus strand of OZ025290.1, from coordinate 410,200,422 downwards.
AATATGGTTAATGTTTAAGTAAAATTTTAAGAACAAAAAAAGCATTCTAAAATATATCAAGGGTAAACAACAAATTAAAAACGTGTCCTTAGCCGTGATTTATTTCTGACTAAATACAAATCAATGATCAGATAATGCTTCGAGTTGCTGGCGCTGATGATATGACAAAAATGTTTCACGCTATGCTTTATAAATACTTAACGAAGCATAAATAATTCCTATTAATTATGGCTGAAAATATATCTCGAAATTCAAGTGATGATCTTTAATTACAATTTGAGTAAAATTTACGAGAGATTTTTGAAAAGAAACGCCCTCATAGAGTCAACATTATCATCCGGGACTTTTTCAATCAGTAGTGTAGACAATGAAGTCCAAATAAACCACGGCTAATAAAACATAATTGGTTTATTATTTATCATTCGAAATAAGTTTAGAATGCTTATTTGTAACTTAAAATTTTAATCATTTTTGGAATGCTTATTTCTTGCTTAAAATTTTAATGAAAGATTGGAAATATTTTATTTATGTTTAATTTCATACTTAAATTCATGTTTGAAAGTAATTAATGATGTGTAATAGAAATTTTGTATAATGAAACTATTAGCTATAATACAGAATTGATCCCAGTTTTTTTTTTTTTTTTTTTTTTTTTTTTTTTTTTTTTTTTTTTTTAGAAAAAAAATTACTTTTACGTTAATAACATTAACGCTAACTATCCAAATGGATAATTAGTGTTTATCGAATATTTCATTGTCTCAAAAATAACAAATATTAGTGTTTTACTTACTAATCCATTAATATTCATATAACAATAGGTTAAGGAGGAATTTTGGGAGATATTTAGAAAATACATTATTATAATATTATTTAACGTACATTACAATTTTCTAATACTTTTTGTGCTTTATTACACATTATTCTATCAGGAAAGTAACTTTTATTTTATATTTAAAGAGTAAAATTTATTTTTTAAATAAAAGAATCTGAAACGGCGCAAAGAGAATTAATCAAATAATAATTATCATTTATATTTCTAAATGCCTAAACATAAATGAAGTCGTATAGTAAATGCAAATCCAGTCACTAACCTTATTGCATGTAAAAAGTAGCAGAAAGTATTATTAAAACAAAATTATACTCGATTTAAAGATATGTTCTATTAATAGTACACCAGACCTGAAAGCTTTAAATATATACATGTCTTTTATTATTGTTGACTTGCAGGAAAAATAAATAAATAAATAAAATAATAATAATAATTAATGAAATAGGCCAGTAGGTTTCGTAAAACAATAATAATAATATTTGTGACTTTTACAAAGTTAATGGCAGTGAGAAATCCTCAAGTAATAAATTTGTAATGCTCGTTTCAACTTTATTGGAACGAGGTGGAACCCGTCGAATTTCGACAAAAGAAAATTTTTAAGAAAGAACTGTTTCATTGATTTATAATAACTCTACAATATTAGTTACTGTAAAATATTCATAACTCTCAAAATTATTTTATTTAAAGCTAAAATTAACAAAATCAATAAAACTCAGTTATCCAATTTATTAAATGAAATAAAACCGAAATTCGCCGGATTTTATAACAGACGAAAACTTTGAAATATATACGCTTTTTAATATTTTTTTTCTTTTTTTAAAGAGAAAATGGATTGATTCTGTTGCCACAATTAAAATATTGATACTAAATATTATTTAAAAAAATTATATCTCAAAAATAAATTGAGATACATCTTTGAAACAAATTGCATTTAAAAGTAAATTTTTTTTCTCTATATCACAGTGTAAAAAGTTTAAATGCACGATGTTGAGAAGTGTAAAATTTGCAGTACCAAAAATTTCAAAACCGAAATTGCATAGAACAGTGTTGCGGATTTTAATTTCTAATTTTTTTTTTCAAATTTAAAAGAAAATGGAATGACTTTGTTGCCACAATTAGAAAATTGGTAATAAAAAGTATACAAAAAATTAAAATCTCAAAAATAAATTGAGATAAAGCTTTCAAACAAATTGCATTTAAAAGTATATTTTTTCTCTATACGACGGTGTAATATTAGAAATGTGCGATGGTTAAAAGTAAAAAAATTGCAGTAGCGAAAATTGCAACATCGACAGTGCAGGGGAAAGTGTTATCATTCGCAAAATGACGTATGCGTTACGCACAAATACGTTTGGCATTTATAATATAGATACCTCTAGAGCATGTCTTTATAATGTAAACAAAATGCACATATTATGCGTTACTACTTCCACATCCCTTTTAGAATTAAAAATTACCGTTTATTAAATGCAAATTATAATTTTATTTACCAAATGCATTTACACTTTTGAATGAGGAAAAACTCTTTTCAACTCTTTTCGCAAATGAAACAAGTATGTAATGGTAGATATACAAACTTTATTAAATATAAGATTTCAAAATCATATTTAATGATTAGCAATAACTTACTGGATATTTACAACTGTCGATAAGGGATAATTCAAGCTTTGTAATGAAAGATCATCACTTGAATTCCGAGTTCTATCTTCCGCCATAATTAATGGGAACCTTTTATGCTTCATTAAATATTTATAAAGCATAGTGTGAAACGTATTTATCAATTAATGCGTACCAACACTCATAGCGTAAACTGATGTTTGATTCGCATTTAGTACAAAATAATTTACAATTATTGAAACATACTTATTTTCTTCTTTATTCGATATTTCTTTGGAATTATATTTATTACTGTTAATAATTGTTAATAAATGTTAATAATTTAAGTCTAACATTTTTTAAAGTTTAACATTAAGTTTAAATTTACGTTTAAGGTTAACGAATGATGCATAATACGATATGTCAAATAAATGCACTTAATTTCTCATGTAGCCAATAAAAATATTAGAAATTTGAACCCAGCCTACACAGGTTACAAAGTAAAGTTGAAAGCCTTTTTTTTTCAAAATGAAATATTATTTATTTATATTCAGGGTACAGGTGTATTCTCTTCCTCCTTTATACTTAACCAAGGAGACAACAAATCCAATGCGAATTGCGATTAATCAAAATAAACCTACATTCGAAATTTGAAAGAAAATGAGATATTTCTATCAAAGTTTACCGCGTCACGTACATACATACGTGACATGATTTTTTTTTTTTTTTTTTGCATAGCATAGCTGATGACGATCTACGATCGGGGTAGTTTTTACTTTTTCAATTTTGTTATATATTTTTTATATAATGATAGTTTCAATTTCAGAACTGGTTCTAACCGGTTTCAAAAGTTAAAGTAATTTATTTTTTTTAAATCTGAAATCAAAATTGAAAAGTTAAAGTAGCCCGGTTCCAGAACGTCCTTAGCTATCCTATACAAAAAAAATCATGTAAAAATATTAAAACTTGAGCGAGATATTTGAAAAGAACGCCCCCATAGATTTAACATTATCATTCGGGCCTTTTTCAGTCAGCAGTGTGGGCTCTTAATACAAGTAAATTATCATATTACTCTAGGAATTCTGCTGTTCATGAACTGATAAATCCGTTCCACTCTATGCTTTATAAATACTCAACGAAGAATAAAGTTTTCCCATTAATTACAACTGAAGATATACCTGAAATTCAAATGATGACCTTTAATTATACTACTTGAATTCCCCCTTTTAGGCACATGTAAATATTCAGTAATTGTTTTCTAATTATGAAATAGGATTTTCTAATCATATATCTCGTAAAGTTTAAACAGGTAACATTTCGTACTTGTTTCGTTAATGAAAATATTTTAAAAGTATTTATATATCATTTTAAAATTTTAAATATATTTGGTAAGTGAAATTTATGATTTGCGTTAAATAAGCAGTTATTGTTTTCTAATTATTAAATAGGATTTTCTAATCCTATATCTCGTAAAGTTTAAACATGTACATTTCGAACTTGTTTCCTTAATGAAAATATTTTAAAAGTATTTATATATCATTTTAAAGTTTTAAATATATTTGATAAGTGAAATTTATGATTTGCGTTAAATAAATGGTAATATGTAATAAAAAAAAAAAAAAAGATATGAAAAATAGTAACAGATAAAATGGACTTTTTAATTAACACTTTTAAGGCGTGTTATGGAAGTATTCTAAAATGTTTGAAATGAACATTATAAATTTCATTTATGATATTCATTTCAAACATACATTTCAAACATACATAGATTTCATTTTTATGATTAATTATAGAGGTATTTCAATAACTTTGAAATGAAAGTTACAAAATTAACTCATGAGAATTACAAATTTATCACGAGTGTTTTCCAACTTCATTAACATTTAAAAAGTCACAATTATTAAATTGTTGTATAGATCTCTCAAGCATGTTTGATTAATTAGACAATTTTCATTCTGTTTCAACACAGTAATTAATAAAAAACACATGTTTTTGTTAAAAAAAAAGTTATAATGAGTCAAAAATTGTTTGTGAATAGTTTTCCTACATCTTATTACAAATTAAAAATAATTGGGGATATTGCAAAAATAACGAAATCTGAACTATAAACCGTGTAGGGTTGACGATAATCTAAAATCAGTCGATACGTGAAAAAAATAAGAATGGTGATAAAAACAAAAAATATTTTTAAAAGCATTTAAAAAAAGAACTTGATAACATATAAGATATTTTAAGAAACAGTGATAAAATTTTAACGCATGATTATTTGTGCGTAGAGATTATTATAGTTTCAGAGATAATGTGTCTCGGATTCTGTATGCAGATGCATATACAGGGTGTTTCGCTACCAAACCGACAAACTTTGAGGGGTGATAGTAGACATGAAGACAAACATTATTAAATAGGAAACCATGGGGCGCAAATGTCGTCCGTAGGAGCTAGGGACCATTAAAATTTTAATGTCCAAAACTTCAAACGATTATAAAAAGCGGAAAAAAGGGTGGATTCGTTTGCGGTTTTCGCTAAAATCATTCTCTACATCATGATTTGGTTGTAAAAAAAAATTTAAAGGTTACGTTCAAAAATTGTCGATAGAGGGCTCTTTAGACTTTAGAGTAACAAACAACCACTTTTTACCCTTATTTTGTGCACGGGGTTGAAATTATTCTAAAGATTAGACTTTAACTTAAATTTTAAGCCCAAAATCGGAAACATTGTTATCGGGTAACTACCGAAAATTGAACTGGGAACAGAGGAGGGGATTTTGAACGCTCATAAACATTTGACAAACTAATCGATTTTGTTGCAGTTTGCGTGTAGGTCATTCCCTTGGTAATTATTTTATTCAAAATGACGTACAGCATTGGTGTTCTCATTTTTTGATAGAGGGCGCTTCCGACACATCTCCGAAATTTCAATGGCATTACCCTTGTATGTTTTACTACCAGACCAACATATTTCTAGGAAGTGTTAGGGATGCAAAGACGACTCGGAATCATATTATAATGTAACGTCGAAAATGACTTTTTTACGAGTTAGGGTTAAAAGGAGCAGAGAAAGAAGCAACTTAATATTTCTACAACTCGTACTGTCGGAACTTCTGGTAAAAGCACATATTCCTCTTTCGTTGCGCCACTCTATAGCACGATGGGGTTCCTTCACATTTTACCAACGATGTTCGCAGACACCTCAACGTAACATATGGGCAGCGGTGGACAGGTAGTGGTGGCCCGGTTCGTTGGCCTGACAGATCGTCGCACCTACTTCATTATATCTATTATTTTTTGTTTCCTACCTTTATTTTAGTACTGTATAATTGTTCTGTATTTTTTAAATAAGCATGATGGGTGGGGCTAGTTGAGCTCAAACCAATTGGTAGCCCCCCCACCTGGATCAATCTAAATCTGAATCTAATGGACTTCTACTGCTGGGGTCAAAGGAAAAGTTGAATGTATGAGACTCCCGTACCGTCAATGGAAGACCTCTCAGCTCGAATTTCTCTAGCTGGCAGAAAGCTATCCGAGATGCCAGGAATCTTTGAAAGTGCGAGGAATTGCATACGACGCTGCTGTCAAACATTCCCGATTGCTTCTGGTCATAATTTCGGACACCTTTTGTAGTAAAACCCTTAACTAAATTGTTTTCTGTCACATTAACGTGTAGCTGTTTCACTAACTGTTTCTGTTGCTTTTATCTCTATCTCTTTTAACCACAACTCAAGCTAAAACGGCATTTTCAACGTTACATTCCTATGTGATTCCGAGTCTCTTTGCATCCCTAACACTTCCTGGAAGTATGTTGGTTTGGTAGTAAAAAACCCAGGAGTAATACCATTGAAATGTCGGAGATGTGTCGGAAGCGCTCTCTATAAAAAATGGAGACACAAGAGCTGTAAGTCATTTTATTTAAAATAATTACCAAGGGAATGACCTACACGCAAACCGCAACAAAATCAGTTTGTATGATGTTTATGGGTGTTTAAAATTCCCCCCTCTGTTCACAGTTCAATTTTCATTAGTTACCCAATAATAATGTTTCCGATTTTGGGATTAAAATTTAAGTTAAAATCTAAACTTTAGAATAATTTCAACCCCGTGCACAAAAGAAGGGTAAAAAGTAGTTGCTTGTTAATCTGAAGTCTAAAGCGCCCTCTCTTGACAATTTTTGAACATAAACTATAATTTTTTTTTTACAAACAAATCGTGATATAGAGAATTATTTTAGCGAAAACCGCAAACGAATCCACCCTTTTTTCCGTTTTTTATGATCGTGTGAAGTTTTGGACCTTAAAATTTAATGGCCCCTAGCTCCTACGGAAGACGTTTGCGCCCCATGGTTTCCTATTTAATAATGTTTGTCTTCATGTCTACTATCATCCCTCAAAGTTTGTCGGTCTGGTAGCGAAACACTCTGTATATGTACGTATGTATGTACGTAACGCGATAAACCTTGATAGAACTATCTGATTTGCTTCAAATTTTGGAGATGGTTTATTTTGATAAGTTTCATTCCTGATTGAATATATGGGACTTATTCATTAAGTATAAAGGAGTATGGGAACTAACTACCCCTTTCCTATTTTAGATAAATGGATTTTCAGTTCTTAAAAAAGTTCAAACAACAATACTCTGTGACCTGGGTAGCTCTTGTTCGATCCCCTAATATATTTATTGGTATCATTATGAATTCAGCGCATTTATATGGCATATCCCATTATGCATCATTACTTATTTGTAAACATGAATTTAAACTTAAACTTTAAAATATTTTTATGTTTAAATTATTAAAATTTTAAATAAACATAACATTTAAAAAATATTTCGAATATAAAACAATGAATAAAACATGCATCACTAATCGTAAATTATTTTGGACTAAATAGGAATTAATAATATTATTACGCTATGAGTGTTGGTGCTAATGAAATGATAAATCCGTTTCACACTATGGTTTATAAATACTCAATGAATTATAAAGGGTTCCTATTAATTAAGTGTGAACATATAACTGGAAATTCAAGAGATAATCTTTACTTAAAAAACTATAATTATCCCTTTTTGACATATGTAAATATTCAGTGAGTTATTACTAATCAGTATATAGGATTTTCAAACTTATACTTAATAAAGTTTGTATGTCTGGCATTAGACACATGATTCATGTATGAAAATATTTTAAAAGTATTTATATCATTCAAATTTGAAGTTCATTTGACAAATCAAAATAATGATTTGTGTTAGATAAGCAGTAATATGTAGTACTAAAATGGGTATGGAAATAATAACACATAAAATTTATAGGTATTAATAAGTATTTTATTACATTTCCAAGACGTGCTATGTAGGTATTCCAATAAGGTCGAAACTAATGTTACAGTATCAAAACATAAGGCTTTTTCACTGCCATTAACTTTTCTAAAGTTAAAATTTGTTAATTTTTAATGCGAATGCTGTAGACCTACTTAGGTAATTACGAAATTTTCATTTTTACTGAATCACAATAATTAATAAAAGACCTGTTTATATTTATGTCCAGGATCAATCAACTGTTATTCCAAGTAGTATCATTATACATAAATCCTATTATGTATCGTTGATTACTTCCAAGCTTGAAATTAAATTTCAAATGAAAAATATTCAATGTTTAAGCAAAGATTTAAGAAATAAATAAGCAATCCAAAAGTTCTTGAAAGGTAAACAATAATTGTAATACGTGTGACTAGCCCTGACTTCGTTTGGACTAAATAGAACTCGGAGATCAGATTAAGCTCTTAAGAGATGGCCCTCATGCATTGATAAATACGTTGCACACTATGCTTTATAAATACTCAATGAAGCATAAAGGATTCCCATTAATTACTGCTGAAGGTATATCTCGAAATTCAAGTGACGATCTTTAATAATGCAAGCAGAATTCTTCCTCTTCGACAGATGCAAATATCCAGTGACTGGTTGCTAATCATTAAATATGATTTTTAAATCTTAAATTTCTTTTAAGCTTTTATAGGTAACAATACGTACTTGTTTCATTTATAAAATCATTTTAAAAATATTTATATAATACAAAAATCATAAATATATACGGCAAATGAAATTAATGATTTGTGTTTATTTAATGTTAATACAAATTTTTAAAATGTGTATGAAAAATAGTATCACATAAAACTGGTTACTTTGTTTACATTTTTAAAACTTGTTATAGAGGTATTACAATTAGGTAAACGTTACATTATAAACGTTACAAGTTTATCAAGAAGGATTTCCTACTTCATTCACTTTTTTTTTTAAATTTACGATTGTTACATTTTTATATGGATCTTATAGGCATATGTGGTTAATTAGAAAATTTCTGATGAAACACAATTAGTAATAATAAAAAAATAGATATTTGTATTTAGAAGAAAATAAAATATAATTAATTAAATTTTCTTCGGGAATAATTTTCATGTTTCAAATTATAAATTAAACTTAAAACTAAAGTTTAAAAATATTTTTATGTTAAAATTACAGTAATTTTAAGTAAAAAAATCCAAAAATGTTTTGAATAAAAAACAATAAATTAAATATGTGCCAGTAATCATAAATTATTTTGAACTACATACGAATAAATGTTCATATAACGCTGTGAATGTTTACGAACGTGACTTGATAAATCTGTTTCACACTATGCTTTATAAATATTTAACGAAGCTTGAAAGACTCCACTAATTACAGCTGAAGATATAACACAAAATGCAAGTTATTACCTTTAATTACAAAATTTGAATTATCCCTTTTCGACACATGTAAGTATTCAGTGAGTTATTGCTAAACATTAAGTAGACTTTACAAATCTTATATTTAGTAAAGTTTGTGTATCTTCCATTATATACTGGTTTTATTTAAGAAAACAATTAAAAAGTATTTATATCATTCAAAATTGTCAATATATTTCATAAATAAAATTAGTAATTTGTGTTTAATATACAGTAAAATATAATTCTAAAAAAGGTATACATACATTAACGCATAAAATAAACATTTTGCTTATATTTTCGAGATGTGCTTTTGAGATATCCCAATAAAGATAAACGAACATAACAAATTTATCACTTAAGGATTTCTCACTGTCATTAACTTTGAAAAAGTAAAAAATTATTATTTATTGAAATTATAGTCAACTTGATCATTTAAGTATTTTTTTTTCCTGCAGCACAATGATTATTAAAAGGCATGTTTATATTTAACCCTCTCACTGACAAGCCCGTCTGTAGACGTTCCCTAAGCTCCAGGTTTCATTGCAATGCAAGCAATAATTAAAATGATAAACAATAATTAAACTCAGTTGATTTAATGGATTTTTAATACATTGTGCAATGATTAACACACTCAAGGATAACATTCATATTCGTAAATAAGATTTTTCCATAATTTTGAAAGAATCATATTTTTTTAGCAATTAAAACAAAATGCTGAGAAAACGACATTACAATTTTGCCCTTTTGCAAGACTGTCAGAGGATTTATCGTCTGTCATTGTCATTTTTTTTCGGAATACATGTATTTTTCTTAAAAATTTATTTAAAAATATTTTTCAAGTTTAATTTTAAACTTAAATTCATGTTTGAAAGTGATCAATATTGCGTAAGAGGATTGATATATAATTATACTATTATACCTAATAAAGGGTTTAAATACGCGTCACTAGCCATGATTTATTTTGAACTAAATACAAATCAATCTTCAGATTATGTTATAAATGCTGGTACTCATCAAATGATAAATACTTTTCACACTAAGATTTATAAATGTTCAACGAAGCATAAATTTTCCCATTAATTACGGCTGAAGGTATACCTCGAAATTCAAGTAATGATCTTTAATTATATATCTTTAATTCCCACTTTTCGACATATTTAACTATTCAATAAGTGATTCCAAGTCATTAAAATAGGATTTCCAATCCTTATATTTAGTAAAGTTTATAAACGTAACAATATGTACTTGATTGTTTCATTTACGAAAATATTTTAAACGTACCTATCATTCAAAAATTATAAATATATTTGAGGAATGAAATTAATGATTTGCGTTCAATTAATTGTAATGCGTATAATTTTAAACTTGGTATGAATAATAACAACAATAAAATGGACATTTTACTTACATTTTTAAGAAGTGATATGAAGGTTTTCCAATAAGATTTGAATAAATATTATAAGTTTATTACGAGGCATTTTCGACTTCATAAAGTTTAATTTTTACAATTATTAATATTTCAATGGATGTTATTGACATATTTTTTTAATTGGTCGATTTTTTTTTCTTTCAATACCATAATTTATAAAATCACATGTTTATGCTTAAAAAAGAATAAGATATAATTAATTAAAACTTCTTGGTGAAAAATTTAATACATCAAATTAGAAATTAAACCAAATGGAAATGTTGCCTAAACAATTCAACGTGAAGTAAGGTTTTTGTACATTATATGGACAGGGCTCTCAATATGGACACCCCTAATATTTTTAAAGGTAATAATTTTGATCGAGAGATGGCTAAACATTTTCGCGAAGAAAACCAGTTCAAAAGATAATTAAGTCTGGAAAGTGTAAAAAAGCGCGCTGTTTACCATTTAGGAGGAAACTTGTTATTTCGAGATGTGCTGATCTTAATTACTTGTAAGCTTAAATTCTTATTAGATATGGTAAAATTACATTAAATGGTAAAAGTGGAGTATTTTAGAAAGCTAATAAAACATATTTTCCATTACTATTGTATATTTTGCTTAAAATAATTTTCCTTATTCATTTGGTACAAGATTTAGTAAAACAACGGCCGGTTCCCAATATGAACTGTTTATGTCCCCGTCGACCAAAACTATAAGAAAGAAGAAAATTCAACGTTGCCAAGCAATAACTGGAAAAGTCATTAAAGTGGTAAAATCTTTGTTCAACAATATACTATTTCAACAATTCCCCCCAAAAACTTCCTCCAAAAAACCCTTGTAGAAAAATAAAATACCCCCCCCCCCCTCCCAGTAGGATATCTGTTGGCAAAATCGTAGGAAACAATTGTATGACTTTCTCAACAAAGGTGAGCTGGTACTGCTTCTTTTGCAAAATTGATGCTTTTTTAAACATGTGGCCATGCATCACATGTGGCAGATATGTTCATGCGGATTATGTGGGACTTATTGCCCATGGTGAAAAAGTTTCTATTTGTCCATGCTGTGAGGACTGAGTAATAACAGATGTAAATTCGCAGACAGACGCAATAAGGACGCAAAACCAACAATATTACTTCATAATATTTACTAGTAACTAAGGGGCTTTGCATGGGTCTTCGAAGGCTAAAAACCGAGAATGTCCCCCCCCCCTTTCTAAAATGCATGTTCTGAAGATATTTACTGCCCGCCTTCTCCTCGGAATAATTTAAGATATTTTTTTTTATTCCGTTTCTTCTAAAATCCCTTGAAAATGTGGCTCTTCCATACACACTGTGTAGAAAGTCCATAAGGAAACACCTGCCCATAATAGGGACAGGTAGTTCCTTATATGGACACTTCTAAACATTTTTTGCTTTTATCATTTAAATTAAACCAGAATAATTACAAGGTCGCTAATTTTAATAATGATAGTGAATAGTCCAAGGATAGTGGTTACATATTTTTGGAGTCCTATGACTTGTACATGGGGGTAAAAAAAATACATTTTCCTTAGTGTGTCCATATTGGGTACAGGTACCTTATAAATCATATGCAGTTAATGTTAATCTAAAATTTTTGGATACGTAAAAAATAACAATGTGAATTACCTCATTTTTTTTAATATTAGAAAAAGAATTTATGGAGTATGAGATATACTAAGGAATGCTATGAAAAAAGTTATACATGACTAATTTTATCTCATATGCTACCAAAACAAGAAAACTGATTGTCCGCTAGGATATCCATGTAAGTGTATATATATATATATACCTAGGTTTGACGCAACGTGTTAATGATTGATAGAAATATCCGATTTGTTTCCATATTGACATATAAGGACATTCTGATAAGGCGATTCATTGATTAGTTATGAGGGGTTTATGGATTGAGTACTAATGGGGAAAAGGAGCTAATTTCTTCTTGATTAAGACAAACGTGGTTTCCACGCAGTGTAATCTGATCTCCTAGAAATTTAATATAACGCTTTATTCTGATAAATGACATATCTGACTGGTTTTGGAGTTTCTTTTTTTATCTAATAACGGTGAGAAATTTTGGAAACTAATCCTATCGCTGTCTGATTAATTTAGATAAGTGTTAAAATATATGTTTAGATAAATGTGTTTTGTTAACATTATTTTCAAATTATTTTTTGTCGAGTTTATTACTATTTGAAGGTCATTCATCATTGAAACAAGATTATAATATATATTCAGTGTAAACAGTTTATGACCTCAATTCAATTAAATTTGGGACAGTTCAGTTCTTTTTTTTTTTTTAAATATATATATTAATGTGCATTCATATTTTCAACTATTTTCCGAGAACAGTTTCTCAGTTTTAATAAGATTTTTTCTGTACGGTTTTTATATTTTCCAAATTATGCAGAAAAAACATTTAAGAATAGAGTAATACGCAGAAATGTGTATAATAATATTGCATAAAAATGTGGAATTTTTCATGAGGAATTTACATTAAACTGCTATTAAACGGCGTGTTTCTTTTTTATTAAAATCTTTTTACACATATATTGTAAGTATAGTGTAATAGCAATTTTATTAATCAAACACACAGGCTAATGTGTGTTTTAAAATTTAGGCAAAAGCCAATTGATTGGAAGATTGCATGTTATTTTACAAATACACAAATATTTATATATATATATATATATATATATATATATATATATATATTCATTTATTTATTTTGAGTTTTGAACTATTAATTAACAGTGCTGGTTTTTACAACTCTACACAACACAATTGACTGCATATCGAATAATTTCTCAGTAACAGAGGCACTAGTCAACACATCGCTTCTAACATAACGCCATTTTTCACATTCCAAAATACCAAAAATAAAAACTAGTCGTTGGGGCCACTGTAATACTTACCCATCATGGATATGAATAACATAATACATGAAAATAAAATGTATTTAAACAATTTATTAAATGCATTGTATTTCCAAAACAAAATTTAAACGTATATTTAAATATGTTTAATGTACATAGTAATGCTCTTAATGAAGTGCTGAAGAATCAATTTCGACAAACTATATAAAACGTCAAACTATTCAAGTAGTACCGAATTACTTAAACGAAACATCCGTATAGCTATAATAATAATCAGATTAACTAAGAGTTTACTGCGTCGGATTAAGCGTCTCATTTCGAATTAAAATATACTTTTGAATTGAAATTTGAATGAAATACAGGGTCATAAAATAACAAAGAATGTGGAAAAGAGGATTATAAATACCTCAAAATTTGTGTTATTTTACTGTTTTTTATGCTCATTCCTTAAAATTAAAAAAAAAAATAAAATCAAAAGTTTTTATACCTTTCATCATGCATTTCACTCAAAATTTTTCGAGAGTCCGAAAAAAATAGTTAATTGATAATCGAGGTTACTGAAATTAAATAGGCTTCGTACCACTCTTGCATACCAAATACAGAGAAAATTTCAAGTCTCTATCTCAATTTGTTCAACAGATATAGTGTTTAGAAACACACAGACGGACGGACGGCGGTTTTTTTAATGTGTTTTTCAGAATGTTCAGTGTCTGAAACGTGTAAATCCGTCATTTTTTTCGATTTTCAAAACGATTGCAAAATTTACCCTATACTACGTATGGTACATAAGTAAAAAGGATCAATCACAAACTGTTGACAAAAAAGAAAAAGAAATTTGAATGGTTTCTGAACACATGAATCCAAAGAACATGCAGCTTTAGCTAGTTTCAGGCGACACTTATAAAAACAATTTTTGTATCATGCGATTAATAATTTTTACTGTCTAAATTTACGCATAAAGTGCAAAACTGCCTGACTAAATTCACTTCTATTTATAGTAAAATTTCTATTACACATTTAAATTATTCCGGTATTATTGTGAATTGTTATATACATTCTGTATATACCTAATGTAATTCCCCTTTAATATTTCTTTCAATGTAAAGGTTTTTGAAAGTATTAAAATATGCAAAATATGTAAAAAAATTTTCGAAAGCATTTTTCAGCAACGGAATACGGGACATTTCAATTCCTATTTATTTATTGAGGTTTCCATTCCATGTTTACACAAGAAAATTTTTCTTTGCATTGTTAGACGTTATTTTACTTACTGCTTTTACCATTATGTATTTTCTGACACTGGATGAATAGAAAACATTTCCAATTCCTAGAGGACTGGAAATTTTCCGGATATTTATTATTAAACTTCTTTGAAATTCCGGAGGAGTTTTTTTATGAATCACTGAATGTAATAGATTTTCGAAATACAATAGGTAAGCTGAAGAAAATTTAAGGCAAATACATATGTTACGTTCGATGAAAATCAAATATTGTGCATATATAAATTTACTAAAAGACATATTTCATTTATTAATATATTTTGTATTATTTGAGAAAGTCTTCGAAAGTGGGATTTTATGAAATGTATTTTTCCCCTAATACCAAAGCAATGTTTTTATATCCAACATTGTTTTATTTTTAATATTATGACGAAAGGATGAATGGAAATTAATTCATATACAATATCAATTCAAGATGCTGAATATTGAGATTTTAAATGCTTTATGCTAATATTAATTTTTGATATAGATTTTGGTACTTTTCGTTTAGCCGAACATTAGTGTTTACATGTATCGTTATACATTTTTATAAAAATGCATATAATTGAATATATGTACATATATGCATATAGATTGTATACAATATATATATGTATATCTATATGTATGTATATATATATATACCTACATATATGTGTGTATACATGCATGTATATACAGGGACACGTAACAATGATGCCCAACTGACCGAAAAGTACCAATCTTTTATTACATCGAGATTCACTCATGTATGTAATATTAAACTTTAAATTGATTTTTTTTCTCACTTCCTGATAAGAACAGCTGTTTCAATGTGTAACTTTATGCATTCAATGTAAAATTGTCTTCTTTATGATATTTTAAATATTTTTGTGTTATTATAAACTGCAATATACTTACTTTATTTGTTTAATTTAATTCCCTCATAACATTCTTTTTAATAAAAAAAAATCGTAAAGAATTACAATATAAGAAATCCGAAAACAAATTTTAGAAAGAAATATTCAGAAATAGAATACAGGACATTTCAATTTCTATCTATTCATAGAGGTTTCCCTTCCATGTTTTCATAAAAAAACTTTTTCTTTGCATTGTTAGCCTTTATTTTATTTACTTCTTCTACCATTATGTATTTCGCGGACTCTGTATGAATAGAAAATATCCTCAATACATAGAAGACTGGAATATTTCCAGATATTTATTATTAAACTTCTTTGAAATTCCTGTGGAATTTCTTTGTGCATCACTAAATGTAATAGATTTTCGAAATACAATAGGTAAACCAAAGTTTCTTTTAGGCAAATACATATTTTGCGTTCAGCGAAAATCAAATTTTGTGCACCTATAACTTTACTAAAAGATATATTTCACTTATTTATTGTAAAATGTTCTCGAGAGTGGAATGTTATGAAATATTTTTTTTTCTAATTTGAAAAGGAATACTTTTATATCCTATCATTGTTTTTTAATTAACAGAATTACTTACTGAAAAACTTTTGAACGACTTATTAAGAAATTGAAAGTGATTGATATGCGAAGTAGACTCAAAATACAGAATGTTGAGATTGTAAATTATTTATGCTATTAATTTTCTTGGTTACATTGTTTTAATAAATTTAATTTCAGTCATGTATGAAGTATTAAATTTTGAATAGATTTTGTAGTCACTTCCTTTTAGGAAAAATAATAAAGAAAGTATATTTTTAGCATTTTAACAAAAACAATAACAGAATTATATATGTTTCATTTAAAAATATTATTACGTAGTAATTCGTTTTAAAATGAATTATGCACAGTAAATAAATAAATAAATATATATATATATATTAATTATTTAATAAAAGTAACGATTATTACATTGTTAAGTACATTTTGTACTTGAATATTTTTTTGTGTTGGTATAATTATTATCAAAAGAAATCAACTGCTATCCAGCTAGAAAGTCACTTCAGAAGACGACTGTTAAGATTACTTTACTTAACATTCAGTAGCTCATATGAATTTGTACGTAAGTATTGCTTGATTACTGTAGGTTGAATTAAATAAGGAAATTTCTTCTTTAGATGCAAATGTGTCTTTAAAAAGTGAAAATTAAAATACATGGAGAGATAGTGTCGTATTAAAAAAAATTAGATTAACCTTTCAAAGATATATTTAAAAAGATCGATGCATAAAAAAAGAAAATTTTGTAAAAAAAAAAATCTGTTTAAATTTAAAAACAAAATCCAATTAAACATGATAATGTATTCTGTCATCTAATTTACATGTGCAACTTTCCTATATTAATTGGAATCCTATTTTATTTGATGCTTGTATTTTGTATATCACACAAAAATGTATAAGAATTGAGTATTACACAGAAATATGTTTAACAATATTGCACAGAAATATGTTTAAGAATATTGCACAGAAATATGTGTATTCTTAAGACTTAAACTATCTGTTTCACTATTATAATATAATTTCCTACTCAATATATTCTAAGTGTTTTAATTAATATAAGTGTTTAAATAATTAATGTTTTATTTTAAAAATACAAAAGCCGATGTGTTGTCTCAAACTTAGGCAGCAACCGAATATTTGGCAGTTTACCTGATACTTTAAAAATGCTACAAATAATTTTTATATCATAAGAACAACTGTTTTAATGTGTAACATTATGTATTAAGTGTGCTGTAGACTACTTAAGGATTATTTTTATAGAGAGCAAATTTTGTATCATATATTTAGTTACATCGGAATTATCTTTACTTTATTTACTAGTAATTCCTTCATAATACTTTTTTAATTAAAAAATCATGGAAAGGTACAATACTGAAATTTTAAAGCGAATTTTAAAAAAGCATTATTTACAAGCGGAATATAGGACATTTCAATTCTTACTTTTTTATTGAGTTTTCCCTTCCATTTTAACGCAAAAAACTTTTTCTTTGCATTTTGAGCCGTTATTCTGCTTTTACCATTATGTGTTTCCCGGACTCTCCATGAATAGAAAATATTTCCGATTCCTGGAAGACTGGAAGTTTTCCGGATATTTATTATTAAACTTCTTTCAAATTCTTGTGCAGTTTCTTTGTGTATCAGTGAATGTAATAGATTTTCAAAACACAATAGGGAAACCGAAGTTTCTTTTAGGCAAATACCTGTTTTATGTTCGACGGAAATCAAATTTCGTGCATCTGTAAATTTACTAAAAGATATGTTTCATTTATTTATTTATTTTGTATTATTTGAAAATGTCTCCGAGAGAGGATTGATATAAAATATAATCTTTTTATGGTTCCAAATACAATACTTTTATATCCGCTATTGTTTTATACTCAATAGATACACAATATGGCCAAAGACGACCGATCGCTTCCAATTTTAGATGTTTTGTTAAATATCTAGAAAAATACTTCAGGAATTACCATGAAACTAGAGGTGTTTAAACAGGTGTGTGTTGTACTTGTCATATACTTCAGCGAATATTTTCTCTAAAGCCTCATAATAAACGGTCAAATATTTTTAAAAAAAGGCATTTGGATAACCCTGTCAAAAATAATGTAAGAAAATCATTCAAACTGTGAAATATGATTAATGGCTTATTGTAATAAACGGTGTTCATTTTTATGTGTATTACATGTATTTGCAGAGAGAAATTACGGTTTTCATAAAAAAAGTTCCTAAACTTGGTAAAGTTCTTTGTTTATAATTTGCAGTGTGCTTAGTTAAAAAAAAAAAAAAGAAAAGAAAAGAAAAGGAGTTACAAAATATACCAAACAGCATTGTGCACAGTATCTTGTAATAAGGATAAAAAATAATTACAATTGCATGGAAAATTAGCAGGTCTACTAAAGAAAGCTTCATCGCACATCCGCAAAGGCAATCAACGTATAATTTGCACAATGTGTAAGCTAAATCAACGGAGCAATTTTTATGAAAGTTCTTAAAAATATAGCTTGAAATTTCTGAAAATTATCGTAAATCGAATTCGTAAATATCGAAAATCGAAAATTATCGTTATCGAATCCTTAGTTCTCACAAGTAAGCAAAAAGATGAAGTGATATATCCAAATCCAAATATATTAGTCGGCGCAAAATTATGTATGTATATTGGCACTAATTAATGAATATCTGGATCAGCCCCTCGAATTTTGCCCCATTTTAAGAACATGGGATTTCTAGTTTATTCTATCGGCGGTATTTTTTCAAATTTTCAAGCTCTATTTTTCGGATTCATACGGGTCAATCCATTTCAAGTGGTCCAGAAAATATTTTTTTAGTCGCTCGACAATTTTTAACCCCCTAACTGCCCAGCCAAAGGGTAATATTGTAATGTTGTTTCTCTCTAATTTATTAAAAATATAAAAAAAGATGTTTTTTCCAACCTGATGCAAAATACGTTATTAGTATCGGTGTATAATCTTTGATAGCATCAATCCTAACTTAATTTTTCAGAACTGGGTTTTATTTGTGGAATTATACTAATTTAAATATTGCTTATGTTGCAGTGAAACCTGCAGCTTAGTGTGTGAAAAAAAGCAGCCGGCGGCAGTCAGGAGGTTAAAAAAGCTGAAATTTTTTATACAACAACCCTGACATGATGGAAGTTCAAAATGACCGTTATTTTAATTTTAATTTTTTTCTGTTCGTGCATGGCGGCCATCTTTGTTTCATCCTGTGCAGCGATTTTATCAGATACTAGGATACACAAAATTGTAAATATCTCTTATTTTATTTTTCCAATTGAAATGGGGTTTGGAGCATTTTGTTTAGAATAAAATAAGCTAAATGTACAGTGGTCGAATAATTTTGAAAAAAAAATTACAAGTGATATTTTAGCACAAAATTTAAGATTTTATCCCAAATCTATCCGTTTGCAAGAGGAAATTTTTCATGCTAGGAAAACTGTCAACCTTACATAATTTTTTTCTACAAATAGGTCAAAAGTGCGTGTACTCATACACCAGATCTGGCAGTTGATTTCTCTTTGCGAAAAAAATTATATATGTTCCATTTAAAAATATTATTACGTAGTAATTCGTTTTAAAATAATATATGTACAGTAAATAAATAAATATATATATTAATTAATTATTTAATAAAAGTAACGATTATTACATTGTTAAGTACATTTTGTACTTGAATAATTTATTGTGTTTGGATAATTATTATGAAAAGAAATCAACTGCTATCCAGCTAGCAAGTCATTTCAGAAGACTACTGTTAAGATTACTCTACTTAACGTTCAGTAGCTCATATGCATTTGTACGTAAGTATTGCTTGATTACTGTAGGTTGAATTAAATAAGGAAATTTCTTCTTTAGATGCAAATGTGTCTTTAAAAAGTGAAAATTAAAATACATGGGGAAATAGTGTCGTATTAAAAGGAATTAGATTAACCTTTGAAAGATATATTTAATAAGATCGATGCATAAAATAAAAAAAAAATAAAAAAAAATAAATTGTTTAAATTTAAAAGCAAAATCCAGTTAAACATGATAAAGAATTCTGTCATCTAATTTACATGTGCAAATTTCCTATATTAATTGGAATCATTTTATATTTCATGCTTGTACCCAGGTAAAAAAGTCAGCAAAAAACCTTTAAAAAAAACCTTCAGGGAAGCTCAAGGTATTTCGGACAAAAAAAACCTGAAAGCTACCTTAAGGTAAAAAACCTGTATTTCAACTCCACATTTTTGTCCGAAATACCTTAAGCTTCCCTGAAGGTAATAAAACCTGCGTAAACCCTTGATACTTTGTCCGAAATACCTTACACTTTCCTGAAGGTAATAAAACCTGCGTAATCCCTTGACACTTTGTCCGAAATACCTGAAGTTAGCCTTTAGCCCCGCTTACCCCCACTAGGGGAAACCCTGAGAGGTGTCCCCCTGGGGGGTGGTAAAATGGGGGTAGGGGGAAAGGAGGTGCATAACATGTATAAGGAGTCACAGGTTTTCCAACAATATGTCACATGTGGGGGGCAACAAAATTTAGAAAACTGTCCCCTTCGGGGGGGGGGGAATAAATGAGAAAAGAGAAACTGTTGACGCATAACAAGATTAAGTAGTTACATGCCTTTCAAAAGGTATGTCACAACAGGGATATCAGCAAAAGAGCCCTGCTTTGAAGCCCTCGAAAAATTATGCCCCTTGAAATGTCCTCTTTCCCCCTTTCTTTGAAATTTTTAGATATTATACATATTTATCAGAACACCATAAAAAAGGATCTAAAATGATAAAAACGCTACAATTTCAAAAGCATATGAAAAGCAGAAAAAATAATAAAATTCTTCGTTCGTCCACAGGAAAAATCTGCGAAATTTATCCGTTGACCCAATGAAAAAAATTGTAAATCAATTACAGCTGCAAATTTTTTTAACATGTAGGAATAAAATGTTTCAAAACTCATAAATCAGTAATGCGAAAAAAATTGATACAATATTTCACTCTTTAAAAAAATTCACAATATTTCCCAGTCAATTATTTGAAAAAAAAAAGAAAAAAAAAGAGAGAGAGAGAGAGAGAGTTTCTTTATTCCGTTACTTTAAAATAATGAGAAATTTAACAATCTGCTGCTGTAAAAGAAACTCACCAGTGAATTGTGAGAAAAAAAAAATATTGAGATTTTTTAGTCGGTGGCAGGAGAAAAAAAATGCAAAAATTTTAAGCCGATTTCTGGTGAAAAATCGTTAAATGAGTCACACTGAATATTGCATAATGAATAATAATTAACGTAAAGAAAAAATATTGCATAATAACATTTTAAATAGGGAAAAGTCACAAAATTCATATATCACAGGAAAACATTTCAAAATTTTACTGATAAAAAAAGTGTAAACAAACCAATTCAAAATATTTTTTTTCTGAACAAGGTACATAATAGCCCTTTTATAAAAATTCATGCCTTTTTTCCTTTTTTAGAGCAGCTCTTTTATATATATATATATAAACAACATAATTTTAGTATATATTTGAGATAAAAATATCGGAGGGGGGGGGGAGAATTTTCAAAAAATTGAGCAGTTGTATCTTGTTAAATAATTTATACATATATATTTTTTTAAAGTTCATTTTTCACAATAAATTTTAATATTTTCTGTGACTGATTGATTTTTTGGAGATCTTCCCAATTCACTGATGAATTCAGCGATTTTTTTGCCTGTAATCAAATAAAGAATTTTGCTTTTTTTTTTTTTTTTTTTTTTTTTTTTTTTTTTTTTTTTTTTTTAGAAATGTTATTTCTGTCATTAGGCTGCCGAAAAGCTTTGCAAAATTGTCAATCGTTTTTGCGAAAAAATCGAGAAATTCACCAAACAGTTGGCTATGATGAAAAAAAAATTATTCAGTCCGTCAAAAATAAATACTTGTTTTGCCAGTAAGTCGCGAGGGAAAACAGTGAAATTCACCAACTGTTTACTGGTTAAAATGAAATTTTTGGACCACCTGAGGGAGGGGGGGGGGGAGGAATCTGCACCTTGCCTGTCCTCATACACAATTAAAGTTATTGACCGTAATAGCCTAATGTGAAAGAAAAAAAAACCTTAAAAAGTAAAAATTTTTTAATAATAATTAAAATGCTAGCAAAATATATGTGAACACTCCCATAAGATTAGCATTAGCTTGATTGTTTTAAATCTTAAATAGCCATGCAAAAAAATTGAACTGCTAATGTTAAAAATTGGGTTACTGTTTACTTTTCGATTTTTATTACAGATTATGTATATATAAAGCTTCTTTTACTTTCACATATCTCAAAAGGATGCTCCCATAGATTTAACATTAGCTTGTGAGATTCTTTGTATATCATAAATTTAAATATATACATTTTTGTATGATAAAAAAAAACATTCTTCAATCTGTCAAAAAAAAAAAAAAAAAAAAAAAATGCCTGATTTACTTATTGATTACATGTGGAAAGAAAACTCACAAGTTTATCCAGTAAGTTGTGCAGAAAAATAGGGAAATTCGGCAGCTGTTTACAAGATAAAATGAAATTTGTTGACCATCTGCATGGGGGTGGGGAACCTGCACCTCCCATGTCCTCATACACAATAAAATTGATCAACTGCAAGAGCTTAATGGATAAAAAATCCCAAAAAAATAAATAATAACTAAAATGCTAGCAAAAAATATGTAAACTTCCCCATAAGATTAACATTAGTTTAAACATTAAAAATCGAAACTGGTCATGCAAAGAAATTGCATCACTAATGTTAAACCTATGAGAGCATTCTTTAAAAAAAAAATTTCACTTGCATATTGATAATTTTAAATGTTTTTTTTTTCTTGCTCAGAACAGCTGAGATTGAATTATAATTGGGCTACAGAATACTTTTTGATTTTTATTACAGATTATATATATAATTACTTTTACTTTCACATACCTCAAAAGGTTGCTCCCATAGGTTTAACATTAGCTTGTGAGTTTCTTTGTATGTATATCATAAATATATACATTTTTGTATGAAATGACTAACATATTCTTCATTTACCACTCCCCCCCCCGCCTTTCATTTTGCCACCATGGGCACATGTGGGAAGAAAAAAAATGAAAAAAGTCATACAAGTGTTTGTATAATATAAATAATTAAAAATAAGTAATGCAATATGTAAGCAGACATGGTACTGGCTCAGCAAAAAAAAAAAAAAAAAAAAGCTGAACTTTCACAGCTTCACGGACTTTTGACAAAATTAGCATTTTCTCGCAGCGATTTAACAAAATTAGCACTTTTCTGTAATTTTTTAATGAAATTAGTGTTTTTTGTGAACATTTTACAAAAATTGCACTTTTTTCTACGATTTTTTCAATGAAATTTATATTATCCATAATCCTTTAGCGATATTCAGTTTTTCTCACCGTTTTTGACAAAATTCACATATTTTCCACAATCTTTCGAGTATTTTCTGCGATATTACACCATAATTCGTGTATTTTCTGTGATCTTTTGTCAAAATTTGCATACTTTCCAAGACCTTTCGTCAAAATCTGCATATTTTCTGAGATCTTTCATCAAAATCCACATATTTTCTGAGATCTTTTGAGAAATTTCCCTTTTTTCCACGATCTTTCGATAAAATTAGTGAGTTTTCTTCAATCTTTCAAAAAATTCATGATTTTCCACCGATCTTTCTTCAAAATACGTCTATTTTCTGTTATCTTTCTACAAAAAACTTCTATTTTCCTCGATCTAACGACAAAAGTCTCATTTTCCTCGATCTTTCGGCAAAATTTGCAATTTTCCGTGATCTTTTGGAAAAATTCGTGCATTTTCCAAGTTCTTTCATCAAAATTTTCATATTTCTGCTGATCTTTCAAATAAAACCGCATATTTTCCCTGATTTTTCGACAAAATTAGAATATTTTCTTCGATCTTCCGAAAAAGTTTGAGTATTTTCCACGATTTTTCAACAAAAATTTGAGTATTTTTCCTAATTCTTTAACAAAAGCTGCGTCTTCTTCCGTAATCCTTTGACCGAAATCGCATTTTTCTTTCCGCAATCTGTTGAAGAAAACTCCGCTAATTGACTGTTTGAAACTGACTATTTTTTTTTCCACGATCGTTAAACAAACTTATAGGTTTTTTTGTGATCCTTTAGAGAAATTTGCATTTTTTCCTACAGTCCTTTGAAGAATTTTTCTCAATTTGGTGCGGTTAGTATTCATGTTTTTGTTGTATTTACACCTTCCTTCCCTCAATAAGAAGGCCAACAAATTATAATGCATATTTGCATCGATCCCAGGGATGATAAAATTCATCGCCGAAAAAGGCAGAATTCAGCATTTCTGCAGAAAAGTAGCATGTATGCGTAAGTCAACCCACAAAGATAAATCCAAAAACTCACCATGTTATAAAATGGGTTGTAAAAAATGCAAATTTTGATAAGTGACCGTGAAAAAAATGGAAAATTTAAAACAAATTTCATCAAGATCCCGAGAAAAAGACAAATTTCAACAAGCGATGCTGAAAAAAAATCTGCAAATTTTCTAGGCAGATTGCTAAAAATGGTAAATATTGTAAAAAGATTACAAAAACGACTAATTTTGTCAAAGAATTGGGAAAAAACTATAAATTTTGTTTAAAAAAATCCCCCAAAAACGGCACATTTCAACAAAAATCCTGAAAAAAAAAAAAGACAATATTTGTAAACAGATTGCAAAAAAAATGTGAATTTCATCAAACGATCATGAGAAAACACCTCATTTTCTATAGGTATCGGAGAAAAAAATGTGAATTTCGTTAAAAAATTGTGAAAAATCTCAGAAAAACAGTAAATTTTGACAAAAAATCCTAAAAGACAAAATTTGTAAACAAATCTAAAAAAAGGCAAATTTCATTAAAAAACGATGAGAAAATGACTGTTTTGTTAAAATATTGTGAAAAAGCTACTAAATTCGTCAAGAGGTCGCGAAAAAACACAATGTTTGTCCATGTATCGCAAAAAAAAAATGTGAATTTCGTCAACGGATCGCGAAAAAAGAAGGCAAGTTTTGACAAGAAAATCTCTAAAAAACAAATTTTGTAAACAGATCACGAAAAAAAAAATTAATCGAAAAAATCATATATTTAGTTACTTCCGAATTATCTTTACTTTATTTACTAGTAATTCCTTCATAATACTTTTTTAATTAAAAAATCATGGAAAGGTACAATACTGAAATTTTAAAGCGAATTTTAAAAAAGCATTATTTACAAGCGGAATATAGGACATTTCAATTCTTACTTTTTTATTGAGTTTTCCCTTCCATTTTAACGCAAAAAACTTTTTCTTTGCATTTTGAGCCGTTATTCTGCTTTTACCATTATGTGTTTCCCGGACTCTCCATGAATAGAAAATATTTCCGATTCCTGGAAGACTGGAAGTTTTCCGGATATTTATTATTAAACTTCTTTCAAATTCTTGTGCAGTTTCTTTGTGTATCAGTGAATGTAATAGATTTTCAAAACACAATAGGGAAACCGAAGTTTCTTTTAGGCAAATACCTGTTTTACGTTCGACGGAAATCAAATTTCGTGCATCTGTAAATTTACTAAAAGATATGTTTCATTTATTTATTTATTTTGTATTAATTGAAAATGTCTCCGAGAGGGGATTGATATAAAATTTAATATTTTTATGGTTCCAAATACAATACTTTTATATCCGTCATTGTTTTATACTCAGTAGATACACAATATGGCCAAAGATGACCAATGACTTCCAATTTTAGATGTTTTGTTAGATATCTAGAAAAATACTTCAGGAATTACCATGAAACTAGAGGTGTTTAAACAGGCGTGTATTGTAATTGTCATATTCTTTAGCGAATATTTTCTCTAAAGCCTCATAATAAACGGTCAAATATTTTTAGAAAAAGTCATTTGGATAACCCTGTCAAAATTAATGTAAAACTGTGAAATATGATTAAATGGCTTATTGTAATAAACGGTGTTCATTTTTATGAGTATTACATATATTTGCATAGAGAAATTAAGGTTTTCACAAAAAAGTTCCTAAACTTGGTAAAGTTTTTTTTTTTTTTGTTTATAATTTGCAGTGTGCTTAATTAAAAAAAACTTAGGAAATATGACAAACGGCATTGTGCAAAGTACCTTGTAATAAGAATAAAGAAATAATTACAATTGTATGGAAAAATAATAGATCTACTAAATAAAGCTTCTTTGCACATCCGCAAAGCAATCAAGGTATAATTTGCATAATGTGTAAGCTAAATGAACGGAGCAATTTTTATAGAAGGTCTTTAAAATATAGCTTGAAATCGCTGATAATTATCATAAATAGAATCCTTTGTTCTGCCAAGTAAGCAAAAAGATGAAGAGCTATATCCAAATATATTAGTCGGTGCAAAATTATGTATGTATATTGGCACTAATTAATAAATATCTGGATCAGCCCCTCATTTTTTGCCTCATTTTGAGATCATGGGACTTCAAGCTTATTCTATCGGCGATATTTTTTCAAATTTTCAAGCTCTATTTTTCAGATTCATACTGGTCAATCCATTTCAAGTGGTCCAGAAAATATTTTTTTGGTCGCTCGACAACTTTAAAAACGCTGAAATTTTTTGTACAACAACCCTGACATGATGGAAGTTCAAAATGACCGTTATTTTAATTTTATTATTTTTTTGTTCGTGCATGGCGGCCATCTTTGTTTCATCCTGTGCAGCGATTTTCTCAGATACTAGGATACACAAAATTGTAAATATCTCTTCTTTTATTTTTCGAATTGAAATGGGGTTTGCAGCATTTTATTTAGAATAAAATAAGCTAAATGCTCAGTGGTCGAATAAGTTTGGAAAATAAACTTTTACAAGTGATATTTTAGCACAAAATTTAAGATTTTTCCCAAATCTATCCGTTTGCAAGAGGAAATTTTTCATGCTAGGAAAACTGTCAACCTTACATATTTTTTTTCTACAAATAGGTCAAAAGTGCGTGTACTCATACACCAAGTCCCAGATCTGGGAGTTTATTTCTCTTTGCGAAAAAAAATTCCGAAATACGTCAAAAATTTCAAAAATCGCAATTTTTAGGCTTTTATATCTCTGGTGGGGCATGAGATAAAAAATATGAAATTCTGGCCTTTCATAATATTTTACAGTAGTGTTATGCATAAAAATTTTCAAGAAGGAATTTTGATTACAGGCTGAGATATTACATGGTCAATATGTAAAAACAATACTTCTAAACTATTGTAACCTACTATGTGTTTGTTCATATTTACAAAATGTTAAATTAATGGTTGATGATGCAAAGTTACAAAGATCATCTTCAAATTCTGTTTAAATCGTGATTTAAATAATTCAGATTGTATGCTAAGCCAATGCACTATTTGTCCAGATGAACAAAACCTACTAGAAATGATATTCGTTCATTTCAATGGCCCCGAAAATATTTTGGTTGATTGACCGTTTTTAAAAAATCTGAATTTTTTTGTACAACAACCCTAATATGAGGGAAGTTCAAAATAACTATTATTTTAATGTTAATATTTTTCGTTTGAGCATGGTGCCCATCTTTGTTTAATCGTGTGCAGCTATTTCCTCACATTGAAATTTGCTATCTTTTGTTTGGCGCTAGATAAAAATCTGGAATTATGGCTTTTGATAGTATTTTATGGTAGTGTTATGCACAAAACATTTCAAGAAGCAGATTTGAATATAAGCTGATATACGGTGATTAAAAAATGTAAGAAATGCTATTACGAGTACATTAGGATAAATGATATTAGCCTCTTTTATTACAATATTTACACAGAAAATATCATTTGTTGAAAACAGCTTAATAATAAATTTTAATTTACAAAGATATATATGCTCAACAAAGAGCTTAACACTATTTGCGAGAGATGTTATGAGTTCCACCAGTTACTGTTGTCAGTCCATCAGGCTGTTCTTTCTCAAAATTTTATTTGAAGCCACCCAAGTCTTGCCATACCTTGTTAACTTGAATGGATTTCTCTAGGTTTAATATTTGAAACCATGTCAACTCGATCATTTTCAACCCATTGTCTGTAATTTACTTTTTCTGAAATGTGTTTCGAGTAAAACTGTTGCAATAGCATTTCTAGTAGGTTTATTCATCTCGACAAATAGTACATTGGCTTAGCATACGTTCTGAATTATTTACATCACACAGAAGCATTTGAAGATAATATTTGTAATTAACATTTAACTTTGTACCATAAATCATTAATTTAAAATTTTGGAGGTATGAACAATTTACACAGTAGGTTACAATAGTTTAGTAGTATTGTTTTCACATATTGTCCATGTCATATCTCAGCTTGTAGCCAAATCTCCTTCTTGAAATTTTTGGTGCATAACACTACTGTAAAATGTTATCAAAAGCCAGAATTTCAGATTTTTATCTCGTTCCCCACCAGAGATATCAAAGCCTAAAAAGTGCAATTTGTGAAATTTTTTACGAATTTCGGATTTTTTTACAACTCCCAGATCTGGGAATTGATATATCAGTACACGCACGTTTGACGTATTTGTAAAAAAAATTGTGTAAGGTTGACAGTTTTCCTTCATGAAAAATTTCCTCTTGAAACGGATAGATTTTGGAAAAGTGCTTAATTTTTGTGCTAAAATATCACTTGTAAAAATTTATTTTTCAAAATTATTCTACCACCGTACATTTAGATTATTTTATTTTGAACAAAATACTGCAAACCCCATTTCAATTGGAAATATAAAAGAACAGATAATTACAATTTTGTGTATCCCAGTATCTGAGAAAATGGCTGCACACGATAAAATAAAGATGGCCGCCATGCACAAACAAAAAAATAGTAAAATTAATATAACGGTCATTTTGAACTTCCATCATGTTAGAATTGTTGCACAAAAAATTTCAGATTTTTTAAAAAGGGTTGAGCGACCAGTGCTGGACCTCTTGAAATGGATTGACCCATAGAAAAGTTTATCTATTTATATAATATAAAGGTTTTATTAATTAAAAAAATATTTATGTTGTTCTATATATTTAAGTACACATTATGCACAGTATATTCTGATTGCATTCCCGTATACTAGTGAAATATTCTTTAGTAAACCTAATTATTTTCACACAATTTTTATTAGATATATTTTTTTTATGACAGAGCATTGTCTGTAATGCTGTTTGTCGTGTTTTCTAAACTGAACATTTATACATATATATTAAGAACTCTGCAAGTTATAAGGAAAACTTGGCAAAGTTTGTGTGTGTTTTAATAAAAACCTTAATATTTCTACGAATTTAAATGTTATCCTCATAACGTTGAATACACTGTATTATTATAAGACATTTAATCATAATCTACTAATTGAACGTCTTTGCCTTTTTAGTTTTGACAGGTTATACAAAACATATTCGTTATTTTTCAATTTACAGACAGTCCCCTATGAGGTTTCGGGAATAACTCTTCGTGAAAATATGTGAACTGTACTATTTTGTTTTCACACCTGCAGTTTCAGGATAATTCCTTATGTATTTGTGTAGATATTTAACAAAATGTCTAAAACCTCAAGTCACTTTTGGCCATACAGTGTATGCACTAATGATTGAATTAAAATTAAGCGATAATCTATTTCGATTCAGAATAAAGAACAATGGGATAATGATTTTTTTGCATATATTTATTAAACTGTATTTCAGTTATGTAAATAACATTAAATTTGAAATTGATTTGCTACTCAGATCTTGATGAACTAGAATTATAAAAAAAATATTCTTAGTTTTTTAACACTTTTATGTATTTTATTAATTAATTATTTTATTATCATTTCATTTGTTTAATTATTTCATTTATTAATTTATTAGCTATTTAATTCTAAAAAATGCACAATTAGGAAATCTGCCATTATTGCATATTCAAGTAAATTTGAAATTAGGAAATAATTATTATGACTGATTTATCTCAGAAAGCATATAACTTCAATAAACTATCATTGAAGTTTGGATATTTTGTGTGTATGTGTGTATGCGGTTAAACACAATAATTCCGTTTATTTGTAGTTTATCGACTAACTTTTTTCATTTTTGTATTACAAGTTTCTTTTTTGACTACCTGGCATATATATATGTGTACATTCACATTCATATTAATTAGTTTTTAAATTACTTATATTATTTTTTAAATTATTACAATTTCTTATCATAGATTAAATATTTTATAAATTTTATTTATATTTAAACATAAATTTCAATTATTTATTATTTTTTAAGATCTTTTACAAACGATCGTATAAATTCTTATGTTTCATTATAATGTTATTATTAACTAAAGAAATTAATGTAGGAATGTATATAATATTGCTATATTATTGATGTAAATGTTGCTATATTATATATATATATATATATATATATATATATATATATATATATACATGTTAATTTTTAATAACCACATTAATTTGATCAGCGAAAAATAAGTAATTAATCAAGTGTATACGGAAGAGTCGAAACATTATAACCATCTGCCTAATGACGCATTGGTCCAAATTTGACAAGGAAAGTAACTACAACCGAACTTGGTAGGAATACCACAAGTCTTTGGTAAATTGCTAAAGAGAAATTGTACCAAATATTAAATTAGGGGCCACGTAAATCCTCTATATTCTGATATAATTCTTTTTTAAATCTGAGCTACCTAAACATTAGAGCCCAAATGTGCGCAATGAGATTGAGATTCTGTGAGTTAGATTGTCAAGATTTTAACTGGAATTCAGTATTATGTTCCTGGAACTAGTCAAGCACAATTCGAGGCCTGTGACATCGAGCGTTGCCCTTCTCGAATATTTCTTCTATGTTTGGTAAGATAGATATAATGTGGCGGTACAATTTATTGGTATTTCCGTTCATACAGTACACAGCATTCATGGTATGTTTTACCATAGCTACAGATTCCATAGATGCCCATGAAAACGTTACCGCAGCATAATATTGCTACCACAGGCCTATGAATGACCAGCTGGATTACGGCTGGATATGTGGAATTAACGGCTCGTCTCGAAGACGGTGTTCCGATTTTGTTTTACTAAGCGGGAGAATTCTTTGATGCCCTTTTTTCTTTAATTACACATGGATGTCCAACGCCCTGACATCTACTGATAGTTTCACCGTCATTAATCCACTTTGCATAAGTAATAATAACAATATCTCACGAACAACACGTAAGTTGCACTGTTTCGGATATATTCGCTTATTGATGCCCAGCGAATGAATTCCGCTCTCTATCAAAGTTTTTTATATCAACATTTTTTTTCTCAGAATTAAGCACACAATTTTTTTTTCAATCTCCATTGCAGCAGTTATGACCCTTCCCATCTTATTACTCGCTCTTGATATCATCCCGGCAATTATATTGCAAAATGTGGAGATGCTCGAAATGTATTGATCCTTCAGTGTTTTTTTTTAAATAAATTATAAAAGAAAAATTATTTTCGTTATAGATTAAAAACAATCCTTTATTAATTTCTTTAGTTAATAATAAAGTTTTAATGAAACAAAGGAATTTCATACGATCCTTTTTTAAAGATCTTGAAAAATTAATAAACATTTTAAGTTTATGTTTAACCCTTTAACGCGCAGTGTTGCCGGGTCAGCAATACCTAAATTTCCTTCTGTTTAGAGACACAAAAACTCCGTGAATATTTCAAAAACTACTCTAATGGCTACTTTAAATCTTTCTTATGCGTTCTAGATGGCAGAACTACAGAGATCAAACTCTACTGTTTTTTAATAATAGGTAAAATGTTTTACTCTAATACGCGCTTCACAGCAATGCTCTTCGCACTGCGCTTATCAATGCTTTACTTATGGGAGGTTACCACTTCGGCAACAGCTGTATAATTAAAATGGTTAGTGCAATCTTTACAAAAAATACAAGTGTACTTTTCTAGGCCTAAACAGATTGCCTAATTTTTTTTCTTTAAATTCCAAATTTAAAGAGTAGTGCGCCGGAAAGGGTTAAATATAAATAAAATATATAAAATATTTAACAGCTTCTTTTTATATATATTTATTTACTCTGAATTTCACGGACTCATAGTTCCCACAAATGATCAGTTAATCAAAATTTCTCGAACGTACCATTACAATAACCTTCTCAAATCCTAAACCGATAAGATACAAAATTTAGTAATAAATACTAGACCAGTTTTTTACCTAAAACTTCTATATACAGCCATAGATAGAAACACAGTATTTACTAGTTATATATAATATGAGATAAGTAAAGTAAAATACTATAAAAATAAAATAGTTTTTAAAACCACAGTACAGATTGTTTTCAGTCGTAAAACGTCATAATGCAACCTTTGTGAAAAGTTTTAATTGAAAGATATGTATTTCCATTTTATTTTTTAAAACAATACAATCAACAATGTTAGATTATTTCCTACCTCTAAATTTCGTCCTATAAATAGAACATGAATCGGATTAGCTATAAATTTTGGGTGATAAATTTTGGGGTAAGGTAATGAATATCATTCATGACTATACAGGAAATCCAACGTGATAGCATTAATTTAAGTATTGAAATAAATGTATTTTAATGAAGAAGAAGCGGTTTTATACGCTAAAGTAACTTCCGCATTTCGCTTTTCTTATTTATTGAAAATAATTAGGGATATATCATTCGATAGTTAAAAAATTTTAGAAAAACTATGTCTGAGAACAAAGTAACAATATAAAATACCGGATTTTTTTCCTTTCATAAAATCGTTCGAATAATATTTAACATGAATTTAACTAATTAAATTACATAATCTAATAAAATCATAGATAACGAAAACATTATTGCGAATAAATAAATTAAGAGAATTGTAGCTTGTATTTAGTTGTCATTTCAAAAGTTTAAATAACATGTTGGTTCAAAATTAAACATGTTTTTTTTTTTTTTTTTTTTTTTTAATTGTTAGGTTATTTATGTATTATATAGTTATGTCTGAGACTCATTTAGAATTATAATATACTAAGATATCAAATGTATATCGAGAAATTTTATAGATTTTTAGGTTAATAGAAAAAACAAGCTATTAAAAAGGAAGGAATCCTTATTGGACATACTCAGAATATTTTGAAAAAATGCTAGTGATACTACCAACGTATGTAATAAAGGATATGTTAAATTTAGAGGCGGAGTTTCAGTAGAAAGTCTGTAAAAAAGAAAATAATCGAATATTTGACGCGAAAATATGAAAGTGACACGAGATTTGGCGAGCAGGATTTTCCTTTGCTAAAATCAAACTACTCCAATGCATCTGAAAATTGCTTATTAATTGTCGTTTAGAATCCTTCATTATTTCCACCAGTTATTTGTTATTGTAAAATTTACTTTATTTGTTAAGAGCATTTTCGTGATTCAATTACAAAAGATTTTCTGTTTACAAGAACTGGTGATAAAAGATTAAAAATTAAGCAAATTACTCTCGTCGCGAAAAGGTTAAAGATTATTCGACATAAAAGAGTATTATTATTTTTTTTGTCTTTCATCGCCAATCGGTGATAAATCGCCAAATAAACAAAAATGTTATTATTTTTTATACATACGTTCTATCAAGATTCAGGCAAAATTTCTTTTATAAACAAATATATCCATATGAGAAGAACATTTTGTGATTTTTTCAGATTTTTTCTGAGTATGCCCATATGGACGTTCATTGCAAGAATGTATTTGTAACAAAGTATAACCTTTTAAACCTTTTAGAGAGAATCAAGGAGCATCGCAGAGGCATTAGAAAAAATAAACATAATGCATCTCTTTTTCGTTTCTACTTTGCTAACAAAGATCTCCATAATAACTTTGAAGATGCAAAAATCACAGTTCCGTGCAATAACCCATATGGTAGTAAAATTAGAGAATCTGTTGAAATCATTGCACTTGAGAATAAAACTTATAATGATAACTTACCCTATAATGTACCAAAAATCTGGCATAACACAATAATTGCTTAAATCTGTTTACAATGCTTTAGTTTTTTCTTGTGATGATGGCAAGATATTCGAAATTTTCATTTATTTCGATTTTATTTTATTTGATATATTATCTCTCGCATAGGAAGCATTCATCTCTCAATTTTTAATGATTTCGCCATCATGTTTTCCTGAAGACGGTTACAGAAGACTGTTCGAAACGTTTATTTTATATTTTATATTCCTTTTAATTGCACAAGCTCACATTAAAGTTCTTGCTTTTGTGCACAAATTAGCAATGGTATGCATTTTTTCGTCAGTTACATTCCTTGTAATTATATTTTTTGATGCAATTGTCCAGTATATGGTTAATAAAAATTATAAATATCCAGTGATTTGTAGATTCAAATATGATACAATTCTTACTTAAAATTGTAGAAATCTGAGTATTTTTCCATTAATACAGTGGAATTTGAGATCCTTTGAAGATCTGTTTAATTAAGGTATCGATTAGTTATTTCCTTCATTTAGTGCTATTATTTTGTTATAATATAACATACAGAGATCTCTAGAAACATTTTGAAATATG
Organism: Maratus speculifer; assembly: GCA_964019185.1. Taxonomy (NCBI): domain Eukaryota; kingdom Metazoa; phylum Arthropoda; class Arachnida; order Araneae; family Salticidae; genus Maratus; species Maratus speculifer. The sequence goes on along the minus strand of OZ025290.1, from coordinate 410,165,714 downwards.
TCTAGACTCAGTTTCTGATTTAGAAATATTGGAAATAGATAGAACCCTTTAATGAAACCTTACTTAAATGAACCCTCTAGAACCCTTTAATGAAATCATTTTTGTGTTTAATAGGATCAAAATAAAAAATTGGGATTTGCTTGTACTTATCTTATGATATATTTATTGAAAATTATTCTGTTTTGTTGAAATTGTGGTGAGTAAAAGCTTGTAAAATGACATAGTTCCGGACAGTAACATTAGAAAATATATATCGCATTAAATTATTTGAAAATGAAATGAAATGAATAGTAATTAAGATATAAATTATAGAACACATACTTTATGCAATAATAAACTTTCCATGTTATTTTTAATACCGTGGAGAAAATTAATTTTAGACTCAATTTGTCCTGAAACTACAAATGCATTTTATAAAAAAGGGAAAACATTTCAAATGGTGATTACAAGCATTTTACGAAAATAAAATAATTTTCAAATGTAGATTTCTAGAAAAAGGTCTATCAAGGCTTAAAAAAACCCTTTACACAATAATGAAATCTTCCTATTTCACAAAATCATGGAAACGAAAGAATGGTAAAACGTAATCTTTGCAAAAAATGCGAATTTCGTTCCTCAAAAGTACTTGAGCACTCTACTAAAATATTCCACGTCAAAAATTGTCAACCTCAACATTTTTCTATAAATGTGTCGTCATCTTTTATTTTATAACAAAGGAAAAGTGTGGAGATTTCACAAGCTTGAAAATATTTTGATCTTTTTTTTGTGGGGAAAGTATTAAGGATTAAAAAATCAATTTTAGAGCGAAAAAGTTTTATGAATATATATGATCTGAAAATTTTAATTTGAGTAATAAAATTATGCTTATTCGAGTGAGATCAATAAATAATCATAATTGCAGTATTGAAAAAAAGATATAATTATTATTGTTTTTTAAGGTGCATGATTTTAATGAAACATGTTGAATAGCATATTGCTAAAAATTTTGATCTATTATTGCGGGGAAAGTATTAAAGATTAAAAAATCCATTTTAGAGAGAAAAAATGAGTTTATATGATCTTAAAATTTTAATTTGAGTATTAAAATTATGTGTCTTTGAGAAAGATCAATAAATAAAAATAATGTTAGTATTGATAGACGATCCATCGCAGAAGATTAATTTTAAACTCAATTTGTCCTTAAACGGCAAATTCAGTTCACAAAAAAAATAAAACCTTTCAAATGGTGATTACAAACATTTTACAAAAATAAAAAAAAAAATTCAAATGTAGATTTTTTTAATGGCATTTGAAAAATATTTTATTTTCATAAAATGTTTGTTATCACCATTTGAAGAGTTTTCCTTTTTTATGAACAGAATTTGCAGTTTTAGGACACTACCTTTACACAATAATGAATTCTTCCTATTTTACAAAATGATGAAGACAAAAGAAATGCTATAACATAATCTTTCCTAAAAAAGCGAATTCCGTTCATCAAAAGTACTTGAGCACTATACTAAAATATTCCACGTCAAAAATTGTCAGCCTGAACATTTTTCTATAAATGTGTCGTCATCTTTTATTTTATAACAAACGAAAAGTGTGGAGATTTCACGAGCTTAAAAATATTTTGATATTTTATTGTGGGGAAAGTATTAAGGATAAAAAAAAATGAATTTTAGAGAGAAAAAAAATATGATTTTATCTGACCTGAAAATTCTAATTCGAGTAATAAAATTATGTGTTTTCGAGAAAGATCTATTATATTGTTATATTATAACATAGACATATCTAGAAACATTTTAAAGTATGTCTAGATATATGTGTAGATTCAGTTTCTGATTGGATAATATGGGAAATAAAGAAAGTTTCCCTGGCACCTTTAAAAAAAGTCATTTTTGTGATTTATAGGATCGAAATAAAACGTAAGGAATTCGCTGTCCTTATCTTTTGATATATTTATTTAAAAATAGTTTGTTTTTTTGAAATTGTGGTCAGTAAAATTTTGTAAAATGACATAGTTCCGGACAGTTACTTTAGAAAATATATATACTGCATTAAATTATTGAGATATAAATTATAGAACAAATATTTTATGTAATAATAAATATTTCAGGTTCTTTTTAATCTCTTCGATAAGATTAATATTAGACTCAATTCGTTCTGAAACTGCAAATTCTGTTCATAAAAAAGGAAAGTTTTTCAAATGGCGATTACAAAAATTTTACGAAAATAAAATAATATTTAAATGTAGATTTAAAAAAATGGCCTATCAAGGTTTAAAACACAATAATGAAATCTTCCTATTTTACAAAATCATGAAGACGAAAGAAATGGTAAAACGTAATCTTTGCGAAAAATGCGAATTCCATTCATCAAAAGTGCTTGAGCATTATACTAAAATATTCCACATGAAAAATTGTCGACATCAATATTTTTCTATAAAGGTGTCTTTTTTTATTTTATAACAAAGGAGAAGTTCGGAGACTTCTCGAGCTTGAAAATAGTTTGATTTTTTATTGTGGGGGAATTTTAAGGATTAAAAATTCGATTTTAGAGAGAGAAAATAATTATGATTTTTGAATAATCTGAAAATTTTTATTCGAGTAATAAAATTATGTGTCGTCGATAAAGATCAATAAATTAAAATAATTGCGGTATTAAAAGAATATCAATTGCAGAAGATTAAATTTAGACTAAAAAATTTCTGAAACTGAAAATTCTGTTCATAAAAAAGGGAAAACTTATCAAATGTTGATTACAAACATTTTACAAATATAAAATAATTTTCAAATGTAGATTTTTAAAAAAAATGGCCTATCAACGTTTTTCCATTTCTTTTGTCTTCATGATTTTATAAAATAGGAAGATTTCATTATTGAGTAAAAGGGTTTTTTAAACCTTGATAGGCTATTTTTTTTAAATCTACATTTTAAAATTATTTTACTTTCGTTAAATGTTTGTAATCACCATTTGAAAAAATTTCCTTTTTTATGAAGAGAATTTGAAGTTTTAGGAAAATACCTTTACACAATAATGAAATATACCTATTTTATAAAATCATGTAGAATACAGAAATGGCAAAACGTAATCTTTGCGAAAAATGCAAATTCCGTTCAACAAAACTACTGGAGCTCTGTTTTAAAATATTTCTCGTCAAAAAATGTGAACCTCAACATTTTTCTATAAAGGTATCGTCATCTTTTATTTTATAACAAAGGAAAAGTGGGGAGATTTCTCGAGCTTGAAAATATTTTGATTTTTTGTTGTGAGGAATGTGTTAAGGATTAAAAAATCAATTTTAGAGAGAAAAAAATATCATTTTATATGATCTGAAAATTTTAATTCGAGTAATAAAATTACGCTTTTCCGAGAAAGATTAAGAAATAAAAATAACTGTATGAATAAAAATATACTGGTGTTTTTTGATGAACATGATTTTAAGAAAATATACTAAATAGCATATTTGTAACATTTCAAAGATCACATCTTTTTAATCAAATAATTATAAAATAATTTTATCTTTCATAAATACAGACATTATATTTATATATAAAAACACATAATTTTTTTATCTGTACTTCGTTTGGCTGTTACAATAAACACAAAATATTCTTTTTTATTAAATTAATGATACAGCTACAAAATTTTAATAAATACATTAAACAAATAGCAAAATAAAACAATTTTCAAATGTAGATTTTTTTTAATGGATAAGCAATGTTTAAAAAAAGCCTTTACAGAATAATGAAATCTTGAAGACGAAAGAAATAGTAAAACGTAATCTTTGCTAAAAATGCGAATTTCGTTTATCAAAAGTACTTGAGCACTATACTAAAATATTCCACGTCAAAAATTGTCAAGCTCAGCATTTTTCTATAAAGGTGTCGCCATATTTTATTTTATAACAAAGAAAAAGTGCGGAGATTTCTCGAACTTGAAAATATTTTGATCTTTTATTGCGGGGAAAGTATTAAGGATTAAAAAATTAATTTTACAGAGAAAACATGTATGATTTTATATGACCGGAAAACTTTAATTCGAGTAGTAAAATTATGCTTTTTCGAGAAAGATCAATAAATTAAAATAATTGCAATATAAGAAAAAGATATATTTGCTATTGCCTTTGTCTGTGCGTGATTTTAATGAAATATGTTAAATAGAATATTGCTAAAACTTCAAAATTGACACGTTTTTAATCACGTAATGAGAAAATAATTTTATATTTTAATATTTTATAAATATGCACATTAATGTTTTATATAAAGACACATACTATGTTTATCTGCATATGCTTTGGATATTACAACGTACAAAATGTTTTCTGATTTATGAAATTTGATGATACAGGAGCTACAAAATTGTAATAAAGAATTGAATAAATTAAAAATTCATCAAATTTTATGAAAATTTTAAGAATATTGAAAAAAAAAATTACATAAGAAAATTAAGAAAAATAATCGATGTTATATAAATAATATTCATTGGACAATTGCACGAATTATTTAATTTCATGTGGATATCTAATAGATTCTCTTTGATAACAAAACGTTTTATAGAAAGATGTATAAATAAAAAATAAATATATTAGGCACTTTTTATGAACGATAACATCGACTATAAAGATACAATATCAACGTTATGGAACGAACATACACTACATAAATTAATTTTTATCTGAATACAGTATATATTTATTGAATGATAAATTTTGTTCAAAGTTAAACTAATCTATATTTTTTTCTATATAAACTGTAAAAACATTTCGTTAAATTTACAGTAAAAACTGCAATAAAATAAGATGTACATTTTTTTAAATTATATCTAATTCACTGCAATTTTTACGGCAAAAACTGTTTGTAACATTGCTGCCAGCAGTTTTTACTGGAAATTTAACGATTTTTTTACAGTGTACATTTTATGTAATATATGAATGAAACCTATTTTTATATATTTATTAATTTTTCGATAAACAATTTGTATTACTTAAGAAATGTTATATAACAAAATATATTAATAATGAAATAATTATTAATAAAAAGAATATTGCCCAGTTAAACTGATGGCATTGAGCTCACAGGCTACGCATAATAATTGTACGTTACAGCTTTGTATTTTCTTTAATTCCGTTCGAAAAAAACATTAAGAAGGGGAAACGGCTCTTCCCTTTCTGCTTTTTTATACTTAATCATTGAACATCCTAAATTATCAAGGACATGCTTTATCATATAAAAATCTGTATCCAAAATTCAGAGTAAATCGGATAATTCTTAATAAAAACCCATTTAGCATTTATATAATTCAAAAGGAGTTATTCCCCTCTTTTATACTTAACCATTAAACTTCCAAAACTATTCAGAGATTTGAAAGAAATCTGACAATTCTGCTTGAAAAATCCATTTATACAAGTTAAGGGGAGGGGCATTAGAGCCCCCGTTCCCTCTGTTTATACTTATTTAATGAATACCTAATAACAGCCACGGATTCGCCTCATCAGAATAATCCTATATCTAAATTTTGAACGAAAACTGTTAATTCTGCATGAAAATCTCGTTTATATCAATTAAGCGGAGGGGCATGAGCCCCCCGTTCCTCTTGTTTATACTTATTCAATGAACACCTAATAACAGTCACGGAATCGCCTCATCAGAATGATCCTATATCTAAATTTTGGACGAAAACTGTTAATTCTGCATGAAAATCCCGTTTCTATCAATTAAGGGGAGGGGCATGAGCCCCCGTTTCCCCTCTTATGCATATCGAATGAACTCCAAAAACTAATCAGGGAAGCGCCTTATCAGGATATTTCCTATATACGAAATTTCAAGTGGATCCGATATTTTTATCATGAGTTATCGCGTTACGCACGAACGTACGTACGAACGTACGAACATACATACAGAACGGACGGGCACATAAGCTCTCAGGCTATGATAGCCTGTGAGCTAATAAAAAGAATATTGCCCAGTTAAACTGATGGCATTGAGCTCGCAGGCTACGCATTCAAATTGCATATTACAGCCTTATATTTTCAAGGGTTAATTCCGTTCGAAAAAAATATTAAGGAAGGGAAACAGCTCTCCCCTTTCTCCTTTTTTATACTTAATCATTGAACCTCCTAAACTATCAAGTACATGCTTTATCATATTAAAAAAATCTATATCCAAAATTTAGAGCAAATCGGATAATTCTTAATAAAAACCCATTTAGTAGTTATATAACTTAAGAGGAGTTATTGCCCTCTTTTACACATAACCATTAAACTTCCAAAACTATTCAGAGATTTGAACGAAATCTAACAATTCTGCTTGAAAAATCCATTTATACAAGTTAAGGGGAGGGGCATTAGAACCCCAATTCCCCCTGTTTTTACTTATTCAATGAACGCCTAATAACAGCCACGGACTCGCCTCATCAGAATGATCCTATATCTAAATTTTGAACGAAAACTGTTAATTTTGCATGAAAATCCCGTTTATATCAATTAAGGTGAGGGGCATGAGCCCCCCGTTCCCCCTGTTTATACTTATTCAATGAACACCTATGAACAGCCACGGTATCGCCTCCTCAGAATGATCCTATATCTAAATTTTGAAGGAAAACTGTTAATTCTGTATGGAAATCCCGTTTATATCAATTAAGGGGAGGGGCATGAGCCCCTCGTTCCCCCTCTTATACATATCGAATGAACTCCAAAAACTAATCAGGGAAGCGCCTTATCATGATATACCTATATACAAAATTTCAAGTGGATCCGATATTTTTATGATGAGTTATCGCGTTACGCACGAACACACGTACATACAGAACGGACGGGCACATAAGCTCTCAGGCTATGATAGCCTGTGAGCTAAAAACAGATAACTTTTGACATGTTTCGGTTGAAATATTTAAGAAAAGTTTCACAAAATACATTAAAAAAAGAATAACATTTGAAAAGAATAATATTTTTTTCAATCCCGATAAGAACCAAGCTGTAAAAGAAAAAAAAGCCGTTAAATTTTTAGCAAGAAGGTTTTTGTCGTAAAAATAGCAGTAAAATTAGATGTAATTAAAAAAAAATTACAACTAATTTTATTGCATTTTTTACGGCAAAAATGCTGGAAACATTGCTGCCAGCAGTTTTTGCCTATATTTATTAATGATATAGATGAATTGAACTATACATCTGATTTTCAAAAATTTTTAAATGATACGACAACTATATTTAGTAATTTATTTTAAATTTCAAACGTTTCGGTTCTGTTGTTTTTTCGTTATTATATGCAGACAGACGGACGGACTGAACGACGAATATAGGTGCTACGTATTTACATAATTACGAACGAATCTAAAAAGAGTTGTTCACAAATTAAAAATACATATTTTATTCAAATTCCCTTGTACGTTTTGCATTTAGCAAAAGGTTCGTATAGAAATAAACATAAAAAAGAACAACTCACATTGCAGGTACAGATTACCTTATGTTTATATGTTTAAAAATTAATCAATCTGCAATGAAATAAGTGCATATGTAAATAGTGTAAAACAGAATACACATTGTTCACGTGCATTATTGAAATTTATATGAACAAAAACAACGTACATCAATTTATATGTCTAATGAAGATGTTACAAACAAGATTTATTTGGTTTATATACAGGGTGATTCTAAATTTTCTTTACAGTAAAAGAGGGGTGATAGTAGACATCAAGACAAACAATCTTAAATAGGAGACCAAGGGTCCGAAACGTTTTCCAATGGAGATTATGAGGACGGTTTCAACATCGTATAGGAAGTTTGCGTTGCAAAATCGTAAGTGTAGTTTCAATCCCAAGTTCGTAGATACTCCATGAATATTGAGAAAGGCAACACAGGAGGCTATTTGCTAGAGACAAGTTTTTATTACTTTCACAGTTCCAAGAATGTTGCCGTGCCAGAGAGGCACCCTCGCAGAGATAGGTCCGATCGCTAGCTGTTACAGAAAAGGAGTGGTCACAAATACATTTTTCACATCGTCAAGTGTTGGCGCGATACACGTACATAAAAATAGCCAAAAACGACTGATAAGCACAAATTGCGGTGAGAGAAGGCACGTGGAGAGTTTCCGTTAAATAGACTTTCAATGATATGAACCAAAGTGCATGATTTGAAATAATTAACGCCAAATGATAAAAGATAGCATATGGCTCGGGAAACCACAAGGATTGAATTCTTTACATAGGGTTAACAAAAATCTCACGGGCTCAGAAATGAAATTAATTCTAATGAAATAAAATAAAAGACAAACTTAGCGCATCTGTTTCTTAAGCGAATAGCGTTTAACTCTGAATAAATACAGGCTAGAAATAACTCTTTAAATGGTTGTTGCTATGGGAAAATACTTACATGTACATGAACAAACGGATGTACGTTGTGGTTTTAAAGAAAGAATTAGAGATAACTGAAATTATATTTTAAAGGAAAAATGGCCGTGAGTAACTGAATAGAATTAAAGGGATTAAAAATCTAGCTTATTAAATAAAGTTACAAATTAAGGGAAAATTGTAATTTTAACTAAGGGGGAAAACAATTATTAACTAATATGTAAAGGAAAACGCCTTTACATATATCTCCCCGACGACCGACAAAGAAAAAGCGTGAAACGCGGGAGATAAAAGAAAAAACAAACAAACACATGCCTCCTCTCAATGCTACAACACCAACTCATATAAACAAAACATATTATTAAAGAGGAACTTGTGATAACTTGTCTAATAATGCAATACACAAGTAGTAAATAAGCAAAGGAAATACATCATGTCTCAATTAAACAAAAAAAAAAAAACATGCTACTAAGCATGAAAAAGCAAGTAGGTACCTATAAAACTTGCAAAAAGTCTTTTTTTTTTTAAACTGCAGTGAACTTCTGGACAGCTGTATATTATCTTGTTTCTTTTTTTTTCTGTGTGCACACTCAATATTATTCCAGAAGATTTTAATTCAGATTGCTTGAAATTTCAATTCAAGCCAAAGCAATTTTTTTTTTATTGCTTAAACGAGTTGGTTACATTCCAACTTCTACTTTATTATTATATTTTTGAGACATGAATTATATCAAAAAGGTAAAATAACACATAAAATATTGAATATATATAAGAACACAATCAAACATTTTGAGAACTCTGTGACACATAAGTTTTATAACTAGAGCAAAAAGAGGAGCAAATATGGCAGAATTATATGATGAAACTTGACTTTATCAATAATTCTCTCTGTCAAAAAAAACCAGTCTGTTTACTGATCTAGGTTGTATTTAGTTTAGGCAAAAAAAAACAGTGGTGTACAATGAAAATTTTTTTTAAAAAAATGTAAGAAAACTAGCCTTCTTCAAAAGATTTAATGTGTAACGTGTGAAAAAAATGTAAGGCAGGTTAATGTGAATCGTACACAAGCGTCAAAAGAATAGATGTTCGTGTGTGTGTGTGAGAGTGTAGCCGGTAACACCATTCGGTGTAGTAACTGAAGACTGTCAGCATGCGGCTACATATGTGAACAGGAAAAGAGAACAAAAAAAATAAAATAATGTTTACCTGTGTACAAACTGACCAGAAATAGTGAAAACTTTACATCACGTGTAATGTCTTAATGGACAATAAAAGAACCTAATGAAAAAAAACTGACATGGTGTACATCTGTTAAATTGAGAAAATCCTGTTAAATCAAATTTCCGCTATGCACACTACCAAAAGGATGAACGTACACACGGTGTAGTATGGAAGAAAACTGAAAATTGAAACCGTAACTCCAAATTAATTTTAGAAAATCTGGCAAAACACATGAGCGGTATATGTAATAACAAAATGTGTAAAAAATATTAAACAAATTTCTGAGAAAAGTGTAAACGATCATATGAACTATGTGAAAGAAATCATCATGTGTGAAAATAACAGGAACTGACATAGCAAACTCACATAAAAAATCGAAATGTAAAGGGCTATAGTACCAGTGCACACGAAGAACTGAAAATACAAGGAAGTAGTATTCTTGTAAACGATGAACTAATGTGTAATGTGTGTGAAACAAAATTTTGGGTACTGAGAGACCCAAACCATGAGTAACGTGTGTAATATCCTATGAACGAAAATGCAATGAACTAAAGTGTAAATTCAATGAACAAAAGTTCCTCCTGTACACTAAGTACAAAACCCATTGTGTTACGTTTTGAAATTTACTGCTGTTTACACTGCCAGAAAAGGTTTAAATTACGGAAAAAAACAATATTGCTGTAATTTTGTTATAAAAAGCATAACAATGTCCAAACAGTGAATGAAGAAAGAAAAAAAACAACGAAAAAAATTCTTGTGAAGTGAAAAAAATTGTGGAATTTGTAAGGTAAATTCTATCCACAACATCCTAAAAATATGAAAAATCCATTACTTTTTTTTTAAAAAAAAAGAGGCTTTTTTTTTTAGGAATAAAAATTGTTACTACTATATACCTTCTTTCCTGAAAAAGAAAATACAGCCATGAAAAATAAATAGGGCAACATAGTAAACAACCAGTATGTGTGTAAAAAAAAATTCAATGAACAAATGTGTAAGGTGTAACAAAGGTCTGGTTAAACTCTAAACCAGCTACCTTGAGTTTCGTGTAAATCATCAATGAACTACTATGTATGAGAAAAAAAATATACTGTCGAGTACCATATTAGCAAAAGAATAACAATAATAATAAAATAAAATGACTGCATACACAATATTATTGAAGTTAAAGTGCAAATAATTTAAAATTTTATTAAGAGGCATCAAATCTAAAATAAAAAAACTCCCTTTTTTTTTACCTGATCCAGTCGTGAATGATGATATGTATGAACACAGGCAAAATAACAAAACATTATACACCATCATGAACTTTAAAGATATGCTGTCATATATTTGAAAGAAAAAAATGAAAAAAACAAAATTGTTATCGAGTCACTATTTGTACAATTAATAAATTATCACCTGTGTGTTTACCTGTGTAAAAGGAATTCAAACCTACAAATTATTTCATGCATCGAAATTTAGATGCATGTGCAATCACTGTGTACAATTAATTTATGTACGCACTATATGTAAACAAAAAACACCATAAATTACTCTAAGTGTTGTGTGAATAATTAAAATATTAAAAAATCGTGTAAATAAATCCATTTCAGTCTTTGACTAAGCAAGCGGCCAACTTGCTCAACCAAACCCTGAAATCAAAACATCAGACACATTGCTGCTCCCGGGAAAACAGCGCCGTGAATGATGACCTAACACAAAATAAATTTAAGATTTTATGACTGCCAAAATGAAAGAACAAATACATAAAAATGTACTGTGTAGGGGTATGCCAAATGACACACATACCAAAGTGTAAAAGTGTAAAAATGTAAAAATAAAATGATTTTATTAGATTCTGTGACTATCTTTCATTTAAAAAGCGGGGGAAAATGAGATAGTATCTTCTCTGTGTGTGTAAGCTTTCATATTACATCTTGAAAGTGACTCAAAAAAAAATCTATTGATAAATATGACAGAAAGTCGAATCAAATAGAAAAACACATTACTGAAAAATAATATGTGTATTATTATTATTTTTTTTAGAAGAGACCGGAATAAGAGAAGTGTATTAAAATCTGCGTAATAATAATAACTGCCAACTTACAACTGTAGGAAAAATAAATTTAACTTGCTCCTTTTTTTTTACGATGTCACATATGCAAAAGTTAAACTTTCGAAGCCCAATATTGGACTCTCTATTTAAAATTATGTGTTTAGGTATGATACACAAAAAATGTATAGTACTTAAAATATAAAAGTGGGATTGTCACTCTTACCTGTATATACAATAAACATAAACAAGTGTAGGTATATAAAAGTTCACAGCAAAAATATATAGGTATAAGAGAAAAACCACAAGAGAAGTATGGTGTCTATATATATTAAGTGTGCAAGTCTCAAAATTATTAATTGCAAAGCAAGTTTTTTTTTTTATCTCAGCTAGAAGAGAAATTTTATTTTTATTTTTATTTTATTTTATTTTTTTTTTTGTGAACAAATACTACTCTTTTTTTTTTAAAGGTGTGTAACTATTTCTTAAGAAAAACAAACAGTGTGACTTTAGTCAAGCAAACTGCATCGCAAAATATTGTTACTGGAGAGAAGAAAAAAAGAATAACGAATAGAATGCAATGTGACAATAAAGGCACTGAAACGATTATACACAAAAATGCGAACCAGCGCACTTGGCTGAGTGTATTAACCGCAAGCAACCGACACGCAATTCAAGAGCTCAGAAATAGATTAAGTAATCATTTCTGAATTGCGAGTTTGTCACACCGCAGAATATCCCTGCATCACCGGAACATCAAAATAGGGAGAAAAATAATGTAGGATCTCCAAAATGACTACTGGTATACACCTGCATATTATGAATGGTAAAAATCTAAAATAAATAAATGAATATTTGCGTTTACGGGGGGGGGGGTGTAACTTAAACAAGTAAAAATTAAACACATATGAGGATGCAGCGATACACGTGTAAAATTGAAAAAAGGCTTTCACTAGTAATGACTGCAAAATGTAAATTTGTGTGTAAAATTGGTGGGGTATCGCTGAATCCAACACACTGACTAAAGTCAAACTGTACATAAACTGACAATTTAATTTGAAAAAAAAATATGTCAACACCAAAACTTATTTTACGCACCCTTGAAATTAATCGAGAACGAAAAAAAAAACACAATGCAATAAACTAGTGTCTAATGCATTTAACTCTGCATTTCAAAAATAATATTAAGCAATCATTGTTGTCAGAATAAAATTAATTTCAACTTGAAATAGGCGGCTGAGTATAAGTGAGGAAGAATTTAATAACAGTCATGCAAAACAATTTTGAGTACTTTAAAAAAAAACAATATTTACCTACACTTAATTATTTATGTAAAAACATATTTTATATGAAAATGTCGTGACAAAATACATAAAAATATACTACCTTAAATATTAAAACATTTAACACAACAAGAACTTACTACAAATATATCTACTAAATGTTTACTAGCTTGTTACACAAGGATTGTAAACATACTTTTAAATAACTAAAATATACTAAACTGTTAAAATAACATCTAAGGAAAGCATAAAACCATGTTCTATGTATTGAATATATATATCTGTAGTAGATCATAGAAGCAGGCTAAATTTTCAAAAGCACCATAATAAAATTCTTAAGAACCTTACTTACCATCACAACAAAAAATACTTTTTTTTATCAGTCACTGTTAAAATATCAAAAAAAATTATACTACAGGTATAATATAAATTTTTTTTATATGAGATCCACTACAATATATTTTTTATTGTTGATATGAATCAGAGAATAGACTAAACTAGACAGAAGCTTACACTTAAGAGAAAAAAATTTTACTGCAGCCTAGAGGAATTTTTTTTGGTATTTAGATATAACATACAAATCCTCTTGACTAAATGTTAGTTCAAAACATTCATATTATCATAAGATTTGCCAAAAACAATAAAAACATAAAAGAGAGATTTTTCCATCTCCTACTGCATGAGAAATAAAATAAAAATTTATAGTTTTTTTTTCAATAAAAGGAAACGTAATTTTAAAGTGTTAGCATTTTATGTAAATATCTTACCTGAGAAAATATTATGTTGTTTAAATGACTTACCCATCGATCTTCTTATGTAATAAAAATATTATAACATGTGATAAAAAGTAGATAATAAATGTACATCTCTTTAAACGAAAACTTATGTCAGATTGTCATAAAAACAGACAAAAACATACAAATGCTCCATGATTTGTTCTTAATGCATAAACAATCGCTTCCAGAATTGCTTGATACAGATCTTTTAGCTAAAAAGCAACATTAACTATTTTAAAGTTTGTTATAACTGAATTGTCCGAGTTTGGCACAATAACATTTAACTAGCTTTTGCCAAGCTTTGAATATTTCAATAAAATCGAAAGTATAACTGTTATTATTAAAAGAAACCACATATGAGGATGAGAAAATAAGAATGCATACACAATTACAGTTGTTAAAAATTACTTGCCATGTTCTTTAAAAAACTAAAAATTTTAAAGGCCATGTATTTAAAGGAAAAATAAGTATAAGTAAATCTAAAAGTAAAAATGCATATATTTTCTCACACTCACATTTCTTTAGCCAAGATTTTGTTTTATTTCCCTGTTGAATGAATCTATGTGTCGTTAATTACTCTATTTCCGTCTGAAAGATTTAACATATTAACACCGTTCAGTGGCCACTCTTGTAACAACTTTTGTCCACTTCGAAGTTATTGTAATCAAACCGTTCATGTTAATTTAAAGATCGATATCTAGCTTTATGTCACACAGTATTATCTTAGTGAATCACACTGTCGATTTATCTGTAAATATGCATTTTGCTCTTCAGCACTGACATTTCCACATGAAATGTCGAACACGTGTACAGTCGTTTCAATTTCCGGAAAACATATGCTGGAGAAAAAAGGCGACGAACATCTAGTGCTACGAAAATGTGGAATTAGTTCTTCTTTTCTTGGCACAATATTAATTAGCGCGACAGAGATAAGAATACGTACTCAGTGCCGACGCAGCGCAAATGAACAGATAGGAAACCAAAACTATCCGACCGAGGTCACTCGAATGAAGAATGGAGGGGACGTATTACACATGCAGCTTTGGAACATCTGCGAGGCGAAAAAAAAAAAACTTGACGGAGATCTGAGGTTAATTAACCACACGCCGCCGGACGATGTTATGCTGAGTTATTCATCACAGGCCAGAAAAGGGTAGCTCCCATGAAGTGACTGAGAAATAGCACATTTTGCAGAATTAATTCGATTCATTATTTCTTCGAGTTTTTCATCTTTCTGTCACAGCATAAAAACTGTCTTTTTTTTTTTTGCTCGGTAGTCAGTGAAATACACAATTGAGTTCGCACTTTTCAGGAAATTCAGCATGTAAACAAATATAATTTCTTGATGACTGATGATATGTTTAAACACTGAAAAATATTTGGTATCGTTATTATGTATTTTTTTAAATCGTACAATACTGGGATCCCTCTCTGACACTAAATTATTCAAGGACTGGACGTGGCACCAGTTAATTTATATGAGGACGGTTTCAACATCGTATAGGAAGTTTGCGTTGCAAAATCGTAAGTGTAGTTTCAATCCCAAGTTCGTAGATACTCCATGAATATTGAGAAAGGCAACACAGGAGGCTATTTGCTAGAGACAAGTTTTTATTACTTTCACAGTTCCAAGAATGTTGCCGTGCCAGAGAGGGACCCTCGCAGAGATAGGTCCGATCGCTAGCTGTTACAGAAAAGGAGTGGTCACAAATACATTTTTCACATCGTCAAGTGTTGGCGCGATACATGTACATAAAAATAGCCAAAAACGACTGATAAGCACAAATTGCGGTGAGAGAAGGCACGTGGAGAGTTTCCGTTAAATAGACTTTCAATGATATGAACCAAAGTGCATGATTTGAAATAATTAACGCCAAATGATAAAAGATAGCATATGGCTCGGGAAACCACAAGGATTGAATTCTTTACATAGGGTTAACAAAAATCTCACGGGCTCAGAAATGAAATTAATTCTAATGAAATAAAATAAAAGACAAACTTAGCGCATCTGTTTCTTAAGCGAATAGCGTTTAACTCTGAATAAATACAGGCTAGAAATAACTCTTTAAATGGTTGTTGCTATGGGAAAATACTTACATGTACATGAACAAACGGATGTACGTTGTGGTTTTAAAGAAAGAATTAGAGATAACTGAAATTATATTTTAAAGGAAAAATGGCCGTTAGTAACTGAATAGAAATAAAGGGATTAAAAATCTAGCTTATTAAAAAAAGTTACAAATTAAGGGAAAATTGCAATTTTAACTAAGGGGGAAAACAATTATTAACTAATATGTAAAGGAAAACGCCTTTACAGAGATAGCCGCCATTAAAGTTTAGGGACCAAAATTTCAAATAAACATTAAAAAAACGGAAAAATCGGTCGATTCATTTGCGGTTTTCATTAAAATTATTCTTTATGTCGGCATGCTTGAAAAGGCTTGAAAAAACTTATTAAATGTTTTCGGAAACTTAGTTTTAAACTTAAATTTTGAGCTCAAATTCTGAATCGTTGGGAGGGATTAAGAAGTGCAAACTGAAGTGTGTTCAGGAGTTGAAATTTTAGCCTCCCCCTCCTCGAACACAATTCAATTTTTCGCTACTTAAACACTCCCAACGATTCCGAATTTGAGCGCAAAATTTAAATCTATGCATTTGAAAGCATTTAATGAGATTAAAAAAATAACTGCTAAAATTAGTTGTACGCTACTCCAAAGTCAAAGGCATTTTGCCTTAGACTTTGGAGTCTATTGGCATTTTGCGAAAGTTATCTTTAAAATTTATTTTCAAGAAAATGCTGATTTAAAAGTTATTTTTAGTAAAAACCGCAAACGAATCGACCAATTTTTCCGTTTTTTACAATCATTTGAAATTTGACCCCTCTGAACTCAGTTCAGTTTGTCTACTTAATCACTTCCAACTATTCAGATTTTGAGCTCAAAATTTAAGTTTAAGTCTAAGCTTACGAAAGCATTTAATAGGATGCAAAAAATAACGCCAAAAAAGAATTGTGCGTTACTCTAAAGTCTAAAGAACCCTCTATCGGCATTTTTTGAAACATATCATTATAATTTATTTTCACGAAAATACCTACATAAAGAATAATTTTATTGAAAACCACAAATCAATCGACCAGTTTTTCCGTTTTTTATAATCATTTAAAATTTGAACACTCTGAACACAGTTCAATTTGTGCTACTTAACCATTCCTCACTTTTTAGATTTTGAGCTCAAAATTTAAGTTTGAGTCTAAGCTTACGAAAACATTTAATGATATGCAAAAAATACCGACAAAAAATAGTTGTTCGTTACTCAAAAGTTTAAAGCGCCCTCTATCAACATTTTTTAAAAATCTATTTTTATAATTTAATTTCAAGAAAATGTCGATATAAAGAATAATTTTAGTGAAAACCGGAAATGAATCGACCGATTTTTAAGTTTTTTATGTTTATTTGAAATTTTGGTCCCTAAACTTTAACTGCGGCTATCTCCGTTGGAAAACGTTTCGGATCCTTGGTCTCCTATTTAATATTGTTTGTCTTGATGTATACTATCACCCCTGTTTTATTGTAAACAAATTTAGAATCACCCTGTATATGC
The DNA here is from genome assembly GCA_964019185.1 of Maratus speculifer. Taxonomy (NCBI): domain Eukaryota; kingdom Metazoa; phylum Arthropoda; class Arachnida; order Araneae; family Salticidae; genus Maratus; species Maratus speculifer. The sequence continues at coordinate 410,148,474 of OZ025290.1, read as the reverse complement.
TATTTATAATTAGCCGTTATTTCGAAAAATATTGGTAAATTTAAATTTAAGGTAACAAATAATTTGATGTGTATTTAATGATAACTTTAAGCATTAATAAACTGTTTCATAATTTTTAAAACAAAGAAGATAAATTTGTGTCACTAATTCTGAATTATTTTGGTCTTAATACGAATCAGTGATCCGGTTACACTATGAATTCCGATGCGCATGAATTGATAAATACCTTTCACACTATGCTTTATAAATACTCAATGAAACGTAAAACGTTGCTATTCATTATAGCTGACGGTATAATTCAAATTCAACTATTGATCTTTTATTTTAAAACTTAAATAATAGATTTCTCGTCAGTCGTAATTATTTGAGATAGTGTTTTTCGATCATTAAAAAGTAGTCTCTCATGTTTTTTAATTGTGATTATTTACCCTTTGGGGCCTGGTGTAGTACATGTCATTTAATGTAATATTATTTTGTTTTAATAAATACATTTGCTACTATTTGCATGCAGTAATATTATTATATGACTATGTATTTACAACATGACTCCATTTATGTTTACGTATTTAGTAATAATAAAAATTAATAATATTTTCTTTATTCTCTTTGCATACATTTAGCACAGTCAAATTGTCAGAAAAAAGGGCCGATAGATGCAAAAATTTTGCTAGAAGATTTTATGTTTTTAAAATGTTTATGGGGATGCTAGTAACAAGAATTAATGGTTTTCTAACAAAATATCTCGAGGCTAAACTTTGTGGAGCCAAAATACCACAAAAGTTTCGGACTTTTTTCAATTTTTTGCCTGTAACTCGAAAAGTATAAAATTTGCGTAACATACTTAATTACAAAAAGAAAGAACATTAAATTCAAAATTAAATACACCTATTGATGGATGAGAAATGAAAATGTTAGGAAAGGTGGACAGAAGACGCACAAATTCTAGAAATTATATAAGAAAAACAATTACAAAGGGAGGGAGGGCCGAAGATATAAAAAAAGGTAATGCAGATGGAAGATTGCGGTCATGTGACATTCCCGAGCCGCTTTTTTGATCATTAAAAAGTAGTCTCTCATGTTTTTTAATTGTGATTATTTACCCTTTAAGGCCTGGTGTACTATTAATAGTACATGTCCTTTAATGGAATATTATTTTGTTTTAATAAATACATTTGCTACTATTTACATGTAGTAATGTTATTATATGTCTGTGTATTTACAACTTAACTCCATTTATGTTTACGTATTTAGTAATAAAAAAAATTTATAATATTTTCTTGTTTCTCTTTGCATAAATTTTACTCTTAAAAATTAAAATAAAATTTACTTTCCTGAATGAATCATATATAATGGAACGCAAAATGTACTAGAAAGTTGTAATATAAATTAAATCGTATTGTCATACAATATTTTCTAAATATCTGCAAAAATTCTTCTTCAGCCTATTGTCATGTGAATATTAATTTAATACTATGCAAAACAAAAATACTTGTTACTATTTAGACAGTGAAATATTTTTAAATGTTATTAACGTAAAAGTAATTTTCTGTAAAAGTTTAAAAAAAACTCGGACCTGAAATTTTAAATATAATGTATTTCTTCGTATAGTAATCTATACATATAATAAAACAGTAGGACCCGGTGTGTCTGTACATTGAAGATAATTGACAAAAATGGAGTCAGGGCGATAAAAGAAAACCAATGAAACACAAAAAAAAATTTTTTGAATTTTTTGTCTGTCTGTCTGTCTGTTTGTTCGAGGTTATCTTCGTAACTACTGAATGGATTTTTATGCGGTTTTCACTAATGAAGAATGCACACTCCCGGGCAGTGTATAGGCTTTGTTTCATCAAAATCGGACAACAGACAAAAAAGTAACAAAAAGAAACAAAAGAAACTATTAGGTGCGCTGCTCACGTTTTTTAGTACATAACGTTTTTTAGTACATATAAAATCCAATAGATGTCACTGTGCGATTTTAAAACGCGCTATCGTTATGTTTTCGCCAGTCTACTTAAGTATGAGAAAGTTTCAAGCTGGCTGTCGTTCCATGTGGTTTAGTCGGTAGAACGTCAGTGCGCCATACTGATGGCCCGGGTTCGATTCCCAGCATGGAATTTTTTTTCACTATGTTGGCATTAACGCCTATAAGCAATTAAAAGAATTTGAAATATTGTATTCAAGGCGAATTTTCTCTCTGGGAAAATTTCCTTGCATTAATATGTCAGTGTAATTTTTTTTTCGATTTAATTTTTTTTTTCGAAACTTTGTTTTTCTTAAAAAATTACAGTAAATATTTCATATTTCCCAACGTTTTTTGAATGATCGACTTGCTTTTTTTTTTTTTAATGTATGTCTGAACCTTATCTAACTACTTCTTCAAGATTTCTTTAGATAAACCGACCAGCGTAGCGGGCGAAGGCCGCTAGTATAATATAAAAATCTAGATATGACGTAAGAATTACAAGGATATATTCAGTGTTTCGATTACACTATCAGAGCTCACGCACAAGAATTATCTCACAATGCAATATGAATACTTAATGAAGCGTAAAATTTTCTATTAATTACGGCTGATTCCGTAACTCGAAACTGAAGTCGTTATGTTTAACTATAAATCTCGAATTCGCAATTCCCGACATGTAAATATTGAATTTCTAAAGTTTAAGTAGTATATTGAAATGCTCTATTTAGTAAATTGTGTGTGTATTTTATAATATATTTGTTTCATTTTCAAAAATATGTTTAAAATATTTATAGCAGCTATTAATTATAAATGTACTCAGTAATCGAATTACACTATGAGTGCACGAATTGATATATATATATATATATATGTATATATATATATATATATATATATATATATATATATATATATATATATATATATATATATATATATATATATATATATATATATATATATATGTATGTATGTATGTATTTTTTAAATTTTTATTTATGGATTAAAATTGACAAACTAATAGAAAGCAAGTAAGAAAAATCATGCGTTAAGCATAGATTATGAAACACTTTCTAACACTTTGTGAATTTATTAACAAAATTTCGTTATTTAGAGAAATAAAGTATTATTGTTCATAGACAAATCAATTTTGTATATTTTAACAGCCCTGTACTTGGTATGTCGATAGATGTACAATATAAAATAGGAAAATTTTATTTTAGCAAGAAAACTCCTAATGGGTTGAAATCTTTCTTTCAGTCAATTATACCAATAGACCGAAGCATACTTAAATATTTTTCAGCCCTATTGTTTACCTAATACATTTATTACATGCCAGTATTTAGCTAAAATTTAGCTCAAACTAGATTTTTTTAAATACAACTGATATCACATTTTCCAATTAAAAATAACTAACTTATTTATAAAAACACCTTTAAGTAAATTGCGCTGATATTCGATAACATTTAGGAGCTCTTTTGTGTAGCTCTGTATATCAAGTGTACCATTTATAGAAACCATATATTATGTATAAATACAGTGAATTATAAATATCCTCAGTGATCGGATTATAAAATAAGCGTTGAAGCACATGAATTAATAATTGTGTTTTACACTATACTTTATAAATACTCAAAGAATAATAAAATGTTCCGATTAAATACAGCTAACGGTTGAATTCAAATTAAATTATTAATCTTTAGTTATAAATCTTGAATTCCTTTTTCTCATCATTTGTAAGTATTGGTCGAGCTATTTACGATAAAAAAAAAAAAAAAAAAAAAAAAAAAAAAAAAAAAAAAAAAAAAAAAAACACTCACGTGTTACATTTAGAAAAAAAATTATGTATAAATCTAGTATAATAGATTTTTTTTATTTATGGAAATAATTTGAAAAATTATATGAGTTAAAAATAATAAATATATTCAGTGACCGATTTGCACTATGAATGCTGACGCATATGTGGTGCATTTTTGTCGGCCGATTACCTACGCTATGGGATATAGGCCCTATGGGGTGGGTTGCCCTCCGAGGGGGTCTTTCTAAGGGAACCTAACCTGTATTTACGCAAGGTTCGAAAAAAACCACGGAAAACTTCGAACGGTTAGGCCGACGGTCGCGATTGGGTTCGAACCCAGCACCTACCGTCTACCAGTTTCAGGTCAGAACCTCTCAGCCAGCTGACGCATATGAATTGATTACACAATGCTGCTATATAAATACTCCATGAAGCATAAATGCTCCAATTAGTTACTGCTGCTTGTATTCAGAATTGAAGTATTGATATTTAACACCTTGGGGACGAGCGACATATGTACTTGCCACAAAAATGCTTAAGAATCCTCGTTTATACCCACCAGTAAAATTCTACTGAAAATCTTGCCTTATGTAATCGGCGTATTTTCCTATTTAATAAAAAACGAATTTCTGTTTTTAATAACCGGAGACAAAACGTTAAAAATTTTGTAAAAGTAAATGTTAAAACTTTTTTAAATATAATTTGAACTGCTCTTTCTCTACAGCAGTACATATTGAATGAATGATTTCTGATCATGGAAAAGGATACTCAAGTGTAATATTTAGTGAGTGATTTCTATACAGTAAATAATCAATTGCTCTATTTAATAAATTATGTATATCTATGGTACTATATTTGTTTAATTTCCAAAAATAATTTAATTATATTTATATCAAGTAAATATTATAAAGCTAATTCGTAAACGAAATAATTGAATTTTGGTACCTTAGAAGTTGTATATAATTGTATTATCGGTATAAAGAAAGAGTTTACAAAAGTTAAAAGAATTTCATAAATTCTGTAGTTTGTTTAAATATTTATGACCCATTACGCATTGATGATATACCGAAAATGGTTTATTATAACCGATAGATATATTATGTGTTGGAGATTAAGAAAATTCATTTAGTACTAAAACGAAGTAACATTTTATATACTTTTTACGAACCCTCTTGGCAAAAAGATAATCTCTAAAACATATATATATATACATATATATTTCTCTTCGCTTCATTTATAAATCATAATAGATAATGTTAATCATAAAACCTGACGGACATTTATATCTATGCAGTTGATACTGAACTAAAGATAATCAATATTTTATCCACTTTTAGTAACGTGGAACACCAAAACATTGAATGAAGCATCAAAAGTACAACTCAATTACGTATAGTACAGGAATACATAAAATAACGTGGCCAAAGTGAAAGGGTAAAACAGGCACAATTAACCAAAAATTTCATATGAATATACCGGGTGTCCTGAAAAGGACTGAACAATTTTAAAAATCAATAACTTCCAAACTTTTACAGATATTTAAAAAATTCTTGCACGAGAGTCATCTAAAAGGTCAAAAGTTTTTTTTTTCCTGCGATTCTGGATTTTAGTTCGAATTACAAACAATAGATGGCGCTGAGAGCACTAGGTGCTGTATTGAGACGGATATTGACGTCACTTGGCACTGAAGCAAAATAAGGAGGTTAAAGCTATGGAGTGGATCTTATTCAAAATGAACTTTTGCTTTTACCGTCCGATTTTGAATGCAATCCATATAACTTTGATTTTGCTGGCATCAGCGCAATAATAGAGAAAAATATTATTTTCATGGGTACGACTCTTTTGAAATCGAAATGCGTGAAACAACAACAATCGAATTACCGACATTTTTTTTTTTTTTTTACATTCCAAGCATGTAAGTACTTTTGAGAACAGGATATCTTATTTATCTATTTATTTATCTGGGTATCTTTTAAACCGTTTTTATGTCACCTAGTCATGTCCTCTATTGTATTTTAAGTATGTGGGATTAACAGTTAATTTACAGGTACACCCAAAAGATTGCATCACATCATAGTCTATGGGGGAAAATCACTTGCAGTGTATATTAATGAAATACACTATTTCAAATGTATTGAAACTGATATAAATCATTGAATTTCAGTATAAGATGATTATGATAGAATAAAGTATTTGGTATTTATAGCATTTAACGTTCATTTACAGGGGCACACAAAAAGAAACTGGTTACTGTACTGTCTTTAAGTAATAACTGCTGGAAATGCGTTTTCAATTTCGGCATGCGCTTTTAAATTTAGCTGTTTTTTAGATACATTAATAATTATATAAATGCATATCACCTATACTCGTCTCTGGTGCGTCCGTCCGTCTGTCTGTCCGCATATAACAGTGCAAAAATTACTCTGTCGAATCGTTTGAAATTTCAAATACATATTTATTGAAGATTTTTATCCAGTTATTTGAAATTTTATGAATATCGGATGTGTATTTCCAATACAGGGACAGTCAAAAGTATTCCGTTACATTATGGCCAACGGGGAAAAAATTTCAAGTGCTTTTTGATGATATTACACCCGTCCGAACATAATGAAATTAACATGCATTTATGAATTAAATTGAAATACAAATGATATAGAATATGCTGCACAAAGAATAGTTATTATTCATTTACAGGGCCACACAAAATAAATATGTAACATAACGGTATAGAAGGGAACATACTGTGCGAGATATTTTATATTGTTACACATATAATAAAATTGTTACAAGTTACTTAGGTTTACTACGAATTTCTTACTGTGTAATAGAAAATATGGAATATTTACAGGGACACACAAAAGATTTCGGAAACTATGCTGCATCAAAAATGCTGTACGCTAACGATAATTGCTTGAAGTTTTAAGTTTTGATATAATTTTTTTTAAAGTTTCACTACATTTTTGCATGTTACGCTGTGTATATAATTGGTGCAAATCATATACAGGGCTACACAAAAGAATTCATACTCCTTACTAAGTGTGTAAATAAATATATTAAAGGTGGTTTCTAAATGAGTTATGCATTTTTTACGTTGAACAGCTTTAAGTATATTGCGATATGTTTAAAGAATAGAAATGAAATGATATGCAGAGGCACTCGAAAATTGGATTAATAGCCGGCTGTGCATGGTAATCTCTGGAAGTGTGATTTCATTAGTTTAAAGCATGTTTCGGTTTTAAATAGAGTTTAGCTAGATAAATGGCGTGTATTTAAAGATAGTAGGAAAAGTACACGGCTATACAAAAGAGTTCAAATATGCTTCCGTCTATTTAAATAAATTGCTAAAATGTCAAATTTCAACTTAACATGTGTTTTTAACGCTTTCCAACATAGTTAAAAATGTTTATGATTTCTTTTTAGTTAGCCGTCTGCCTGTCTGTCTTTCCAAACTCTAACTTGCGTTGAAATAATTGAATTGTTCTGTAAGTGATATATGTTAATAAGATTTATTATGCCGTGTTGGGTATTGTAAACAAACTATGCATAATTCATTATTCATTTACACAGACACTCAGAACTATGCCATTACATTATGTTCCGTGAGGATAATTATATATGTAGCTCCTATATTCGTCATCTGGAATGTTCTTTTATCTGTCCGCACATAATAGCGCAAAAACTACATAACAGAATGCTTTGAATTATAATACCCAATGCTTTGAATTATTTTGAATGCTTTGAATTATAATACTCGTTGCAGAATTTTCGTTACACATTTAAAGTTTTATGAAAAGCGAATCAAAGCTTAAAAGGATATTAATAAAAGTTTTCTTCATTCTATTAAAACCTATTCTGCGTGACTAATTCAATGATATCCAATGATAGGTGATGATTCTAGGTTGTCATTTTGATTATGGCTCATTTAAGGTGGAGGTAGTATTATTTCTCTATTACCATGAATTTAATACACATAACCGTAATAAATTTTGTATTTGGGTATTTTTACAAAAGAGTGCAACACCTATTGTACCAAATTTTCAATGTTTATACTATGAATATTCTTTGTTCTAAAGAATAAACCATTTCCGCAATTTTTTTACAACATACATAAAACTCTACGAAAGAACTTCTTTAAAACAAACTAGCATTTCTTAGAATATAACATTTTTTTTTTTTTTTTTTAAGCAAAATTGATTAATTTTTAACAACAACAACAGGAAAAACTGCTAAATCGTTTCACTTTATTTTAAATAATGATGCACAATATATTCTTTAAATTAGATGATAAAAAGTAATTTAATCCGAGAAAATACGGCTTTCTTAAATGTAAAATCGTCTGCAAAACTCGTATGCTGCTCGTTAAATTCATTTCCAGTTTCCAATCGCTGCTATTATATAAAAGGATTTATTATTTCCATGACAACAACACATTTCATTGAAATTATACCGACTGAGTCCAAAATCGGGCTTCATGTCGAGTGCACAGGTCAAATGTATGTTGTTCAATAAAACAAATAAACAAAAGTTCAAAATCGGGCCCTAAGAGCAAGATTGCATTGTCAAACGAGGCCCACTCCACAGCCTTAAACTCCTTATTTTGCTTCAGTACCAAGTGTCGTCAATATCCATCTCAACACCGCACCTAGCGCTCTCAGCGCCATCTATTGTTTGTAATTCGAACTAAAATCCAGAATCGCAGGAAAAAACTTTTGACTTTTGAGATGATTCTCGTGCAAGAATTTTTTAAATATCTGTAAAAGTTTGCAAGCTACTGATTTTTAAAATTGTTCAGTCCTTTTCAGGTCACCCGGTATATTCCAAATGCCATACGGATGTGCTCGAGGGACTCCGAAATTGTATGTCCTACGTGAATAATAAACAAAAATAATTTTGCATCATTTCATAATATGTTGTACTTCGATACATGTTACATATTTTACATGTTACATGTACAGATACATGTTACCAATACCACCACAGGAGATGCTTTAGGTTTATGCCAGACGACTGAAGACAGGTATTATATCGACGCTGTATGGATTGGAATAACAACTTAAACATATAGAGTGTATTTTGAAAACATACTGCTGGTTAAAAAAAAATAAAATTACACTAAAACATCCTGCAAGGAAACAGGTGTTTCGTAAGTAATCGTGTTATTCTCAAGACACACAAGGCTCAAACGAAGATGTCTTAACTTGTTACGTTCATGTTTTTATATAAATGTCCTCTAGCGGTCCGAGATGACATTTGTCAACTCAAGTTTCTGTATGATTTTTGAATCTTTTTCTAAGTCTGTTTTGGTCTTTAATTTTAGCGATGTTATTTTGAATTTGTGTGTATATGATATAAAAGGGTTTGAATTCATTATTTTTAATTGTATTTTTACATGTGCCAATGTCTTTTAGAATAGTTATATCATCATCCATCAATGAATGATTACTATTTTCACTAATGTTATAAAATCATAGAGGGTGTTTAGTAAATGACTGACCCATTTTGAATTATTTACATAATAAAAAAACGGTTTGAGATAAAAATGTGTGATTTACTGCACTGTAATCAGAAAATTAATAAATTTTTATATACGCACTTTCTTAAAATAGTTCGAATTTCGACCAACAGATGGCGCTGGCCGCGGCAATAGGCCGTCGAAATTCAGACGTTACTCTAGTTTTCATATGCATGAGCTATTTGGCTCATTTCACAGAGTCGAATCTCAGTTGACATGTTTAATCGACTCTTCACTCACCTACAGAAGTAGTTCGTTGGATGGAAAGAGATTTATAACAATTTTTATGTTTGAATATTGTCTATTATACTTTAAGTAATCAACAAAACATATTTTTCATAAGCATTGACTTTTCATACATTTACCATATGTACTCAAAAATGTGTTTGAAACCGGTTAACTGAGTCTCTTTTTACGTGCAGTAAATTTAAAATATGGGATAAACACCGCTTTTTTTAAGTTAAAAAAATCTTAATATTCAATCTAAGTATTTTTCTATTAAACTACCAAATCCTATTTAAATATTAATGGTCTTAAAAAGCTTTAAGTTATGGATCAAGCAAACTCTTCTTGCCTGCGTCGTGCAGTTTATCAGTTAAATGGTTAAAACAGTGGTACGGAAATAGTTTTAAAACAAAGTCCCCTGTCTAAAAAAACAGAGATTTATAAATCGGCACATATAAATATAATAAACTTTAGAATGAAAGAATCCATTTATAACAAATCATGTTTAAACGTTAAAAAATTGTTAATTTCGGTGGAGAAAGTAACATACAAAACCAGTTTTTAAGACTGAAACCTGCCAAAATGAATTACCATTTTTTTCCCGTTCATTTTCCCGAAAATCGAATTCATTCCGTCATTATATTCATATTTTGACATTAAACACATCTGAAAATTTTATTACGAAAGCCATGAGAGATTTTGAGATGACTTTTACACACACCTCACCTCCAAATGAAATTCATCTAACTAGAAATGGAAGAATGTTTAAAAAGAAAAAAAAAGCATCGTACCGGTTTTATATCCTGCGAGTTAATTCTTTTCAAAATTTCATTAGAAAGAGCATCATAGATTCTGAAATATATTTTTCATCATCCCCCCCCCCCCCATTTCCTTAACTATCCTTCATGAGGAAAAAAAGGCAAAGATAAATTCTGAAAATTTCCTCCTGCATCTGATTTGAAATATGGAACATTATTTAAAAACAAAATGATTCTAAAAACTTTTTAAAAATTATATACGAAAAACATTAATGTTCCCATATTTTGGAAATATTTAAATTTATAAAATTGAACTGAAATAAGTAGATTTGTGATGATTCTATGATGATTCAGGATCTATTATGCTTTCTGTAATGAAAATTAAAAAAAAGGGATGACTCGCAGGATAAAAAAGCAGGTAAGGTTTTTTTTTTCTTTTTAAGTATCCTTTCATTTCAGTGTTGATGCGTTCAAGTCAGGGGAAGAAGAGGGTAAAGTTGTGAGTAAAAAGCATCTTAAAATCTGTCGTGGCTTAACGTAATAAAATTGTCACATATGTTAAATGTCAAAATATGAATAAAAAGAAAAGATGAATTCTGTTTGCTGAAAAATGAACAATATTTCGTTTTAGACAGGTTTTCGTCCGAGCAAATAGTTTTGTATGTTATTTACTCTATCTGGATCAATACTTTTTACATTTAAGACAGGATTTGTTATCGACGAAATATTTACGAATCTTTGTTCTTAGGTTTAATATATTTTTAAGTGCCGATTTATAAAACACTTTCCTGCATTTATTTTAGACAGGGAACTTACTATCAATATAATACGTACCACTGTTTTAACTTCGGATTTCACTACACGACGTACACGCAAGAAAAGTTTGTTCGATTCATCTCTTAAAGTTTTCGATATCACTACTTTTTTAAATACAATTTCATGCTATTTTATGGAAGAAATGTTTAGATTAAACATTAAGATTATTTTTAATTAAAAAAAGCGGTCTTTATTTCATTTTTTCAATTTATTGTGCGTAAAAAGAGAATCAGTTACAAAATCGGTTATAAAAACATTTTTTGAATACAATTTACTTATGGTAAATGTGTGAAAAGGCAATGTATGTTTTGTTGGTTTTTATTAAGTATAATAGATATTATTGAATCATAAATATTATTTTACATATCTCTCTCTTCAACAAACTATTTCTGTAGGTGAGTAAAGAGGCGATCAAACATGTCAACTGAGATTCGACTCTGCGAAATAAGCCGAATAGCTCATGCGTATGAAAAGTAAAGTAGTGTCTGAATATCAATAGCCTGTTGCTACCAGCAGCGCCATCTGTTGACCGAATTTAGAACTATTTTAAGAAATTGTAAATCTAAAAATTTATTGATTTTCTAATAAGAATGCAGCAAACTGCGCATTTTTATCTAAAATTGTATTTTTTTTATTTACATTAAAAATGGGTCACTCATTCACTGGACACCCTGAACATGAAACAAAAAGGTGGCAGAACTCACTAACATTTTTTTTTATATTTCTATTCTATTCAAAGGCACTGGTGTTGTTTTTAAAGAAATGTTTTGGAGGAAAATAAAGTGAAATAATATCTCAATAATATCAGTTATTAATGATTACTATAAAATATTAAAAGTTTATTGTTTTGAGAATAAATAAGTAAATAAAATAAAATAGGAGAATATTTTTAATTTAAAAATCTTTTTTTTTTTTTTTTTTTTTTTTTTTTTTTTTTTTTTTTTTATTACAAAATAACAAATTTACAAGTAAAAAATTCACAAATAATGATTTTTACTTCGAGGAATATATTTTCAAAACTGTCTCCTATGAAATAAAAAATGCTGAAATATAAAATATAAAACTTTTTACAAAATTCCAAACTCATAGTTTGAAGAAAATTTAGATTACATTCTTTTTAACAAATGAAATTAAGAAAATATCATTCCTGAGATAAATAGATTTAAATTTGTTACGAGCAGAGAGAAACTAATAGTACAACAGAAAAAAAAAATTCTAATGAGAAAAAAATTAAGATTTAAGTAAGGTGGTCTGGTGTAATAACGCCAGGCGGGGTAATAACGCCAAGTGCTAATATTTTGCATAATTATGAAATAACCTGTTAAATGACACCCATGTGCTCTGCGCAGAAGGGTTTGGAGTCATATAAATCTCAAAAAACAGCTTTAACTTAATTTGTTTCATTTTTAGGTCTTATTGTTTTTACAAGCAACTAAAATTAACGCTTGATCTAAAATTTGCGAGATACGTTTTGTGATGTGAAGACTATTTTTTTTATCCGGAAATATTTTGTTAATTACATAAATTTGTAGTACTTTTCATGGACTTTCAAAATGTAGTTGAAGATTTTGAATATTTTCTCGAGATAATTTGTAATTTAAAATGTACAGCGCAATAACTATAACGGGGTAATAACGCCAATCCTTGGCATTAATACCCCGGTTGATTCCCTACAGTAGCCAAGCTACATACTAAATACTGATTCAAATAAACACAGTTAAAATTGTGCAATGTTTCTAATAAACGGTTCTTTTTAAGCAAAAAGAAACTCACGGTCTGATATTCTTTTGCCTCATCCTCCCCCCCCCCCACACACACACCACACCTTTATTTTTCTTATACTTTCACAAAAAATTGAACATTTTCAATAGCTTAGAATGCAATTTGTCAATTTCTAAGTTTTTAGAGTTTGTATTTTTAGAATTGGGCAATCTACATGCAATTATTCCATCTTATTTCATAGTTTTGTTCGCATGGCGTTATTACCCATATAGGTGGGTAATAACGCCAAATAGCATTGTTCAAGAAATCATGGCATTACATTTTATGAATAAATATCTGTTAAGTTATTTTTTTTTACATAGATAGTCAATGAGTTGCTATATCAAATCATATATTTGTTTGAAAAATACAAACTAAAACTGAGCCGTGAAAATTGGTAGAACTTTAACGTGGCGTTATTACCCCAGGGTATCTTACAATTAAAAAACGATTAAATTTAATATATTTACATAAAGAATTTAATTAAAACAAAGTTTACGTTACACTATTTCATAGTATAGTCTCATTGATATTAACATGAACTATAACAACTCACTGGATTCAGTCAAAGAAAAAGTTAAGATTTTTTTAAAGAAACAAACAATATCCATCAGGAATTAAAACAGATTCATTCAAGCTACATCAGTAACTGTTTTAATAATTTAGATTCATTATTACGAAGAAGATGTGTGAATATATTAGACAGGGTACAGTGATAGATAAACTATTAATTTATATGAGATCAAAAAATCCTGATCAATCGCTGTAATTTCAGTTACGACTAATACAATTAAAAAGAATCCTTAATTTTTAATTTTTAATTTAATGATTTTTCAAATACACGCATATGCTATTTTGTTATAACAAGCATTTGTACATATAAAAAAATAATAATTTTGAAAGTTCTATACCAAAGTTCTATACCTCTGTCTTTTATTATAATGGGAATTTATTTTAGTTGTACAAATTTAATTCATGAGTAAAGATTTATATACAATTCGAATAATAACATTTATACGACATATGGTAAATTGTTCAAATATGAACCATGATTTGTTGATGTAGTTTTTTATTATATTTAAATGCTCTTTTTTGAGAAAAAAAATACCAGTTGTAGATCCATTTTCTCCCTGTAATATTCTAAAGTTCACTTAGTTAAAAAATTAATACAGCTTGGGAGAAAAAAATGCGTGGTGTGTCATTTGCAGGTTTTAGTGAAAGGTGTTCTTAATATGGAATATAATGGGTCCCTATGGAATATAATAGGTACCCAGGGCCGTATTAGGCATCCACATGAAATATGTCAAAGAACATCAAGATTTCAAGAATTAAAATAAAAAGAAATATCTTTCACATAAAATATTTTTTAAGCTAGAATATTTAATCACAAAAAGTATATTTGTTTTCAAATTTTAAATAAAGTTAGAGAAGAGTATGACATTTTTTACATATACATTTAAGCTACATACTAAATACTGATTCAAATAAACACAGTTAAAATTGTGCAATGTTTCTAATAAGCGGTTCTTTTTAAGCAAAAAGAAACTCACGGTCTGATATTCTTTTGCCTCATCCTCCCCCCCCACACACACACACACACCACACCTTTATTTTTCTTATACTTTCACAAAAAATTGAACATTTTCAATAGCTTAGAATGCAATTTGTCAATTTCTAAGTTTTTAGAGTTTGTATTTTTAGAATTGGGCAATCTACATGCAATTATTCCATCTTATTTCATAGTTTTGTTCGCATGGCGTTATTACCCATATAGGTGGGTAATAACGCCAAATAGCATTGTTCAAGAAATCATGGCATTACATTTTATGAATAAATATCTGTTAAGTTATTTTTTTTACATAGATAGTCAATGAGTTGCTATATCAAATCATATATTTGTTTGAAAAATACAAACTAAAACTGAGCCGTGAAAATTGGTAGAACTTTAACGTGGCGTTATTACCCCAGGGTATCTTACAATTAAAAAACGATTAAATTTAATATATTTACATAAAGAATTTAATTAAAACAAAGTTTACGTTACACTATTTCATAGTATAGTCTCATTGATATTAACATGAACTATAACAACTCACTGGATTCAGTCAAAGAAAAAGTTAAGATTTTTTTAAAGAAACAAACAATATCCATCAGGAATTAAAACAGATTCATTCAAGCTACATCAGTAACTGTATTAATAATTTAGATTCATTATTACGAAGAAGATGTGTGAATATATTAGACAGGGTACAGTGATAGATAAACTATTAATTTATATGAGATCAAAAAATCCTGATCAATCGCTGTAATTTCAGTTACGACTAATACAATTAAAAAGAATCCTTAATTTTTAATTTTTAATTTAATGATTTTTCAAATACACGCATATGCTATTTTGTTATAACAAGCATTTGTACATATAAAAAAATAATAATTTTGAAAGTTCTAAACCAAAGTTCTATACCTCTGTCTTTTATTATAATGGGAATTTATTTTAGTTGTACAAATTTAATTCATGAGTAAAGATTTATATACAATTCGAATAATAACATTTATACGACATATGGTAAATTGTTCAAATATGAACCATGATTTGTTGATGTAGTTTTTTATTATATTTAAATGCTCTTTTTTGAGAAAAAAAATACCAGTTGTAGATCCATTTTCTCCCTGTAATATTCTAAAGTTCACTTAGTTCAAAAATTAATACAGCTTGGGAGAAAAAAATGCGTGGTGTGTCATTTGCAGGTTTTAGTGAAAGGTGTTCTTAATATGGAATATAATGGGTCCCTATGGAATATAATAGGTACCCAGGGCCGTATTAGGCATCCACATGAAATATGTCAAAGAACATCAAGATTTCAAGAATTAAAATAAAAAGAAATATCTTTCACATAAAATATTTTTTAAGCTAGAATATTTAATCACAAAAAGTATATTTGTTTTCAAATTTTAAATAAAGTTAGAGAAGAGTATGACATTTTTTAAAAAACTTTTGATAACTTTCTTAAGATAGATAATCAAAAATATTCAAATTAATATTTATGAGAAATAAATGTAAACAGAAGAAAATGAATTATTGACATAAAAATAAAAAAGCGAAGGGATGTTCTAAAACATTCCACATATTTCTAATGCTTGGATTTTCTGGAATGTTTTTCAAAAACATAAAACAGAATTTACTTCATCTCCATACCTTATTAGGAGAGTTACCATTTGAGGGGGGGGGGTATTTTGTCACCAAAAGTTGCCAACTTGGCAAATATCGTCAAATTTGCACATACATCCATTGTAATCCAATAGGGTATACTTGCTTGCAGAAAGTCAAAGAATTGATCTATTTTAATGCAACAAAAACTAATATTAATTGATGAATAGAGCTTAATTTAATTTTTTACAATATTTTAGAGCATAAACATTAATTATTTACAAAATCCGTAACAATATGTAAAGATAAATTAAATACGCATTACACTAAAAAAGAAGGACGAAATATGGCACTATAACCATATTGGAGAGCCCTCGGTGGTGCCATATAGGGAACTCCACATGAATTGTTGATACTAGTTTATGACCAAAACAAAATGAATTTCAACCGAATTCAAACATTTCAAAATCACTTAACTTTCTTGAAAAAAAAAAAACTCTTGAAAATGTAACCTTAAAAACATTAAATACTTGTAAACACCCTATAGTTGATTATCAATACTAAAATGAACAGAATGAATTCGAATGCACTGCATATTGCTGAGGAAACTTAAAAATTTATTGTTTGAGAAGTTTTTCACTAGAGTGCGACTTCGCCTTTAATAGATATTTTACACTATCATATTAAAGAAATGTACCATAATTAAGTACTTAATGATCCTATTTAAATTGAATTGAAATGTTCAGTATTTAGAAAAACCCAAACAATATTATGTGCAATTAATTAGTATTTTATTTTGTAAAATAGTCGGTAAATACATTTTAAATAGGTTTAAATTTAAAGATCTAAGGATTTAATGTTATTTTGAAGTCCAGTTTCTATTTACGTGTTTTCCTTCAAACTTTTTGTTGGGTTAACAATTTAAAAATAGTTTTGTTGTAGGATTATTTTACTTTCTTCTCATTCAATATCATTCTGTTTTATGGAAACTGCTATACGAAAGAAATCATTCGGTGAAGTGAACATGAATTATTTATCACGTTATTACAACTGATACCAACTAAAAAAATACTATATTTTTATACATAGTTTTTTCAGTCTATTAGTAAGAATAATTTTCAATGGCGTAAAATCAAAGAATAAAAAGATTTTCCGTGTTTAATCATTGTATTAATTATTTTTTCCTTAGAAGAAAATTTCTAACGGAATTAGAGAAAGTACAAATATGAATATAATTTTAAATAATTCAATATCACATAATTTTAGGGGGTCACAGGTGTTCTATTACCTGGTGGTACAATTTAGAAAAATGTCGCATTTAATTTTTTTTATCAATCCCTATGAAACAAAAACGCATAAAATTTTTATTATAGACAACTGAATATATTTTCTTTTTAAAATATTATAATTAATATTCCATATTGATATTTTATTTTACTTTTCTACGCTTGATTTCGATTTCAAAAATTAAAATATTCTTAAATATGAATCAACTGCGTACTATATTTCTTAAAAATATAATAAATGAGTTCGCTTGGACACCATTTTTGCATGGTAAATATCTTGATTTTCAGTTAAAAAATAACTTCTACATCGAAAAAAAAATAAATTTTAGAATTTAAATTTAAATAAAAAAAATCACTAAATATGTTGCTTTTAAATGAAGTGTAAGTTAAAGATGCATCAATTTTACATCATTATAGGGGGCTCGTGAACAAATAGTTTTGATGCAGCCTTGCGCGGATTGGATGGCAAGTCAAAAAACAATTTAAACAACATTAAAAAACTTATAAAATATCAATGTAGAATAATATTATTATAATTATTAAGAATAAAAATATAAAAATTATTTTAAGTAGAAGAAATATTGAGTATTCTATATTTTAAAAAGATATATGCATTTACGTTTAATAGGGACTTAAATGTATTATTGGAATAAATGGAAAATTAAATGTGATATTTTGCTAAATTCCAGTACCAGGTTAAAAGACTTCTAAAACACCTTCATTAAATAGTAATTTCCTTTTGTTTCAGATATAAAATCTTACATAAATAAATTATTTCAGTTAGTTAAATTTCAATTAAAAATATTATAAGACAAAACAATGTATTTTTAACCGATTTCAAAAAAGGAGAGGAGGTTATCAACTCAACGCGTATTTATTATTTTTTTATGTATATTCACCAATTACTCCGAAACTATGCAACCGTTTTTTGTTATTTTTGTTTTAAATGAAAGAGAATGTTTTCGAATTGGTACCACTTCCGTTTCATTGAAATTGGTTCAGTACCTTTTTAGTTATTAGGCAAAAACTAATAAAACTAGTGATTATTATATTGAATAAGTTCGCTGAACGTAATGCAGACAGAATGGCTGAGCGGTCTAAGGCGACAGATTTAAGCTCTGATTCTCGAAAGAAAATGTGGGTTCGACTCCACTCCTGACTTACATGTATACTATAACCTTTATTTTTTTACAAATTAAATATTAATTATGCTATTAAGAATATTTTGTATTTAACCGTTAGCACAGAGTATCAGAGATCTTTTTATCAGTGAACAGTACTAAATAATAGACTTGCGAAAAGTAACATGACGTTGAATAAGTTTGGCGAATAGACTGAAGTCAGGATAGCCGAGCGGTTAGCGGTATCACACGGACGTCTTTCGCAGAACTTTCCCCCCTACAAAACATTACAGCCAGCAAAAGTTTCGTGACCTTGATTTAGGGAGACTTTTGCTCACTATTCTTCCTTAGCGAGTATTTCCGGCATTGCACGGAAAATGTTGCCCATTCATACAGCGCTGATCAACTGACCAATAGGAGCGGAGGGAGAAATTAAATAACACCGCGAGAAGTTTGAAAAACCTTTTTACTGAACACACAGCAAAATGAACGATTGTGCTTTGAAAATGTTTGCGGAAAACCGTTCTCCGTGTGATACAACTCTAAGGCGTCTGATTGAAGCTCTGGTTCCCATAAGAGATCATGTGTTCGAACCCCACTGCTGACATACGTGTACAGTATTTTTATGCGTATTATAATTTTTTAAACCGACTTAAAAAAAGAGAGGAGGTTATCATAAATTCGACTTTTGTAATTCTTTTGAACTCTGACTTTTGTGTAGGGGAGAGTGGGGATACTTGAGCATAGGGGATACTTGAGCCACCCCTATTATCTCTACAGTTGGTTAATTTTTCTTTCTAAAACTGACAATATGATAACATATTTATAGTTCTGAACATGTAAAAAAGAAATCACACATCTTGGTACCATTTTGAAAGTATAGTGATTAATAGTTGTCTTTTCCCTATCTGAAGTAAATATTTGGGTGCATGGTTTTTTTGTTTTTTTGTAATCAAAGTTTTGTTTAAAGTTGCAACTATATACATACATTCAATAAGCATAATTTCAATTGTATTTTGAGTCTAAAATAGTTCTAATTGCTGGATGCTTTATTTAGTAAAACTCTGGGAAACAAAAATAGTGATAGTGGGGATACTTGAGCCAATGAGAGTGGGGATACTTGAGCCATGTCTTAACCATCCCCACTAGAAATTAAACATGGGTGAAACAAACAAAAAATAAAATTCCATCCTTATATTCACTAATAGATATTTTTCTGGAGAAAAGGAAGAATAATTTTTCATTTTATTTTTTTTTTCTTAAAAAAATAACGACCTAAAAATGTTTAAAAATGTATATTTTTTAAATGAAAATGTCTATTTTATTTTTCGATTTGACTAACAAAATAGCCTGTCTAGATAAATGTAAACATAGTTTTCAATTTAACTTTCATTAAATGAAAATAACTTTTTAAAACGGTTTTACAGGCTATAATCTCTAATACTTTAATTAGTTAGGTCCAACATATTAAAATATTTATTTTTTAATATAACATATTAAGATTAGTATTTTATATTGAAATCTTAACCTCTTTTGGTGTAACTTTTTTTAACTAAGGAAATTGAAGAAAAATTGGTAAAAAGAGCGCACAAAAACAAGAAAAGCAACAAAAATCCCAGTTCAAACTTACCTACATGGAGCCTGTGAAATCAAAAAAGTGTTTGAAATAGTAGAATGATACATCTGGCTTAAATTCCGACAGCTACTAAACTAAAAGCATGAGTTAGACAATATCATTAGAGGAAAATTCTGTCAATGATGGTGATGATGTGAAAGAAAACCTTCTATTGATGGTTGGTTACTAATAAAATATGCCAGAAAGAAAACTGTAAAAATATTTGTTGGATAAGTGCTTAATATTTTAAAAAATGAAATGTGCCCGAAGAATGGCAGATTCTAAATTTAAATGGCTCTGAACTGAGGATGTTTCTACCATCGTTATAACTGAAGTTCAAATTATCCTTCGACAACCAGTTTTAACGACAAAAAATGATCGTATTACTAGCTTTATTATCTCAATTGATTTTGAAAGACTTTACGTTTCATAATTTATCATTCTGTAAAATGTTTGTGCAAAAATAAAGTGAAAAAAATTATTTTTGTAGGTATTTTTCCGTAGTGGCTCAAGTATCCCTTCACTATGGCTCAAGTATCCCCGCCATGGGGATACTTGAGCCATGATGTAAAACAAAAAATAAACATTTATTATACATAGAAAAATAGTTCAAAATTTATTGAAAGTGGTTTTTAGTGGAAGGAAAAATATCAAATTTTCATTTTCAATATTTTATTTTATTCTAAAAAAATATAAAAAATTAAAAAAAATTAAAATTCAAAAAATGGCTCAAGTATCCCCATCTTCCCCTATTCGATTTTTGTTTTTTATCATAAATTCGATTTTTGTAAGAAAAAAAATGTATTTTTTTTCTTACGTATGTTCACCGATTACACCGAAACTATCTAACCGATTAAACTAGTATTTGTATTAAATGAAAGAGGTTACTCTGGAATTGGTATCACTTCCATTTCATCGAAACTGGTAAAGTACTTTTTTAGTAACTAGGCAAAAACTAATCAAATTAATGATTTCTCGCAAATTAAAAATAACATGGACGTTGAATAAGTTCGCCGAACAGAATACAGTCATAATGGCCAAGCGGTCTAAGGCGCCTGATTTAAACTCTGATTCTCGAAAGAAAGCGTGGTAGCGATCCTCACTCCTGACATACGTGTGTACAATATTTTTTTCAGTATTATAATTTTTATACGTATATTTTACAAATTAAATACTAAAAATTATTAACCGACTTCAAAGAACGAGAAGGAGTTTAACAATACGCGCATGTATTTTTACCGCGCTTTTATTAACTTCAGCTGTATGTTTGTGAGTTTGTGAGTTTCTAACTCTCCTTATTTTATGTATGTTCACCGATTACTCCGAAACCATGCAACCGATTAACTTGGTTTTAATGGTAAATGAAAGACGATGCTCTCGAATTGGTACCACTTTAGTTTCATCGAAATTGGTTCAGTACTTTTTTAGTAATTAGGCAAAATCTAATAATATAAGTGATTTTTCGCTAATTAAAAGTGTTGAATACGTTCACTGAATGGAGTGTAGACAGCATGGCGGAGCGGTCTACGGCGCCGGATTCAAGCTCTGTTTTTCGAAAGAGATTGTGTGTTCGAACCCCACTCCTGGCATTATTTACATCTATGTAAAATCAAAAAAAAAATATATTCCGTATTGCAATTTTTATTTTTAATCGGCTTCAGAAAAGGAAGAGGAAGTTATCAATTCGACGCGTATGTATTTTTTTTTTTTTTTTTTTTTTTTTTTTTTTTTTTTTTGTTATGTATGTTCACTAATTACTCTGAAACTGTCCAACCGATTAATTTGGTTTTTGTATTAAATATAAATATAGTTAAAAAAAAAAAAAAAAAAAAAAAACTAAATACCACGCTTTTAAAGTAATCAAACTAAAAAGTGAAAAATAAATATAGTTTTAAAAAACTAAAAAAACATGGTTTTTAAGTATATCAAACTAAAAAGTGAAAAATAATTCGTACTATAAGCTGAAAACGAAAATAGATGGAAAATACTACATTACTATTAAATCATTGTTATTATAGAAATCAATTAATAAGCAATTAATAAAATTATCGTGGAAAAAAAGCGTGGGGTGCTTCTTAAGAACTGATAGATGGACCATGGTAGATGGAGCACCCCACGCATTTTTTCCACGATAATTTTATTTATTGCTTATTAATTGATTTCTATAATAGCAATGATTTTATAGTAATATAGTATTTTTCAGCTATTTTCGTTTTCAGCTTATAGTACGAATTATTTTTCACTTTTTAGTTTGATATACTTTAAAAACGTGTTTTTTAGTTTTTTTAAACTATATTTATTTTAATATATGTTCACTGATGACTCCAAAACTATCCATACGATTTATATAATTTTGAATTTATTGAAAGAGGTAGCTCACGAATTAGTACCACTTCCGTTTCAACAAAATTGGTTCAGTACTTTTTTAGTAACTAAGCAAAAACTAATACAATTAGTGATTTCTCGCAAATTAGTATTGATTGTTGTAATCGTTTTCACAATCATAAGCTAACAAAAAATAAACTAAAAAGTGAAAAATAAACTTTTTTAACAAAAATGGAACCAACTTCAAACACTACTGCAAAGTAAAAAATATTTTTTTACAGAATAGTTAACAAGAAATTAAAGAAAGACCATTGTATTTACCATGCGTTTTGTTAGATTTGAGTACATTAAATTGATTTTTTGGAGTCGGTGCAGCCAAGCTAAGTTAAATGTAAATATTCAATAGTAGAAACTAAGCTTTAATTTTGAACTTGGCTTGGCTGGCACCGACTCCAAAAAATCAATTTAATGTACATAAATCTAACGGAACGCATGGTAAATACAATGCTCTTTGTTTATTTTCTTATTAACTATTCTGTAAAAAATAATTGATTTTTACTTTGCAGTAGTTTTTGAAGTCGGTTCTATTTTTAGTAAAAAAGTTTATTATATTTAAATACACAAAATTACCATTTTTTTATTATTACGCAAAAAATATGTTTTTTTTTTAAATTTAAAACCAAAAGTATCACCTCTGTTTATCACTCTATTATGTCACATATATTTTTCATTTTACATATTTTCTGAGATAATAATTTAATTTTATTTTGAATTAATACGCTCTACTTTCTAAACAAGTTCTTATTCTTGTTGTTTACATTAAAATTTATTAATTAAAACAAGTGAGAAAAAACAGTCAAAATAAATTCCTATATATATATATATATATATATATATATATATATATATATATATATATATATATATATAGGAATTTATTTTGTATTTTGTATTTTGTATTTTGTATTTATTATATATATACATATATATATATATATATATATAGGAATTTATTTTGACTGTTTTTTCTCACTTGTTTTAATTAATAAATTTTAATGTAAACAACAAGAATAAGAACTTGTTTAGAAAGTAGAGCGTATTAATTCAAAATAAAATTAAATTATTATCTCAGAAAATATGTAAAATGAAAAATATATATATATAAATAAATATATATATATAATATATATATTATATAATATAATAAATATATATATATAATATAATATATATATATATATATATATATATAAATAAATATATATATATAAATATGTACAATAGAATCCCATAACAGAAAAATAATTGATATATGCAGGGGTCATACTTTTCCTGAAAATCCAAGATCAAGAAACTTTTCGGTAATAGTATTTTTGTCATACAAAATGTGTTCTTAAATAATGAGAAATTTTGGGCGTTTAACCTAGATGCATCTTTCTATAAAAAATGTTGATTTTTGACCTTTAAAATTCCTTGAAATGTATGACCCTCGTATATCTTATGGAAATCTCACAACTAATATAAGAACCATAAAAAATATTGTAATTGTATTGGTAACAAAGAAGTGTTTTGCAACTGTAAATTTTTTGTATAATAATTTTTAATAAGTTAAAAGCTACACCTAAGGAAATGGTTGGAAAAAATTGGCAGTACTCTGTATTTCTACAAATTACTTGTATGGAAATTTCATTTACTTTTTTAGAAGACAAATTAAATAAATTTTACTTAAAATGATTTATAATGGTACTTAAATGATACTTTAGGATAAAATAAAGAGTTGAAAAAGTTTTTTTTAAGTTGAATATCAATACGACAATCTTACCAGAGGTACTTTTATGACGGAGGACAGTATATTTGACTTAAATTTTCAGTAAGTTCTTATTATATCAACTGTGTGATATTTATGAAATCTAACCATAAAATCTAAAATTATTATTGGTAAGAAACTTTTGATATAGACAGATTCGAGCAATAATTCGTGCCCCAAATTTATTATTTGTTTTTGTATAACATGTTGATAGATTTTTCATATAGATAATTACCGATAAATACAAAAATATAAAGTATGATTTATTGTATCGTTAATTAAAGTATGTATTAATGTACATAAATCAACGTTACTTTCTGAAGTATTTATATGCTAAATAAGAACTTGAATTTTAAATTAGTGTTTTATTCTCTGAATACTTAATACTCGAACCTAATCCCTTCTTCGAGTTCAATTTAATAAATTTACGTATTTTACTCTGAACCGTTTTCCTTAGACAACGATCTAATGTAATTTTATTTTAAGGTTAATCCTTTTTCCGATTCAAAGAGTTAGCGTTCGGTCTCTTTGTGTTACTGATAAATTGAAGCTAGGCAGAAGAAACGGTTCGGAGAAGTGAATATGAATTTTTTATAAAGTTCTTACGATTCTTACAACTGATACAAAAGGATTTTTTTTTTCTGTCTGAGAAAAGCAGCTTCGTAATTGTATCGATTCGAGGAATAAAATGAATCCCGTGCTTAGTCATTTGCATTCATCCATATTCATTTTATGAGAAAAGTTTCCTGAAAGTAATAGATAATGCATAAAGATGCATCTTTAAATTTAATTTGATATCGGATAAGATTATGTATTATCCGTAATTGTCTATAATATATTACATAATCTCGCGAAATGCTCCTTTAAGTTCATCAAGTATCTGTTTATTTTATATTAAAGATTACACCATCATCACATAATTTTAAGAAAAATAGTAATTTTAAATTGCATTAAATAAATCCAGATTTAAAAAATACAATTAAGATTTACTGTCTGAAGCATTTAAATATTAAATAAGAACGTGAATTTTACATTACTGTTTCATTCTTGGAGTATTAAATGCTAAAAACCTAATCCCTTGTTCGAATTCAATTTAAATTTACGTATTTTATTCTGAACCCTTTTCCTGAGATAACGATCAAATGTAATTTTATTTTTGGCTTAATCCTTTTTCCCGTTTAAAGAGTTCACGTTCGGTCTCTTTGTGTAACAAATAAATAGAAGCTAAGCAGAAGAAACGGTTCGGAAAAGTGATCACGATTTTTTTCTTTATAAAGTTCTCCCAATTAATATCATAAAAAAATACATTTTTTCCTTTTTTTTTTTTTTTTTTTTTTTTACTTTATTCTGAAAGAAGCAAGGATTCGTAATTGTGACGATTCGAAGAATAAAATAAATCCCGTGGTTAGCCATTCGCATTCATTTATATTCGTTTAATGGGAAAAAAATTTCTGACAGCAATAGTTAAAGTATAAAGATCTATCTTTAAAATTAATACCATGTTGCGTATGTTTATGAATTATCAGTAATTTTCTGCAGTTTCTAATATAATCTTTTGTAAATACTTTTTAAAAAGTAATAAAGTATTTCTTTATTTTGTATTCTAAACAAATTATTATCACAAAATTTCAAGATAAGTCGTAATTTTCTATAGTCCAATTTATCCTTTTACATAAACATATATATGTTTTAACTTAAGTGCTGTTAAATTTATTGACATTTCCAAAAAATAATATATGCAGATAAATATATGTATGTTTAACCCCATTTCATAATCAGGATTTTTAATATAAGAATTATAAAATATAAATATAATAATTTTGCTGATAGCTGTAGAATTTCATTTTATAAATATATTTTCATCAATATGAATATATTTTCTATAATTTTATGAAATTATTAAATCTCAAATATTAAAGCTTTCTATAATCCTGATACCTTATATTCTCAAAATTTTCAATCATTTTAAATGGAATTTAAAAACATATTAAATAAGTCTTTTTAAAGAATGAAAAAAAAGTTATTATATTTAAATTATATCAAGCAATAGAAATCCTTTTAATTAATAAAATTCTTTTAAAAATTATTTTTGCTTAAAACATACTTATTATAATAAGCAGAAGTTCCAACGAATAACAAAATCTATATTAACAAAACATAAGTTATCATCTTTTGTAATTTATATGTGAACATATGTAAACGCTTGTAGACACATGCAAATATTTAATTTTTTTTCTTGACTAAAGACTAAGATTTTGACAATATTTCTATTATACTTGTAATAAATTTGAAACAGCTAAATATTTAATTTATCTCCTATTAACTGGAAAAAACGCTATGTCAATTAAAAACAAATTGCTATTTTACAACTAATTTTTATAGTTAATCTTAATTTATGGATGACAGTTTTGGTGTCAGTCCTAAAATTTCTACAAATAGACTAATCTAAGATGTATCTTGGTATGTTACAAAATATCATCTCTATAAAAGAAATAAAAAGACCTAAATAAACACTTATTTTTAAGAGCTTAATATGGGTATTAAAATAGTAAAAATGGCATTCATCCATCCATCCAAATTTGAGTATTTGATATAGTAATACAGAATTTGAAAACGTTTGTGTGTCCATGTAAATACTTGTCCACATTATTATGCGTATAATAACTTGTATTAAACCTCAATGACGTATATTAATTTTATTATACGTCATTTTTATCATACAATAGTTTGGAATTGTATGAAATTGGTCATACGTTATTATAAAAGTGTTTAATATAATTAATACACTTATACTATTACCACATTATCATTACATAATGGAATTATTCTGTCTGCCCCTGAAAATGAATAGTATCTATTCGTTGCACCGCATAGTTTACATAATGTAGATTTTAGTGCACTTCATAAATGGAAATTAATTTTAAAATGTAGTATTGTTGTTACATCTTTAAAATTTATTTGAAATATTTGTTTTCCATAGGAAGTAATGTAACGGAAAAATTTTGACTGTCCCTGTGAATAAACTTATTATGTTAGAAAGCTGTTTTAAAATAGGGTCCGTTGTAGGATAAACGTAACTTCCAAAAAAATCAGGGCAATCCGTGTATATTTACGAGAGTTAGTGCACGGACACACGGTTAGATAAACCGAAATTATAAACGCTTTTTAAATTTGTTGGAAAGTGAAAAAAATCTGTTGACCAATTGAATATCGAAAACAATAAATTTTATCAGTTTATGTTTTGTTTTGTAGAAATATCGATTGAATGGCCTCACCCGAAGAAAGTCCATTGTCCATAAAGCAAAATGAATATTGAATTAACATGAAATATAAAATATTTATTCTTTATTTATATCATATAAACCTTATATACATTTCTTCCTGTATATCGCTTCCGTTATTAATATTGAACACTTTAAAAAAAGCTGCACACATATATATCTCTATTATATAAAACAGAATAGATAAAATACATTTTTATACAGCATTTCTTTGGAACAGCACATACCATTCCTTATTTTATCTTAATGCTAGATTTTCACGCAAAGTCTAATTTTTTAGACTTTCTAATTAAGTAGTTAAGATAATTCAAGAAAAGCGGAATATATATTTTCATAACCTGAAAAAACTCCCATTTGAAAAATAAACTTCTTACAAAATTTATGCTTTACCCAACAACATAAATCAAGCGATTAAAGTTGCTTATTAAGGGGAATCCCACCTAAAAATATTTATGAAATCATATTATTTCACGGATAAAAAGGAATATATATGACAAAGACGTACTTATAAAGAGTTTTTCATTCATTGTCATTTAAAGAAAGCAATGTTTAAAAAAAATATTTTTTTCTATATATGAGTGCTTAAATTTTTTTAACATGTCTTCATTGGTACCAATGATAAGTTATATTTTGTATTATAAGTATTGGTTAAGTATTGCTTTTCAAAATAAATAAATTAATATTAATAATATAATAAGTATAAAAATATTCACCTTTTCTAATTCTAATTTTATCGAATACCTAAGTATTTTTTATTTACTTGTGAATTTTATAAACAACGAAAAACATATACATATTTTTATTAGGCGTCTTCCTTGAACAGCTAATTTTATAAGACGGTAAAATATTAATCATCTACAAATTTTCATGAATATTATTTCCAAAAGAAGTTTTGTAGGGATAATTTAAAAAATCTGTAATTTAAATTGCATTTTTAATCCGGTACGAAAACAGTTGTACACTTGTTTCTAGATTTCGATTTTGCTGTTCTTGAAGGATGTCGCATTTCATTTTTTATGTTTTTTGGTATGTTCTAAAAGGATATGATAAGCATATTTTATTACAAAATAAGCTGAACCGAGATGCTTTTGAGTAGCAAAAATATATCATATATTCTGTTTTTGTGTTTTATATGCATTATATGGCGAATGATGACTGGAGATCTGAGATTTTATACGTTATGTTTAATATTTAGAAAAATACAGGAGAAAATTTCTGAAACTCCAGGTGGGTAAACAAAATAGTACAAATCAAATATTTCTCGAGCCCCATAGCGGACCGTCAATAAATTGAAAAAAAAATTAAGACCTTTTGGATAACAGTGTGAAAACTAACGAAGCCAAAGCGTTTGAATTCTATATTATGATTATGTGATTTATTGTAATAAAATATGTTTATTTTTATGAGGATAGCATGCATACTAGCAGAAAAATTGAGGTTTTTATAAAAACAGGCGCAAAATTTTCCAAGTGTTTTTGCTTATAATTTGCAGAGTCCTTAGTTTTAAAAAATATATATAATTTTCAGAAAATATGAAGGGCAATATTATACATATTACCCTGTATACAGAAATAAAAGATTATACAAATTAGATGAAAAAGGAATAGTTTTAATAAATAAAGATTGACTGAGCCAGCGTGAGAGCAAGCAATGTGTAATTGGAATAATGTGTTAGCTAAATGTGCAGAACAACTTTTGAGAAAGTTTCGAAAAGATAGTTTGAAATTTCTGAATACTATCATAGAAAGAAAAATCCGTTACTCACAAAATTAAGTAAAAATATGTGGGACAGTATCCAAATATTGTAGTACATGCAATATTGTGTATGCTATATCAACACTTATCGCAAACAATGCGAAATCGAAGCTATAAAATCTACCCGATAATATAGACATCGTCGTTTTACGTGTGAAAAATAATTTAAATATCTTACAAAAAAAAAAATGAAGCTTCAAAAACATTTCACTTAAAACTTAACACAAACTTTATTCCAGAATAAATTCTACTACTCTTTTTTTATCATTGCTCGTGAGCATCTGCGAAAAATAAAACCACGACCATGGAGTCACCATGAAAGTGCGGACACTAAAGCAATTATAAATATTAATCTAATTCGCGACATTCTCCCACCTTGAGTTTTCGACAGTTAAACTCAACAATGGGTACAATAAAATATAAAATAAAATATGACTAATACTTACATTACAGTGATAAGATACAATTCTTACAATATTACATTTCTCAAAACAGGTAAATAAACATTTTCTTCTGCAAAATTCAAATAAAATTAAACATATTATTACAAATTCAAATTAACACTATGAAATATACTAAAAAATAAGAATAAAGTTTTTTGTTGAAACAGTATTTAAAGTTAATAACGTTTTGGGACAGTCACTATTCTGCCACTTCTCGTTCTTAATACTGGATCACTAGAAAGTTCTTTTGGAATCTCTAAATTGTACAGTTTTTGGACAGGTCTCAAAAGTTCACCATTTTCAGTTTTTAATCGTGCAACTCTTGGGTGGCCATCTTTACCAGAAATAAGTTCTTGCACTCGGGCTAAAGCCCAATAGGCACGTTTCTTATCAGACTCTACGAGTACGACATCACCAACGGTAAGTTGCTTGACATTCTTTTGCAAAGAACTTTGCTGGCGCAATTGTCCTAAATATTCAATACGAAATCGCTTACGTAAGTGTTCTCGAACATGTTGCCTATACTTAACTCTTTTATTTAATTCTTGCGCGTCAATTGCATCAAAATCTCTCACATCTGAAGATCTTATGTCCTGTAAAAACATTGATGGTGTTAACGGTGCTAGATCGTTCACATCTTCAGTAACATAAGTTAGAGGTCTAGCATTCACAACTTGTTCACAATCACAGAGAATTGTGAGCAGTTCTTCGTAGGATAATGAAGCTCTACCTAGAACTTTTCTCAGGATGCGTTTCACCATTTGTATCAATCGCTCCCACCAGGCAACGGTAGGCATGTTAAATTTCCGGCGAATCTGTTGCGCACTAAATCTTCTGCATCCTACACATTTCTGTACTACTGCTCGAATAGTTTTCCTAACTTTTAGGATCCAGTAGTCTTCTCGTAACGATGTCATCATAAGAGCCACTCCTGCATGCAAAAGCTCTTGGTGTTTCCAGGAGATCAGGCGGTGGACTACAGGATGGTCAGAAGGCAAAAGAACTGGGTATTTAAAATTGAAAGCATCTTCTCTATAAATAACTTGCGTTTTCACTCTTATAATACCATCTTCATCTAGGATTGGTCTTAAGCTACGTATCTTCTGATTATTCTTCTCGTTGAATCTGTCTTTCCGAATCAAAATTATCAATTTTCTTTCGGCTTGTTCTAATTCCAAACACGTAAGTTCAGAAACTTCTTTTGAATTAGGATTTCTTAAATTGTTTAAGAATCTTGAAATCCAGGCGATCAATCTTATAATTTTCTTAAAAGATGAAAATCGTCGATAATACCAATCACTAGATTCTGTGTTCTTGTTCATTGCTGAAATGACACTTTTCCGTTTTTCAGAGTTAATAATTTCTTCATCGGGAATTTCGACACTTTGAGGCCAAGTATATTCAGGTTGAGCCAACCAATCCGGTCCCTCCCACCATCTTAGTTGTAAAAATTGTTCAATCAAACAACCTCTGTAAGGGATATCTGCCGGATTAAATTTTCCTGCAATGTGTCGCCACTGGTTCTTTTGAGTTAAGGATCTGATTTCTTCTACGCGATTCAAAACGAATGTTTCCCATAGAAATCTCAAATAATCTCTATCATCTTCTTTAATACCAATTTGTAGAAATGCCTTCTCTATATCGGATACTGCACCAACAGGATATTTCCGAAACCGATGCAATATAGAAGGAATCATTTCAATCAAATTTAATCCCTTATCTAGACAATCATTTAGAGAAGGGGAACCTTTAACATGAGCCGAAGCGTCAAAAACTGGTCTAACTTTAGTAGTTTCACTCGATTCTTTAAATACAGGTCTGTGTGGCAAATAATGTACTTTAGTTTCTTTATTATCAACCACCTTTTCAATTATTCCTGCATTTATCCACGAATCAAATACTTCGCTATATACCTCAATTTTATTTAAATTAATTAACTTTTTCCTCGTTGTAGCAAGCCGCTTTTCGGCCAATTCTCTATTGTTAGGTAAGCAAGCTTTATCTAGCACCCATGGCAATACTACTTCGTATCTCCCTTCTGAATCTATTCTTATATTACTCTTAAAATGCTGCATAGTTTCTTCATGAATTTCAGATTTAGTTTTGGATTCAACTGGATCCGTTATACCCATAATATCCAGCTTCCACAAATCAGCAACGGAACAATTGTTCCAAAGTGATGAAATAATCATAGCAGCCTTATTTGTTTCTGATTTAATACTTGGAATTTTCCCCATTAGAGTCCATCCCAAATGGGTTTTTACCGCAACCGGACCACTTTCTAAAACTTTAATATTTCCGGTGAGTAATTTTCCGGCCACATCAGAACCAATCAATAATTTAATTTCATTTTCGGTTTCACATGAACTATTTTCAACATCAGAAATTTTAATGCCATATTTATTTAATTCTGATAACCAAGGCCCAGTTGGCACTTTTCGTATTTTAGAACAAATAACAGGAACATATAAAACATGCATATCACATTTATAACTGTTGTCTATGCTACTTAAGTGAATTCGATACTTATTATGCTTTGTTTCACTTATTTCAATATTACCAAATAATGTGTGAATTAATTTAATTTCACCAATACTTTTATAATTCAAATATTTAATTACATCTCGTGATAAATAGGAACGTTCGGATCCTGTGTCAATAACTCCACGCACGATTTTCTCTTTTCCATTGTGCTTTACACGGACACTCAAAGTTTGGAGTAACACAGTAGGATCCGAAGCTTGAGTAGTCAAAACAGTGTCACTACTCCCTGACTCATGTTTATGACTTTCTAACGACACATTACCACCTTCATTTAAAACATTTTGACATAATATAAAAAAATGTCTTTTACCACAATTCAAACATTTAATTTTAGAGTTACAATTGCGTGAAATGTGGTTTTTCTTCAGGCAAACAAAGCAAGCTTTTTTCTTCAAAATTAAGTTACGTTTCTCATCAAAAGAAAGCGAACTAGCTTTAAAACATTTTTCTGATAAGTGACACTTGTCACAAAATATACATAAATCTTCACGTTTTTTAACTAAATTCTTATTAGACTTATTATTTATAAATAAATCTGTGGCAGTTGGCATTGAATTATATTCATTATTACATTTATGATATTTCTTTGGGTTTTCAAAACCAAGATTGGAATGAGCCAAAAGAACCCGCTCTTCCGCAATAACTTCATTTTTCAAAAAATCAAGGATAGAATTTAATTGATTCTTACCTTGAGCAGTCTTCTCACGCTGTCTTTCCCAGATTTTAAGGACATCATGAGGTAGACAAGATTCTACAAGTGGGAAAAGTATGCTGGCATACTTTTCTTCTGTGACACCTAATGATTCTAGAGACCTAAGTTTTGTCTCTAGATTATCATATAACGACGATAAATTGAAATTCTTGCTTGATGATCGCTTATTATTTAAAACTAATTGAAGAAGATCTCTAACATATATCTCAATAAGTGTATCTTCTCTGCCAAACCTTTCTTTCAGATGTAGAATTACTTTTGGATAATTATCAGCTGAAACCGGATAACTATTTACTATCTGTGCTGCTTTGGATTTCGGCGTTATCGCCTGTAAAAGATAAACAAATTTCAAATGGTCATCTAAAGTGGTGTCTTCATGAATTTTACTGAATGAATTCCAAAAGGTTAACCATAATCTTGCATCGCCATCAAACGGCTGTAAACTTATCTCTGGTAAGCGAAGTGGTCGCGACAGTGTTCTTTCAACATCCGTATAATTCTGCGATCGGAGTTGTTCTTCGATAGGCTTCACCAAAAATGTCTTTACTTTTTGCTTTATAGCAATAAATTTTTCTGTATACTCTTCGCAAGCTTCAAATTCTTTAGAATAATCTTTTTCTATAAGTTTCTCTGTCAACATAAAATTCAAAATTTCTTCATCTACAGCTCGCAATCTTGTGCTTTTATCTTCCAGTTGACACATTAAATTCTCTATTAAATTAGTATCTGGAGTTGCGTCGTTTAAAGCTTCATTTAAAGCATTATAAGTTTTCGTAAATCCAGATCTAAGAGGACTTCTTTTGATTTTCAAAGCATCCATTTTTTCTCAATGACAACTTCTGATAACAAATAAAAAACAGTTACTTTTAACACGTCCCTATTAGTTCGGACGCCACATATCGCAAACAATGCGAAATCGAAGCTATAAAATCTACCCGATAATATAGACATCGTCGTTTTACGTGTGAAAAATAATTTAAATATCTTACAAAAAAAAAAAAAAATGAAGCTTCAAAAACATTTCACTTAAAACTTAACACAAACTTTATTCCAGAATAAATTCTACTACTCTTTTTTTATCATTGCTCGTGAGCATCTGCGAAAAATAAAACCACGACCATGGAGTCACCATGAAAGTGCGGACACTAAAGCAATTATAAATATTAATCTAATTCGCGACAACACTAATCAATGGATATATTGATACACCCCTCATCGATTTACTTCATTTTGGGAACAACGGATTTTGAGCTTATTCTCTCAACGACAATTTTCAGAACTTTCAAGTTATGTTTTTAAAAATTTCACAAAAGTTCACAAAGTTTCACAAAATTTGTTGAGGATCTCCTATGGGACTTCAGGAATAAAATACTTGCACAATTATTTCAACTAAATTATTTTTTTACACACCTGGAGTATTCCTGATGTGTTTTTCTAGATATTCAACAAAAGGTCTAAAATTGCAAGTGTCCGATCATTAATAACTTAACAGTGTATTTTCCATTAATCCTAACTATGTGCTTACCCCCCGGTATATTTACGGAGAAGAGTATTGGTAACTGTATAAGTGCCAATACTCTCCTACACTTGGATTTATTTTTTTATAAGTAGATTGTCTTATCTAAGTATCTATCTATTAATTGGGGATCTTCGTTATGAGTTAAAAATACTGTTGTATCATTATTGCCGAAACGTCAGTGTAGGCTTACTTTGGAGACACGAAATTTTTTATGTATGTCTGTCTGTCTGTCAGTCAGTCAGTCAGTATGTCAGTCTGTCTGTTCCGCGATAACTAACGCAAAAAACATCCGATTGACTTCAAATTAAGTGGGTATGTTAGTGAGGCACTGAGATTAAGCTGTATAGTTTTTTGTTAGATTTGATTCATTCGCTCGTAAAATATAGAATATTTTATTTTGCGCAATAATGCTTTTTTATGGCAAATCCAATGATTTTCAATTTTTTTTGTTCCTTGAGAGAAAATGACACACTTCATTAATGGAATTCAATGATAAATGGACACTGAAATTTACCAGTTAAATTATTCATATTGTTTTGAAATTTTGTCTAAGCATTTGTCAGATTTTTAAAGTTATTACTGTAAATTTTGGAGATTTTTTATAAATGTGTTCCAATAGTATACACTAATTTGTTTTAATTGCAAGTGTCCGATCATTAATAACTTAATAGTGTATATTCCATTAATCCTAACTATGTGCTTACCCCCGGTATATTTACGGAGAAGAGTGTTGGTAACTGCATAATACACTTGCATTCTCCTACACTTGGATTTCTTTTTTATAAGTGGATTGTCTTACCTAAGTATCTATCTATGAACTGGGGATCTTCGTTATGAGTTAAAAGTACTGTTGTATCATTATATATAACATATTAATCCTTTTACGAAAAAAATTAATTGGAAATTTTAAACTATAAAAACAATTTGTTATAATAAAAAATAGTCATTACATGATTAGATTCAATATTTCACGCGAATTCCAAAATTTTTAAGTACTGTAATATCATTTTTAATTGCGGTATGTTTTTATGATATTTCGTAATTTCTTTTTTATTGATTTCCTTAAAAATGAAAAAAATAAAAAATAAAACTTTCTCAGCCCGATTTTTTTAGAAATACCTATTCATATACATCATTCTTTAATATTTGATTAAAGATTATAAAGGAAAATGATATAGTATAATTTAAGTTCATATTATTCATTTTCTGAACAAATATCTTAATAACACTTTTTTCAACAAATATCTTAATAACACTTTTTATCTTAATAATCTTTTTTAGGCAAAGTAATAATGCATAACGAAATGAGACAAATAAATTCATTAGAATTTTAACCACACAAAACGACAAATCTTACATTTTTAACCATAAAAACCACATTGAATATGTCAAGCATATTATTAATAAAATTTTACTGAAACAGCACTTTTTTTTATAAGAATATATAACAATTCTTCATTATTGATCTCAAACTATTTCTGCTAGTGTATAGGAGTTATATCATGAAAAGAGACGCTCATAAATTTCTAAGCATGCTTTCACTGCTTTATTAAAATTCCCTACACGAACAGAGGACTAACATTAATTACATCCGGAGGGACAGAGAGAACTTCTATATTGATCCCTTAACATACATTCAAGATATTTATTTAAATGTCTATATGGTTATTTAAATTCTCTTCATATATGATTAAAATTGTTCTAAGCCAAATGATTTAAGCAATATTCAGAAACTCACATTTCTTTCCACTACTTTATAATTACAAATTATAGTTACTTTTTAATAATTCAAAATATAGTAAAATCATATAATTAAATGAAACTGTGTAGTGTGGTTTTGATTTAGCTTGAGAAATCTTTGTAAATGTCTTTTACAAATGTCTTTGTGTCTCAATGATATTCTAAATAAAGGAATTTTGAGGTTTATATTTCGAAATTTTATTTATTTTTTCTTAAAATTCCTAAATTTAGAAAACATTTAATGTGAAATCGTTAAACATTATTGAAAGTATTTTTATTATTGTGTGTACCAGATTTAATACAGATATTTTCCAAGTTTGTGACAGTTGGTAGTATTTATAAAGAAATGCTAACTGATTTCATTTCCTTGGAGGAAAGCCAGATATCTCATGCAGTATAAAACAATATTTGAATATCTGTTAAAGAATGATTCAAAAAATGTCAGAAGAAATAGCATAAAAAAGGTGATTAGAACTTTATATCTGATAAAGAGAAAAAAAAGCTTTTATACAATTTCTCGAACTGACATGACAAACTTTATCTTTAGATTTTGAAAACTAATTTATAAGTAAAGATTTTAATCTTAAAAACTTTTAATTAATAAGCTTTTTATAAATTTGCAAAATGAAAAATAAATCTCGTGATCGTAAAAATTGCAGCACGTGATGGAGTCATCGGATTAAAATTATATTGAAAAAAATCGTCTGTTTGTTTGTTTGCATTTTATGACGGCCAATAATCTTCACTATGGATATGGGCTCTGAAGAAAGGTATGTCCACCGTGGGGGGTCTTTCCTTCTAAGGGAACCCAACCCGTATTTACGCAAGGAAATCCAATTTTCGAATAAAACCAAGGAAAAGTCCGAACGGTTAGGCCGACGGCCGCGATTGGTCTTGAACCCAGCACCTGCCCTCTACTAGTTTCGGAGGCAAAACTTCTCGGCCACTTGTGGCGATCTCAATCGTCTGAAATTGATACAAATAAGTGAATACTACTATGTAGGGATATATATATATATATATATATATATATATATATATATATATATATATATATATATATATATATATATATATATATATATATATATATATATATATATATATATATATATGTATATATATATACATTCGACATTTTTTGGAAAGAACAAATGGGCAAATTTTGAAAAGAACGTTTGTATGCATGCCCGTATTTGATGAATCGTTAGAATCTGTAGGGCGACGATTCCGAATGAGGCGTTAACCAACGAAATTCCACATAAGTACAATAGGTGACATTTCCGGCGTAGCCTGTATAAAATTTCTGAATGTGTTTTATTTTCAAGAATTTCTGAAAATTCCTTGCAAGATGTACGCATGCATTACCCTGTTGAAAGATAGCTCCGGAACTGCTTTGAAGGAATGGAGTGATTCAGGTTCTAACATTTATATTATGTAGCTGATTCTGTTCGAATCATCTACAATTCGTAACAGCTGCAATTATCTAGTATATGCGTTCACAATCCGGACAAGATTTAGGTTGGTTTATTAAGATGACGTTCGATATTGCACTCAGATAAATAGGCATAGTGTCTAAGACGGATTCTGCCATTATGGTACGACATATTGAAGATGAAATTGTCAGAATAAAATGCACTTATTGTGAATATGCACATCAGTCTTATATGTCCATTATCCCGAAAAAAAGGCGAAGACGTCGAAGGTTTTGCATGAGGCAACACAGTACAAAGGATTTATTGCAGGCAGTTCATGGACAACAGAAATATTGAAACAAGCAGTGATATACTTGTAGCAGTTCACCAACGTGCCACCAACTGCCTTCATGACGCTGTACGGGCCGTCAGAACAATGTGGACCGAGTGTCTATCATCGCGCTTAGACGACACCATTTGGAAACTACTACCAGATTTCGAAGTTGGAGCACAGTTTCGTTGATCTACAGCTTTCAAACATTTTTATTGTTTTTTTATTCAGTTTTTTTTGTTAGAGAATTGCACGAAAATAACTGATACATGGAACAAATATAACAATATATGGAGTAAGGTGTAGAAAGATATTTAGTGAAAGATGGATTCGGCTAAAAAAAATTATAACAAACAAATATTACACACACTGTAAAAAAAAAAAAAAAAAAAAAAAAAAAAAAAAATCCGGTAAATATACTGCAAAAAACACTAGCAGCAATTCTTCCAGCAGTTTTTGCTGCAAAAATTGCAGTAAAATGAGATGTAATATCTAAATTGTCTGCAATTTTTAAGGCATAAACTGCTTTCAATATTACTGTACGCAGTTTTTCCCGTAAATTCAAGGTTTTTTTCTGCAGTGCATTTATTTTTATTTTTAGATCAGTTTTTTTTTAAATCTACAATTATCAGTGAAATAATAATCTATTTTATAAAAAATTGCTAATTCATTAATATTTTAAAATCATACATATAATTATGATAAATTTACCTATAAAAGCATAAAAATGTGTAAATAATGTAAGTATTAAATGCAGAGATAGTATTTCAAATAAAAGTTCATTTAAATTTTGCATCTAAAATATGAAAATTACAAATCCTGCAAATTTTAAGCACAAATAAAATGCTGCATTAAAATAATTCTATCATTCTTATTCCAGTCATAAAAATATTGAATTGTATTATATAAATCGCAATGACAAATATCTATATAGATATAAACAAGTATACTCGCCTTTCCATATCCAGTTTTCATATATAGCTTCTATATAATTATTTCATTATTTGACCGAAATAATTTATATTTTATAAATACATAATCAACTTTTTAAATTGTGGAATGTGAAGTAATGCATACCGCTTTTAAATATTTATATCATTTAAACAAAACAAAAATTGAAAATCATGATAAATTTTCATCAAATAAAGAAATAATAAACAATGTTGTAAATTTCCATTGGTTGCACTGTTAAAATAGACACATTTTCTGTTGAAAAATACACAGTATTACTGTTAAAGAAGTATTTTATTGGAGTCGATTCAATTAAATGGAAGTGTAACAAATGCAGCAGCAATAAAACATTTATTTATTTGTTTTTTTATACAGTTTTTTTTTACCGATTACTGAAGTATTAGGACGTAACTGTATAATAATAGATATTTTAACTTTTTATGCATTGACGGCGCGTTTTAAGTAACATTAAAGAAAATACACTTAATACGCTTAATTACACAAAAAATTTCTAAATTAAATATTAAATTAATTTATGTATTCACGTTTTATACAAAATGACTTTCTGAATCATGTTTAGAAAGCTCGGGCAAGTCATTGAAGCTAAATAGTTTTTAGCTCCCAGGCATTCATAGCCTGAGATCGTATGTGCCCGCCCGTTCTGTATGTATGTGCGTGTGTTCGTACGTACGTAACGCGATAACTCATGATAAAAATATCCCATCCACTTGAAATTTTGTATATAGGTACATCCTGTAAAGGCGCTTCCCTGATTAGTTTTTAGAGTTTATTCGATATGTAGAAGACCGGGAACGGGGGGCTCATTACCTCCCCTTAATTGATATGAATGGGTTTTTCTTGCAGAAATATTAGTTTTTGTTCAAAATTTACAAATAGGATCATTCTTATGAAGCACTTCCGTGATTGGTATTAGGTGTTCATTGGATAAATATAAACTGGGGAAATATGGGTTCTAATGCCCCTCCCCTTAATTTAAATAAATGGTCATTTCACGCAGGATTGTCAGATTTCGTTCAAATCTCTGAATAGTTTTGAAAGTTTAATGGTTAAGTATATAAAAGAGAAAGATAACTCTTCTTAAATTATACAAATGGGTTTTATTAAGAATTTTCCGATTTGCTCTAAATTTTGGATATGTATTTTTTATATGGTAAATTATGCCCCTGAGCAGTTTAGAGGGTTCAATGATTAAGTATAAAAAGGGGAAAGGGGGGAGCTGATCCTCCCTCCTTAATATTTTTTTCGAACAGAATTAACCCTTGAAAACATAAGGCTGTAATGTACAATTAGTATGCGTAGCCTGTGAGCTCAATGCCATCAGTTTAACTTTGCAATATTCTTTTTATAAATGATGTTATTTTTTCAACCATTTATCTAGGTGTAACTTTCATCCTATGAAAAATGTTACACGATAATTTTTCAAATAAAAATACATTTCTCTATTACAGATATATTCATATTACATTTATTTAAACTGTTCTTATAAAACTATGAGAATTCCATAAAAGTCTTTTTTTTAATTAATCTATGTATTCATGTACATATTTTGCAAAATATTCCTCTAAATACAGTCATATTAAAGTTTTAATTTAAAAAAAAAATCGAAAAATAAAATATGTATCATACATGTTGTTCTGGATTCCTTAGACATTAATAAAAATAATTATAAAAAAGAAAAGCAATTTTTATGTAAATTATTAAATATTTAACTGTTATTTAATAGTCAGGGTGCTACGCATCAGACAAATGCAAATTATGATAAGAATATATCGCTAGGTGAGTATGTACTTTATGATAATACAATGCATATCAGAAGTGGAGGCATCTCATAATGTCGTCGGAATTCTAGATGGAGGTTGTTGTTCAAAGTGCCGTCCTTTTCTGAATTTTCTTAATATGCGCAATATAAATGTAAATTTCACTACCGTAAGTTCCTTAATTGGAATGACTTGCCCTAGTCACGAAGCAGCTGATTGAAGAACAACAATCTCAAAGATATGTTTGAAAAAGGACTGAAAATATTTTTATACGCTTTGTAGACACTGGTGTTTTAGCGATTGCATATTTCGATTGTTAGCGATTGCATATTTCATTGTCCTTTCAGACAGATGCCTAGAAAATGTTTAGACCGCATTTGGAACTTTGAAAAATAAAGATTTATTCCTGTCCATACCATAGCTGCAGAAATTTGAAGAGGAAAAGCAATTGCTTTACTAGGATTTCATGTTTTCACGGAAAGCGGCAGCAACCCGCTTTCACATGAACGATGAAAAATTCAAATTGGAAATCATAGATTCTCTTTAAAGAAGCTAATGATGCATTTTCATACCCATCAAAACTACAAATTTCTGTTCCTGAAAATATTTTAAATATTTTAGGAAACTTCGTAATATTGCTGTATTGTTCATTATTGTACAGCATAATTGTCAATAATGCAAGATAAGAATTGCTTATCAGAAAAAAATTGTTCTCTCGAAAATCTTCCACCAACAAATGGTGCACTTCAACAATATATTTTACTCAATGCTTTCCATGTTGGACACATTTGTTAATGAGTATATTACCATAAAATTCGTTCACTCTCTCCAAACAAATGGGATGGTGACTGAATAATTTATCATGGAAAATAAAATTGACAGAGTTGCCAGAGATTTCAGACTCTTGTCAAGAGTTAATAAATAAAATACATGTGTAAAATCTGTAAAAATAAATGTGACTGTAGAAATGATGGACTTTCTTGCACATTATTGCGCATTTGCAAAATTGAATGTGAGAAGTATGATGATACCGAGTGAAGTTTCTATATTGTACAGTTTTATAACATTATATTTTTAATGTATTGTATGAGTAATACATTAATAAAAAAGTATTTTTATTACTTATTTGTCCCTTTAAATTTTCTACTGTAAATGAAAAAAATACTTTAATAATTGTCCTATTTTCTTTTTAGGTATATTTTTAGTATTAAAAAGAGAATTTTTGAATTATAAAACGTGGAAACTAACATCAGAAATATTTCTGTAAGATGCAGAGGAAGAAAACTGCAAAAGATTTTAAATAATAGCCGACATTTTGTATTCCTTTAAATTTATACGATGTTTCACTTTTTTATATGCTTAATATTCGGGATATCTTTATCTCAAAATGTAGTTTTATCACTCTTAGCACTTCCGCTAATAACACTTGAATTAGACGGTGATCTTTATAAAATTTATGTAAAAATTACA
The DNA here is from genome assembly GCA_964019185.1 of Maratus speculifer. Classification (NCBI taxonomy): domain Eukaryota; kingdom Metazoa; phylum Arthropoda; class Arachnida; order Araneae; family Salticidae; genus Maratus; species Maratus speculifer. The sequence goes on along the minus strand of OZ025290.1, from coordinate 410,106,397 downwards.
AACCTATAATTTTTTGTTTTGGTGTGTCACTGTAAATAAGCAATATTACTATGCACACTTTATTATTTAGTAAGTATTTGACTGTTCACTGCAGTATTAACATTGATGCATATCAATTGAAATGTGTTTTAAAGAGTATACCATCATTAAAGCATATTGCATACGATTTCGCTGCATGCACAATATTATAATGTAATTTTATTTTGTACTCTGATTATGTTATTACAATCTTCATAAAACATTAAAAAAAAGTTACATGGCAATCTGAGTATATTTAAGCGAGCTAGAGCATGGATGGACAGGCAAACAGACAGATAAATAGGCAGGTAAGCCAAATTCATACACTCTTTTAAATAATGTTGGCAAGTGTTAGAAACAAAAATTCGATTTTGAAAAGATCGAAATTGACATGAAATGCACAATTATATTATGCATATTAAGAAAATTCAGAAAATGACGCCATTTTCAATAACAGCCGCCATCTTGAATTCCGACGAATTACGAGATGCCTCCCCCTCTAATATGCATTGTATTATCATAAAGTACATACTCACCTAGCGGTATATTCTTATCATGATTTGCAGTTTTTACCTTATTTTTGTCGAGTAGAACTCGAACTGTTAATGAATATAATAATATTTCTACTCTTGCATTATATAGATCTATTGAACAAAATTTCTAAAAATTTGGCTTTTTCAAAAAAATTGCGAGCAGTTTTATTGTCTTTTTTTATTCTAGAGATTTATTATATTAATATCAATTATATTTTATAAAATTGTTTTAAACTTTTAGTAGCTACTGCAAACAATTGTATAAATCCGTTTACAAACCTTCAATAAGCCATATATTTTAATCCCTTTGATAGCAAATTTCCTGACAAATTATACACTGAAAACGAAACTGTATCATGAGTTAAAAGATTAATGATCCGACACATTTTAAAATCAGAATCTGAGTAAATGTTAACATAAATCTTAGTGAAATAAATTTTATCTGTGTGCAATTGAATTAATTTATCGCGTCAAAGCTCATTCTTTAATGGTTCATGCAACACCGAAACATGTGCGTGATATTCTCATAAATTCTTTAAAGTGTATTTATTCATTTATCAGTATTTATGGCTAGGATTGTACTTTATTTTAAATAACTTTTGCAGTGCTTTAAATGACAATAATATAAAACTTCAGCATATGTACTTGAAATCGGTGTAAGTTTAGTGAAACAGTTTAGAATATTTTGTTAAATGTATATATTTCCTTACGAACAACATGTAAATATATCGTTATTAATTTATTTAAACATTTTTTGTGTAGTTACTAGATTAAACTGCATGGTATAGAAATCGTTATCATGTTCTTTCAATTGTAAATGAAAATTAAAGATTTATTGTAGTTTTTGAAAGTAACTGTAGAAAAACAGATGCTTTAAACCTTTGTTAACTTATAAATATGGTTATAATTAAATCCCGATTTACTTTATGCAAATCAAAACTACTGTCTCAGACATTTAAATTTCAAAAAAGAACGTAAATTTTACATTACTGTTTCATTCTCAGGGTATTAAATGCTAAAAACCTAATCCCTTCTTCGAGTTCAATTTAAATTTACGTATTTCACTCTGAACCGTTTTCACGAGATAACGATCTAATGTAATTTTATTTTAAGGTTAATCCTTTTTCCGATTCAAAGAGCTGGCGTACGGTCTCTTTGTGTTACAGATAAATTGAAGATAGGCAGAAGGAACGGTTCGGAGAAGTGAACATGAATTTTTTATAAAGTTCTTACAATTGTTACAATTGATACCAAGAAAAAAAATTCATCATTTTCATTTTTTTACTTCATTTTCAGCGAAGCAAAGTTTCGTAATTGTATCGATTAGAAGAATAAAATGAATACTGTGCTTAGTCATTTGCATTCATTCATATTCATTTTATGGGAAAAGTTTCCTGAAAGCAATAGATAATGTATAGAGATCTATCTTGAAATTTATTATGATATCGAATAAGTTTTATTCGTATTTTCCGTAATAGTGTATAGTTTATTATATAATTTCTTCTAAGTACTTGTTTAATTTCATCAAGTATCTGTTTATTTTATATTAAAAATTAAAATATTATCTCATAATTTTAAAACAAATAGTAATTTTCTATAGTTCAATGTGTAATCTTACATAAATATCTAATTTTTAATTAAACTGCTGCAAAATTTAATTATGTTTCTAAAAACATGATTAATTTATAACTATACATATGTATGTGTACTCTCATTGGATTCTCATAATTTTATGTAATAAAATTCTAAATATTAAATATATTAATTTTGCTAAAACCTGTAAAATTTCATTATTTATATATAGTTTCTTATTTTATAAAATTATAAACATTCAAATATTAAAGATTTCACTATCACTGATGCTTTTTAATCTCAAAATTTTCAACGATTTAAAATGGAATTTTAAAACATATTAAATAGCCGTTAAAAATAAATATAAAAAACCACACTTATACTTAAATTATATAAAGAAATAGAAATACTTTACATTATTAAAATGGTTTAAAAATTACTTTTACTTAAATTATCCATATATCTATATCTATCTATATATATATATATATAGATATACATAAGCAGAGGTTTCAATAGGAAAATAAAATCAATGTTAGCAAAACACAAGCTATTTTTGTCTAATATACATGTGAACGCATGTAAACGCATGCACATATAAACGCAAATAAAAATATAGGGATTTTCCTTGAGCAAAGAATTGCATTTCCACAATTCATACAATAAGCATGTAATAAATTTCAAGCAGATAAACATTTAATTTATCCCCTAAGAGCTTGAAATAGTGATAGGTAAATTAAAAAGAAATTGCACTTTTATAACTTCTTTTTATATCCAAACTTAAGTTATGGATGTCGAATTTGGAGTTACAATAGTTTGTTCTTACAATATCAGACTATTAATAAAATACCAAGATATGTACAATTAGACCAATCTATGATGTGCCATAGTGTGTTATAAATTATCATCTCTATAAGAGAAATAAAATGCCTTTGTTAAACTCTTGTATTCATATAAACTTTCTTCTCATATAAACTTTCTTGTTTCTTTGGAAAATTCTGTCAACAGGTTTTTAAACACACTTACAGTGTCCAATATTTTTTATAGTCATGATAGTAAAAGACCTTATTTAGCTAAGATTTTAAATGCTTTGCATCTTTATACAAAATCAATTTTTAATATCGTGCGTATTTTTGTTTAAAGCTTTTCACTTCTGTCTGCTCTTCGGGTATTTTTTTCCCTTTTTTAACGGTACTGTGAGTCATATTCGTAACTCCATTCAGTGGTCCGCCATTACTACCTACAGTCTTTAAAAGCAAGGTGATTTGGACCACACAGCTCACTTAGAGTCGAGATGAGCTGTTACCTTTTTGCCTGATGCCGGAAATGGTTTGACAAGAGCTGATAAAATCCTAGTCATTAAACCTATATTAAATGTCTTGGTTTCTGCATCTTATTAGAAAGTGTGCATCGTAGACTTCTTCGTGGAGTGTAGGAACATAAAGAAATGGCATTACCCAATTAAAAACAGACTAATGCTGAGAAAATGAGATTGTAAAAAATGAGTAATCCTAGCGTATGTTTCACTGAAGTATGAGACTTCATTGTCATCGAGCAGCCAATTTTCCGAAACTGAAAATATATTATTGAGTTTTCTGATTGAAGTAAGATATTTTGCTTACATTAAATATGCGGCACGATTGTAATATTTTGGTTTGCCGGAGAAACATTCTAGATTAATGCACGTTAATTATGAATGAGAACTTTGAGTGCTAAAATATGCCCATTCATAAGATTACAGTGTCAGACCTATTGAAAATTGTTGTCTTATGTAACCTAAAGATTAAACAAATAAATATAAAAGACTGCTAAATGTATCAGTTTATGCTGTTGTTTTTCAGAAAAACGTCTATAGAATGTCCTAGAAGGAAAAGAAAATCCACTGTTTAAAGAAACAAAAAGTGCTTTGAATTAGCATGAAATATTAAACAATTATTCCTCATATGTATTATATATAATTTTTTTTATATTGTGTTTATAATTAATAGATAATTCTTTTAAAATAGCTGTATGCAGCTAAATATTTTAAATAAAACCGAATAGATGCTATACATTTATTCAAATGCGTTTCTTTTGAACAGCACACAACATTCATTACTAATACTCTATAGTAGCTTTTTAGATAAATTCTAAATTTGCAGAGTTACTAATTAAGTAGTTAAGATAATTCAAGAAAGGAAAAGCTATATTTTTCATAACCTGAAACAACTCCCTTTGAAAAATAAAATCATTAATAAAATTCATAATTCACGAAGGAACATAAATCAAGCGAGTAAAGGTGCTTATGAATTAGAATGTAATCCAACCATAAAAAATCATGTAATCATGTTATTTCACTGATAAAAAAGAAAATGTATGATAAGACGTAATTATTAAGGGGGGTTTGTCCATTTTTATGAAATGGTAATCAATGTTTAAATTTATAATATATTTGTTTTTATGGATGATTAAAAATGTTTATCAGTTCGTTATTCCTACATTAGTGATAATTATTTTTTGGTTTTTCTAAATTGTAAATTGTTATTGGTAATATAATAGATATAAAAATACACATCTTCCTAAATGTATTTCGTATATTAACAATATATTTCATAATTTTTATTATTGTATTTTTTTTTCACACTAACAAATACATATTTTTACTGAGCATCTTCTTTGAATAATTTATTCTATAAGAGGTAAAATATTGGATATGATAAAAATATTTTATAAGAAAATAATCTTAACTGAAAGGGTTTTGAGTAGCAGAAATGATCAAACATCTGCCTATATTTTAATCCATACACTATATGGCCATTAAGGAGCGGACATTTGCGATTTTAGACGCTTTATTAAACATCTAGAAAAATACACGCGAAATTATTCTGAATCTCCAGGTGTGTAAACAAAATAGTGTAAGTGATTATTTTTCGGAAAGATTTTTTTCCAGAAGTCCCATCATCAACAAATTAAAAAGAAAAAACATCTTTTGGATAACCCTGTCAAAACTAACGATTTATCTGCCAATCTGCTATCATATATTTTCCATTAAACCTAAAGTTGTGTTTACCCACGGTCGATATACACACAACATGGATCGAACCGGCATAATTACAAATACTTCTGCTTTGGGATTATTTTATAAGTAAATTGTCTTACCTATGTATTTTTCTATTAAATGGGGAGCATGATCATAAATTACAAAATACATGGCTGCCAACTTCTACGCCTATTCAAAGTCAAATAAATACATTCAAAACAAAAATTTTGCCTAATAATTGACAATACATAGCATAATACGCATCATTGCATATATTTAACATACATTTTACTAAAAAAATTTTCTGGTTTCAAACACATTTATATGATTTAAAAAGGCGTAGAAGTTGGCAGCTCTGCAAAATAGTGTTGTATCATTCTTTATCTTATTAATAGCTTAACTAATAAATTAAACGTTTAAATAATGAAAACAGTTTGTTTAAATTATAGGTATTCATTCAATACATTTTTAGATTCAATATTTCACGAGAATTTCTGAACTTTTAAATACTATAACAACATTTGTAATTTTGGTGTATTTTTACAAAGTTTCAGATTTTCTTATTAATTTATTTCCTTAAAAGATATTGAATTTAAAACTTTCTCAACCAGATCTTTTTTTTGTTTTGTTTTTCATAAATACCTATTTATAATCATAAATAATCCATGAAACATTATACGGAAGAATGACGTTGTATAATTTATATTTATATTATTCTCTGTTTCCCTCAAAATATATTAATAACAATTATATAGGTAATTCATTATTGCATAAATGTATAAATTCAATATTATAAAATATATAAATTTTATAGAATTTGAACCGCATAACTTAAATAAGCAACCATAAATACCACATTAAATATGTCATGCGTTTTATAAATAAAATTTCCCAGAAACAGCAATTCTTTTTCAAGATCATAAGACAATTCAATACTATTGATCACAAACTATTTCTACTAGAGTATAGAAGTTATGTCATGTAAAGAGACGTGCATAAATTTCTAAGCATTCATTCGCACCTTTATTGAAATTCCCTACACGTTGAGAGGACTACTAACATTAATTATATCTGGAGGGATAGTCAAAACTTCTTTATTGATCCTTTAACATACATTCAAAATATTTATTTAAATGCCTACATGATTATTTAAATTCTCATGATATGTGGATATGTGTTTAAAATTGTAGTAAGCCAGATTGTTTAAGCTTTATTTAAAAACTCGCATTTATTTACAATTTTTTAAAATTATAAATTACATTCTTTTTATAATTCTTTTACAAAACATGGTATAATCATAGCAAACGTGGTAGCGTTTGGTGTAATATGTTTAAGAAATAGAAAGTGCAAACAACTTTCTAAAATTTCTGGCGAACCAGTTGAGATACGGCAGTGAATTTTTTTTTTAAAGATAGAACTCGACGAGACGAATAAAATGATAGCATTCAAAAAATTACTGCAGCTTAGAATAGTTTTTTATTTAATTTTTAATGAAAAAATGAAAGCAAAAAATTCAACAAAGTCTTGCTAACGTTTCCGTGGATGGATTATCTTCGTTTTTGGTTTATTTTAATCCTCATGGTAAAACTCAGAACAGTTTTTTTTTCATCTTTGTATGTTTGTCGGTCGCTGAGAAAATCGAACTTTTGTCTGAAATTTCCAGCTGAACTTAGTCTTTTTCTTATATATTTCTTATATTTACTTCTTCTTGTAATTGTTGCACGTAAGTTTAAATGAACATAAAAATAAATAAATAGATTAGATAAATCACGTGAAAAAATACTTATTTGTTGTTATTTTCATGTATCATATTCACTATCTATTTTGACGAGCGAAGTGAAATATTTTTTTTATTTATTAATTTCTCATTCATTTAAGTTAAAAGTCGCCTCTGGCAAAAAGTTTAGTCTCTCTTAAATTTATGCTAGCCACTGTAATATGATACTTTTATTCGTAATTTTATTTATTTGCTTATCTGAAGGTCCATAAGATGAAATGAACAAATTTAGGCAATCGGGACAAGATTTTGCGGAAAAGTTCATTATTATTAAAGTTATTCTGGTGGTGTGTTTGGCGAATAAATCAAAAATGGCGCCGAAAGACCGAATAGCAAATGTTTTTAACCGCAAAAGCGACGTAACCGTGTTTTTCCATCACGTAATATTTTATTTCAAAGACTGATTTAACACAAGATTGACATTAATATTATTATTTTTTTTAATTGTACAAGACAAAAAGATATGTAAAGTTATTAAGTACAAAACGTTCATACCAATACTTTTCACAGTTATTATTTTATGAATAATTAGACATGAATGGAAAAATCTACAGGACAATTAAAAGATAAGCGTAAAAATATGGTTTTACATTTATTTGAGCCTTTGAGATGAAAGGTAAGGGCGTACCGGTAAGAAATCCGGTTTGGCGCAACACAAGAGCGGTGAGTCGGGCGCTCCATGATGATTCGGACGTGAGAATGTGTCAGCTATTTTTTGAGGGTACGTTAAATTATTCTAGGTCAATTAAATTATTACTTATTTTATGAATGTCTGATTAATATAAATATGTTTGCCAAAGCTTGGTGCTATTTTGGCTTCAAAAAGGGAGGGTATGATGCCAAAATATATAAATAGCTCTGAAAACAAACCTGATGAACTTTAATTTTTGTTTTCGCACGAATTTTTTCTGTTTCTATATTAAAATGGGGCACAAATGTCATATACGAATCACATTGGCGTTAGTTTTTTTCTAAAGCCAATTTGGCGAAAATCTCGTTTTGGGATACCAGTTACATACCCGGTGTCCCAAAAATGACTGATGGATTTTAAAATTCAATGACTTGCAAACGGTGACTGCTATTTAAAAAATTTTTGCAAGAGGGTTATGTATAATGTCAGGATTTTTTTACCGTAACTTTTTATTTTAGTTCGAATTTCAAAAAATAGATGGCGCTGATAGTGATTGAAAGCCAGGTGATCAGTGTTGAGTGAGGTCAGTTTCGGCGTCGACCTGGGCTTCAATTGCTGTCAGCGCCATCTATTGGTTGAAATTCGAACTAAAATCAAAAGTTACGGTAAAAAATACTCCTGACATTGTACATAATCCTCCTGCAAAAAAATTTTAAATAGCTGCCACCGTTTGCAAGTTATTGAATTTTAAAATCCATCAGTCATTTTTGGGACACCCGGTATATATTTTTTGAAAGGTAATAACAATAAATAAAAAAAGGTTTGTTTAATAGAACAAAACAATTTATATATTTAAAAAAAAGAAAAAATTATTTATTAAAAAGTAAATAACAACATCCGGGTTGACATATCAAGCAAAATAACGACACTCTGGATTCAGTTAAATACTCCGATGCGCATATGACATTGGCGTCAGAAAAAAAAATTCGCCAACATGGTGCGTATATGACATCTGTGCCAAAAATGCATACCTATTTTATTTATATTACGTAAGGTGCTACTTGATTATCAGGTCGACCAATTTCACCCATTTATAGAAATCGCCAAACTATTCGCCAAATTACTCAAAAGGAAAAATGTTGCCATTAAAAAATTTTAAGTTTAGAAAATTAATGAATTTAGGTTAAAAAAATAAAAGTCATTAACGAAAAAGATTACTTTAATGATGACGTTTAGTTATGACGTCGAGACGTACCAAATATAAAATTTGATTTATTCAGATGATTTCGAACAAAAGAATACTAATAAAAGTTTTCATATTTTAATGCAGAATTTATCAAATCAAACCATAAAGAGATATTTGTAAGATATCGCATATGTGAATAACATTGAAGTATTTTAAATGTAACATTAGAATTTATTAAAGAGCATAAAAAATTGGTACTTGCGTATTAACGCCACCGCAGCAGAAGTTGCGCTAATGTGCCAATAAAGAGCAATCTTGTTCGCACGCGCACAAAAAAAAAAAAAAAAAATGGTATCAAAAATAGGCTAAAAAAGTACTAAAATACTAAAAATTACGTCAAAATAAGTACAAAAAAAAAAAAAAAGGCACGAACAACAAGATCACTCTTTATTGGCGCATTAGCACAACTTCTACTGCGGTGGCATTAATACGAAGGTACCAAAAATATCAATGTTAGCGGAAATTTGTAAGAAGTTAAATGCTTTTTATTTAACCAAATAATGTCGGCGGATACAACCATAAAGTAACTTTAATAAATTATATATTATATTTTTCTCAATTAATATCAAGAGCTATTCGCTTATTGGCATAAAATTTATATTAAATAACAAAAGAACAAATAAATTAGTCAAACATTAATAAAAATATAAATAAATCATCGAATTAAAATCATTTGATTACTTAACAAACAAGTGTAGCGGGTTTAATGTCAAGGAAGTGTAACATTTATGTTCATCCATTATTGGCATATAATCTTACAGTTTGTCTATCGTTCTTTGGTCGATGGGATAAATTAAGTAGTTATATATTTACTTATAGTATTTTTAATAAAATGAAAGAAAAACGTGCAAGTTAAATGTATCTGATATATGTATTTTTAATTTATGTGTTTTTTAATGAAAGTCATGTATTTTAAATAAAGCTAGTGACAGCTTTATATTTAAAATGAAATTATGGCGAAGGAAACCTATTTGGCGATTGTTTCGAGTAGCTAAAATAAAAGTAGGAAAATAGCCGTCGGGCATATAAAAAAAATAAAACAATCAGATCGGAGCTGTTGATGACAGTCACAAGACTTATGCTGGTATTTATATAGGTATTATAGCAAAATTTGGTGTTAAACTAGGACTCTCGTGGTAAGACATTTGGCTGCTCAGCAGCGGGTATAGAGTTCAAATCCCGTCGGATGTAAGTTCGTTTTATTTAGAAATGCTTTTGTGTTAAATTATTATTCCTTCGGGAATATTCTTATGTTAATTGTTATTCAATTTCTAGAATTTTTCTAGTTGTGAATGTTTTATTTGAGAAATTACCTTGAATATATTTAATTGGTATGGCTTTTAATTCTTTTAATAAAGTTCTGTACTTTTTTCGTTCAAATCCATGGTTTATTTTTCTTATCATGCATTTTATATAGCAATGCAATGACTTTTATAATTATTCTGATACATCAAAATTTTATCTGTTGTTATCATTTTATAAATTTTGACAGCAGCAGTTATTTTTCTTTTTAAGATATTAGAAAATCTTCAGTTTTTATCAAAAAATTAAATGACTAGTATTAAAAAATGCTCTGACGAGCACCAAAAAAGGTTAATATGTTTTTAAGTATGAAAAAGAGTTTGACAAGTGCTTCTGTTAATTATTGAGCATGAGGAAGGACAAGGGATCCCTTCTTGGCTACAACTCACTTCAATGCCAACCTTTAAAAAATCATATTTGCGCTTTTTCCGTGAAAACAAATCAGTCGCAGTTACTATAAAAATGTATAGTGTAAAGACATAACCAGTAAAGGTGCAGCTTAATTAGACATAAATGTAAGGGAAGACGATACAGTGCCAAAAACCTAGCTCCTGCATCACATTCATGCACTGGCACCAAGCATGCCCTAAGTGTATAATTGCACAGAAAATTTATTTGTAGTATAGTGCAGAGTGAACATCAGGGATGTAAGTGCATGTTATACGCCGTATGCCTTCTGGACTTTTTAATAGAACACCATATACATTATTTCTCAAGAAAGCTTATAGTATACACATTCTAGGGTATCCCTCTGCTTAGAGCATATATCCTATGTTATTTTTACGACTACACCCCTGGTTAACATCTAAAGCACGGTGGAAAGTTCTACTAAAGAACCGCAAATTACTTTCATATGGAAAAAGCGCAAATATGATTTTTTCAAAGTTGGCATTGAAGTGAGTTGTAGCCAAGAAGGGATCTCTTGTCCTTCCTCATGCTCAATAATTAACAGAAGCACTTGTTAATTATTGCACTCTTTTTCATACTTAAAAACATATTAACCTTTTTTGGTGCTCGTCAGAGCATTTTTTAATACTAGTTTAAAATATGATTAAACTCATATAATGTCATGAAGCTGCGTATCATAATTTTGATACAGTTTGAATTTTCTCGCGGGGAATTGTTTAAATATCTAGCTTTAGGTAATACGTTGCAGTTATTCCAATGGATTCGAGAATACGGTTTGTTTGCTTGTTTGTGTTTATGACGGCCAATTACCTACACTTGTGATATGGGCTCTAAAATGTAGGGTGGCTTCCGTCGGGGTATTTTTAAGGGAACCCGTTCCTGAATACGGAATTTTTCAATTTCAATTTCGATTTTTTTCATTATTATTATTATATTTTTAGTCGAAAAAAACAAGTCAATATTATCTTTGTTTTCGAATTGTTATATTGTTCTCACTGTATCATTTGTACTACTTTAGATACAATTAGCTTGGGACTGAGTCATGACAACACAGAATGACCCACTAATAATATTTTTTCCAGTATGGAACGACAGAATACAATATTTAATCAAAATCTTTAGATTCTAGGTAAAATTAGTGTCACACGCAGTGAATGAAAAATGGCCCACTAATAGAATTTTCTCTAGCATGTGACCTAGCACAATAATCTTTTCATAATCCAAAACGGAAGTGTATAAAATTCAGTGAAAATCTTAGAGCCGTTTTTCAGATAAAATTGGCATTATCCCATGATGATCAATATATGAAAAAATATGATTAATAATAATTTCGCGAAAATTTGACCAAACCAAATAGTATTATCATATACAAAAATGGTTAAATACAAAATTTAGTCAATCAAAATTTAGCCTTTTTTATAATTAATTTGACCCTGACCTACTATGAGACACTAATCGAAATCTATCGAACCCAGATTCCCAGTCCAATGGTCTTTTCATGCCCGATAATACCAGAGTACATAAGTTTGGGAAAATTGATAGTTATTTTTAAAATTGAGTTTTATTTATTTATTTATTTATTTTTATTAAAATTAATCTAAACAGACGGTCAGACACAAACATACGCTAAGTTTGCTCATATTATAATGCAAGATTTACTCTTCGCTATTAACATACTTCTCAACGATTTTGATCACATAATTTAAGTAGTAATTAAATCGCGAGTTTAAACAACATATTAAATCAAATATTATTGTTTAAAATAAAAAAAAAATTCTAAATCTATAAAATGACATGAAGAATTATTAAAATCTCAGGTAAACATAATTTGAAAGGTTTCTACATGTATTCTGCCATATGAATAAACTTCCTTTATTTTATTTAAAAAAAAAGTTTAATGATTATTAATTCTAATGATTTTTAAAAGTTTGATTTTAAATGCATTTATAAATAATTTTCATAGATGAAAATATTGGTAGTTGTAAAATAGTTTTAGATAATTAAAGGTTTCTCCTCCTTACGCGCTACTCTCACCAACATGCATCCAGACACCGCAAACTTTACAAACACGCTAATTGGACCTTCTTTCAAAAGATTATGAAGTTTAAATCATAATTAAATGTCTGGTGGCTGTCTCCTGAAATCCAATTATCATTCTTTTCCCTTTGGCTGAACAGCTAATATCTACTTTTGTGAATTCTTAAATAACACCAACCCAAAAATTTAAAAACAGTTTGTAGAAAATGACTATGTAAACAATTTTGTAAAGACGTTAAAAATATTTTAATAATTAAAAAACTTTTTATTTTCGTTTTAAATGTGATTTAATTCTAACCAAATATTAGTTTCTCATTTTAATACTCACATAAAAACAATTTTAAGGCCTTATAAACGGTAAACCAAATTGATGTGATAATAATTACTGCAATTTTCAAGATATTTTATTATTTCTAGGTATATTTTTCCTTTTTGTAAAGAATTGTTTACGAAGAAATCAAAAGCTAGAACCTTCAACAAATGATAAATGGATGGCAGTTAAATTGCTTACCAACATTTTGAAAATAATTTTTTTAATTAAAATTATGTCCAAAGTGCCTAACAGAGTGCAATAATATACCAAGAAATTTGATTGTTTCAATGAAACTGTTATTTATATAAATGTTACTTAAAGTTCCAAAATAAATGAGCACATTGAGGCATATCTGAGATATTCTGAAAAGAAGAAAAGGATTAAGAAATACATGAACAAAACATCTGGACTCTAAAAAACTTTTTCACAATGGCTTTACTGTATTTAAATTTGCTACAATGCTTGAAAATAGACATACTTCACCGCCACTATTCTTTCAAATATTAAGTAGATCATATTTTTTTTCAAATATTAGTTTGTCTTTTATGAAATTGCTAACGTTTGTCACATTCATATTTTTGAAATTTCGTAATATAAAATACGTTAAAAAATGAAAGTGAAATTTCGTCAAAATCGTCCAAAGAAATTTGGTAAACTGTGTTTATTTCAAATCAAGATTTAGTATTTTTTGCTGAAAAGAGTATTTAACTTCGAAACCTATCTCCGCCTGTAGTCCGAACTGGGAAGTGTTTTTTGAAAGCAATAGTTGTTTATTTCTGAAACGTGCAGAAAACTTTACAGAAACTCTAGCACGGGATGTGACTTATCCATACTTGGCAAATACGATAGATCTATATTTAGAATTCTGTCACCGTTTGTATACCTCCCAGTTTATGTCTTTTGAAGCAGCAATGAGAAAACTCGTCCATTCCTTATAAGAAAAAAAGAGGTTGGGAAGAAAAACTCAGACACTGGTTCTGAGATATCCACCTCGATCAAACTCCGATCGATTACAAGTTAACAAAACCCAAAAGTTTATTCTTTTGTTAATTATAATGTTAAAATAGATACATTTTCTGAAAAATAAAAATATATTAGCTTTTAAGAAAAATTTTATAAATTTCAATTAATAGAGTTGAAAGAGCTCCAATGTAGCTGTATTAAAACACAAAAAAATATAAAAAAAAATGAAAGTTTTTTAAATAAATGTAAAATAGCCAATGCTTTAACTTTTATTTCCTGACGGTACTTTTAAGTGCCATTAAAGAAACGCATAATTTATTCCATTCACGTACTAATGAAAGTAGAATGCAGTTTTCATACAAAATAATTTGCTCAATGCTATTTAGAAATCTTTAGCTTTTTTTTTTCCTCACCCATATGATTATGTGTAGTTTTTAATCACTTAAAAAATTATACACAAAAAAATTGGAACTACAAAACACTTCTCGGTCAGCCATAGGATGACAGTATAGTTATTCAAATTGTCCGTATAATAATTGTGAGATTCCGATAAAAATATTTTCTTTTTCTTAATTCATCTAATTACCTTTGTAAATATTTTGTAAGAATAGCTCTCATTGTCCATTTATTAAATAATTAAATCAGTTTCAGTTTAAAAAAGTATCTAAAATATAACATTTATTATTAAACATTTAGAAAATGGTTGCTGCTCTCGGTTTAGACATATCTAAATCATTATGATGTCCTCATTTTATTCGTTTTCTGATTGGTCCATTTTTAATCCATGACATACGAAATACATGACTCTGTTATTACGTAAGCCTCATTTTTTAAGCAAAAATATATAGTAATCTACAATTTGGAAAAAAATGGAATACTTCTTTTGCGGCAATGACACAAAAAGTATTAAAAACTTACAAAACTTTTGCTAATTTAAAAACAACTTGGGATACAACTTTCAAACAAAATTTATAAAAAAGTAATTTTTCTTCTCCTATGCGACGATGTAAAAATTTAAAATGTACGATATTTAGAAATTAAAAAAATGCAGTACTGAAAATTGTAAAACTGGAAATTCATTCAAAGTTTGTTTATGAGTGGTCCAGGAATATTAATGCTTAATCCATTACGTATGTAATATATGGCTCTGTTATTTAGTAACCTACCCTTAGATCATCACAAAAATAGTGTTTATTATTTTTTTCTAAATATAGAATTTATTTATAAGTCAAAAATTTTAGTCTTTGAAAAAATCAATTTGTAAAGTGTCGTTTTAATAGGTTAAAAAACGTTTTAGGTAGATTTCGTATGACATACTACCTATTGTTAGGTAGATTTCGTATGAAATACTACTATTGCAATCGCACCAGTTTATATATCTATCTATATATATGTATATACATCTCACTTTTTTATGGACACGATAACTTCTATAATATTTGACCAATCTCCACTAAACTGGTACATAAAATCAAAGGGGATAAAATCTCGGCTAAGTTCGTTAATGAGCAAAATCGGACCAAGGGGGTCGGAATAGGGGGCATTTTTGTGAAAACCGAGAAAAGGCAATAACTTCTTAAATAAAGTAGATATCGAATCGGTTTAAAGTTTATATTACTTCTTAAAAATGGGCCAAAAGTTTATGCATGACAGATTTTTGATAAATATAGAAGTGGGCTCAAGGGCCGAAAAAAGCCTGGGTTTTGAGAGAAAAAAATTCATAACTTCGTCAATTTTCAAGTCCAACTAAATTTTTTGTAAATGTTCTTAAAATTATCTAAAACTTTTGTATTTACAAATTTTTGATAAGACCAACTTTTACCGATGGAAAAAAATAAAAACGAAAAGAAAAAGGGCGGAGAAAAAAGAGAAAAATCCATAACTCCGTCAATTTTTCACATATCAAATCTGATTAAATTTATTTTACATCTTCTCAAAAATATCTACAACTTTTATATTGACAAGTTTTTCATAGGACCAATTCGTATAGCAAAAAGAAATTAAACTAAAGTAGGAGTTGGAGAAAAAACCTCAAATCCAAACTGCTTATATTCTGACTCATTTTTAAATTCATTTTTGATTTTAAACGCATCCAAATGGTAGATCCTCTTATTTAGAAACTGTAAAAAGTGATGCTTTGGTCAATGTTCTGATAAAGGCAGAATATATTTAAAAAAAGTCCTTCCGGCAATACCGGGAGGAAGAGGTAGCTTTCATATACTTATTTATTTATTTTAAATTCAGTTATATAAATCAAATATACGAAGCTCAAAATAGTGGAACACGATTATGTAAGATTGGATACTAGTTTTTGTCAATACTGAATATTGACAGGAATTTTTAGAAATTAGTCATCTTTTATTTAACCTTGTTTTATTTTAAGCGATTTATAGGGTCGCCAAATTCCTCGATATCCATTTTAAAGCAGCATGATGCATAAAAATTCCAATGAGTTTGATCGAAATCTTAATTCATGTGAACATGCACACTCACATCGAAATCGATTTATGTGTACGAGTGCTGCCGCGGTCAAATTGACTTAAAAAAAAATGTGACCCACATTAGAAATTCAAACTGCTATATCCCAGGCGTTTTTCAAGGTAAAGACAAAGCGAAAAATACTCCGGAATTCATTATTAAGATAAATACTTTAGAAAGAACCTTTTTTCAATTTCTAAGTTTTTGTTTATAAATCATTATACATTTAAAGGATTTTTGACAAATTTAAATGGCCGTCATTTTGAAACAAGATGGCGAATAAAGTTGGCCGTGAACTCGGTCAAGACATTGGTATGTATCATGAACACACGGAGTAATATCGAAATCAGTTTATGAATATGCGTATTAACGCGTGTTAAATTTCAGATCGCTGCAAAATGTCAATCTCACTGGAAATTGAAAGTGCTAAAGCTCAGCCATTTTTCAAGATATAGATGAAACAAAAAATGCTTTGGAATCTTTGTATCAAGTTCAAAACACAAAAGAAAAATCTTTTTCAATTTCTTACTTTTTTGCACCTAATTTTAAAATTTAAATTAAAAAAAATGATATTCCGCCATTTTGAAACAAGACGGCGGTTGGAACTGGCCAACGAACTCGGTCCAGGCATCAGTATGTCCTATCTACGCACCAAGTTTCATCCAAATCGGTGTATAAATACGCGTGTTATCACGTGACGAAAACCAGATCATTTCAAAATGCGAGCAACACTTGAAATTAAAAGTACTATAACTCAGACATTTTTAAAGATACAGACGAAACAAAAAAGGCTTTGGAATCTTTGTATCAAGGTCAAATGCATAAAAGAAAAATGTTTTTCAATTTCTCACTTTTTTGTACCTAATTTCAAATTTAATTTTTTTAAATTTAAATGGCCGCCATTTTTAAACAAGATGGCGGACGGAACTGGTTAACGAACTCGGTCCAGGATTTATTAAGTACTATGTACACACCAAATTACATCCAAATCGATTTATAAATACGAGCTTTATCGCGTGATAAAAATCAGATCGTTTCAAAATGTCAGCCATAACAAAAATTCAAAGTGATATAACTCCATCATTTTTTAAGATATAGACAAAGTAAAAAGTGTTCTAGATTCCGTGTTTTAGGATCTAACATATAAAATAAAAATATTTTTCAACTTTTAATTTTTTCGCATTTATTTTAAAATTTAAAATTTAAAATTTTTTTTAAATGGCTGCCATTTTTAAACAAGATGGCGGATGATGCTGGCCAACGAACTCGGTCGCGATATTTGTATGTACTATGTACATACCAAGTTTCATTCAAATCGGTTCATAAATACGTTAGTTATCACGTGACAAAAATCAGATAGTTTCAAAATCTCAGCCATAAGAAAAATTCAAAATGCTATAACTCAATCATTTTTTAAGATAGAGACAAAATAAAAAGTGTTCTACAATTGGTGATTTAAGATCTAACACATAAAATGAATATATTTTTCAACTTTTAATTTTTTCGCATTTAATTTTAAATTTTAATTTTTTTTAAAATTTTTAAATGGCCGCCATTTTGAAACAAGATGGCGGATGATGCTGCCCAACGAACTCGGTCGAGATATTTGTATGTACTTTGTACATACCAAGTTTCATTTAAATCGGTTCATAAATACGTTAGTTATCGCATGACAAAATCAGATATGTATATATATATATATATATATATATATATATATATATATATATATATATATATATATATATATATATATATATATATATGTGGTTATATATACATATTATATATATATACATATATAAACATTTGAACGGAGGGTGGTTTTGGGGTCTGGGGGTCATGATCGGTGAAAATATACCAAAATTTTGTGGAAGTGCTTTCCTCCGGACGGCTGCAATAGGTAGCTTTTTTCTTTTATGAAAGCTACCTAAAAAACTACCAAAAAGGGTATTTTGAACAGAATTTTTCAGTCATCGGGACGAAAAATTTAAGGAAGTATTTAAATAAGAAATTGCGTTTTTTTTTTTTTCTGACTCATTTTTAAATCCATTTTTGTTCTCAAACGCATCTAATTTACAGATCCTCTTATTTAGGAACTATATAATGTAATGCATTGGTCAGTTTTTTGATAAAGACGGAATATATTTCAAAAAAGGCTACCGAAAAGGGTATTTTGAACAGAATTTTCCGAAATCATCGTGACTGATAATTTAAGGAAGTGTTCAAATAAGAAATTGCGTTTTTTTTTTATGACTCGTTTTAAGGCCAATGTCATACGACCGATTTTTTCGACGCTTTGGTTTTCGAGAGAAAATAAACATCTGCGCTGCGTCCATTCACACGAACGTTACCTTTACTTCAATTCAAAATTTGCAGACGATATTGTTTCTAGACGTATTAGAAAGCTTTCAATTCGATGCTTTTAATTTAAATAAGATGGATTTTTGGAAGGTAATAAAATATTCTGTAATTTTGTATTGATTATTCAAGAAATTAGAAAAAATTATAGATACAGAGAGGGTACTGGATTTATCGTATGATAAGTGATAGATTATTTACCAGGCATTTTTATTTAAAATATCCAATATTGCAGGAATTACTTTTTAATACATCTGATGTTAACTGAAAAATCCACCTTATTTTAAGATATACATGACTGCAGATATTATTAAATTGATGATAATTGTTATTCAACTTTCATTTAGATAATAGATCATATTTATTATTATTATTAATTAAATAAATAAATAAATATTAAATTGATTTTTAAAAAAAGTTGCTAAAGTACTCCATAAAAAAATCTTAATTGTATAAATCAAAAACAGGACCGACAAATTTCCAAATTGGGAAATTTTCGTTACATTAGTCATGAAGCACGTGCTACCACCTTATAAGCAAAAACTAGATTTTTTCCTCTTTTGTGGCTGCACATGCATACACAGCGTTATCATTTTTTTTTGGTAATTTTGGACCTCCTCCTCCCTTACGATATCATACGTATCATTTCTCGAACAATCTCTCCCTTCGTAATACTATATTTATTAATGTCTGAAAACTATTTAGATTTTTTTTTTAATTTTTTTCTTTTGATTGGAGCATTATACAAATATGGTCACGTTTATTTTTCGCATACTTTATTGATTCAAATGAAGAGAAGCCAGTAAAATATTATTTTATATATGAACTAATTTTATATCGAACAACAGTTAAAAATAATAATTAATATTTAAGAGTATTTTAAAATAATTTTTTTCACATAATACCTTCAACAGTAATAATGTCTTCTAAGAATTGTTCTCGTACGGGGCGGTGCAGGCAGAACTTCCGAAAGCAAGCACAACAAAACAGGCGGGCAAAACATTTTTCTTCTTTTTTTTTTTTTTTTTTTTTTTTTTTACTAATAAACACAAGTATAGTTTTAAGATGAAACTTCGCATATTGTTTGTCGAATCGCGAGTCAATACATAAATATAAGTATGTCAGTAGAATAGTAATGCTAAACGTTGGGGTATTCCATCTTTTGGAATTAAATAATTTTATGATCATTTCATGATTTTAATGACATTGCATATGCACAAAAATAGACAACAGTTAAAAAAAATAAGATACTATTTTGATGTAAAGATTAAGTTACAAATAAAAAGATTTTTTTATTGGGTCAAAAATGAAATCAAAATACAAATCACCATTCCCCTAGGCATAGCTATCAATATCATGTGCCAGATGCCCACACCCCCGTAAAATGATAACTTTATATGGGCATATTCCTTTTCTAACTTATCAGACCTGCTTCTGCTTTTTCAATTATAAAGCACGTTTTAATATAGCGAAGAATGTTTCATATTTTCAATTATTTTATCTTTTTTAAAATGCATTTAATATTTAATAAATATAATTGTGATTAACATTGTGTAAACTTTATCAAGGCTGAAAAAACATACAATATTAAAAAATAAATTGAATAATAAAATTCTTTCTATGGTATTTACGAATAAAAAGTTCAAAAATCATATATTGATAATTTTGAAAGATGAAACATTTCCAAATTTGTCGCCATATGTAAACAGCCTTTTAATGTTTCACATGAGAATATTTATTTTGTTGTCACACAAAATATGAAAAAAAGAAAAAAAGTGTATAGGAAAAAAAAAGAAAGGAGGAAGGAAAAAAATAAATAAAAAGAATATTGCCCAGTTAAATTGATGGCATTGAGCTCACAGGCTACGCATACTAATTGTACATACAGCCTTATATTTTCAAGAGTTAGTTCCGTTCGAAAAACAATTAAGGAGTTGTAACATTTCCCCCATTTCCCCTTTTTATACTTAATAATTGAATCCCCTTAACTAATCAGAGACATGCTTTATCATATGAAAAATATCTATATCAAAAATTCAGAGCAAATCCAAAAATTCTTAATAAAAACCCATTTATATAATTTAAGAGGAGTTATTCCCCTCTTATATACTTAACCATTAAACTTCCAAAAGTGTTCATGGATTTGCCATTTTAGAAAGAACATACATCCAAAATTAAAAGCAATTTGGACAATTCTGCATAAAAACCCATTTATCAAATTTAAGGGGGGGAGGTAATAGCAAGTACCCCTCAAACAAGAACGTAACAAAAGAACTCCACAGCTAATTTGGGAAGCATCTTATCATCACTATGAACCTGTATCCAAAAATTGAAGAAAATCGGTTAATTCTGAAAAAAAAAATAATAATAATAATAAGAGAGCAATCCCACCGGTCTCCCCATTTTCACTTACCCAATAAATTCCAAAAAAAACAATCAGGGAAGCGCCTTATCAGAATAAACCTATATCCAAAATTTGAAGCAATTCGTTCCCGAGGGAATATTTATATTCTGCAGGCAAACCCTATTAAACTTATTTAAAGGGGGTTACTTTCCCTCTCTCCCACTTAGACTTATCCAATGAACTCGCAAAATAAATTATGGCGGTGCCGTCATCACAATGATCCTACGTCTAAAATTCGAATGAAATCTGATAAATTCTGCATGAAAAACACATTTACCGTATTTTCGGGTGTATAGTCCGCGGCTTATACAAGAAAAAAACCTCCCAAAAAGCCGCTGCGGCTTATACACGGTGTGGGTTATACAAAGATTTTTTTTACTTTCTTCTATCTTTACAAGAAGAAAGTATTGGATTCATGAAAATTTTCGACTTCCGGTTTTCGACGGATTTATACGTTTTAGAAGGTCCTGAACACGTTTTGACTATTTTTAGAAAATGTCTGTCTGTGAGTCTGTCCGTCTGTCTGTCTGTCTGTCTGTCTGTGTGTCTGTCTGTATGTGACAAAAAATTTGTGGGCGCTCTATCTCAAGAACTAATGCTCGAAATTTAATAAAATTTTATATTCAGTTAGACCTTGATATGAATTAGTGCCTATTGGTTTTTGGTGAAAATTGGCCTGCAGGTGGCGCTGCTATACTACGTTTTTCATGATTTTCAAGATTGCTATATCTCAAGAACTAATGCACAGAATTTCACCAAACTTCAGTTTCTGTGACCCCTTGATATACATAGACGCTGATTAAGTTTTGGTGTAAATTGACCAGCAGGTGGCGCTGCTATGGCACGTTTTTCATGATTTTCAAGATTGCTATATCTCAAGAACTAATGCACAGAATTTCACCAAACTTCAGATTATGTGACCCCTTGATACAAATAGACGCTGATTAAGTTTTGGTGTAAATTGGCCAGCAGGTGGCGCTGCTATGCCACTTTTTCATGATTTTCATGATAGCTACATCTCAAGAACTAATGCACAGAATTTCACCAAACTTCAGATTCCGTGATACCTTGAGATACATAGCCGCTGATAAGATTTTGGTGTGAACTGCCCTATAGGTGGCGCTGCTATGCTACATTTTGCACGATTTTGCGATAGCTATATCTCAAGAACTAATGCAGAGAACTTCATCAAATTTTAGATTCTGTTACCCTAGAATATATAACATAATTAGACGCTGATTACATTTTGGTATTAACCTTGTAACAGGTGGTGCAGCTATGCTGCATTTTGCACAATTTTTCCGATAGCTATATCTCAACAACCAACGCACAGAATTTCATCAAATATACATTGTTACAAAATGACATATAACATAATTACACGATGATTACGTTTTGTTATAAATTCTTTAACTGATGGTGCTGCTGTGCTATATTTTACACGGTTTTTTTTAAACTAGCTATATCTCAAGAACTAATGCACAGAATTTCATCAAACTTCAGATTCTTTTACACCATAACATAATTAGACGCTTTTTTACGTTTTGGCATAAATATTCCAAGATATGGTGTTGCTGTGCTACGTTTTGGAAATTTTTTGTTATAACTCAAGAACTAATGGACGAAATTCCATCAAATTTCAGATTCTGTTAGGTCTTGACATAAATAGATGCTTATTAGGTTTTAGTATAAATTACCCAACATGAGGCACTACTAAGCTCATTTTCTCAGAATATTAATTAAATTTTGCGTTTTAGGATTTCGGATACCAGAATCTCATTAGGCTAGGTCAAATGTTCGAGGAAATTCGATAGTGGGTAACTTTGGCGTCACCACGTTTTTTTTTTTTTTTTTTTTTTTTTTTTATTATTATTAGAATGTACTTATGAGATAGAAGAAAGTTTTGGGATTGACACATCCAACTAGTTTTTATTGGAAATCGTGATATTTTTTCTACAATTTTTAAACCTTAAAAAATTTGAAAAAAAACATCGAAATTTGTAATTTTTTTTCGCTATGCCTTGAAATTTAGAGAATTCTCCCATGTTTGTAAAGGCTTTTTTTTACTGCTTGAATACAGTTATTTCTGGATTTGGAAGAACTGTCGCAACTATCGCCAAGTATTGCACTGATAGATGTATAATAGCCATTGTGTTTGTAGAGTACAAAATCCAAAATCCGGAATCCTTCCAATCTCGACAATTCTGAATTTAAGATCATTTTTAGTTTATTTTTCAAAAAAATAATCTACCGACCCTGTTGCAAAGAAAAAAAAAGTGCGTGATTTATATGATTTCGGAACGATTCAGAGCAGACGTTCTTTTTCGAAACGATTCCGAGGAATCGTTCCTTTACAGAGTCGTTTCATTTCGGAACGAGTTCTAGGAATCGAACTTTTCCGGAGTCGTTTCATTTCAGATAGAGTCCGAGGAATCGTTCCTTTTCGGAGTTGGTGCATTTCGGATCGATTCCGAGGATTAGTTCCTTTTGGGAACCAATGATCTAAGATACGTATACATTTTATGTCCAAAATTTTGAAATTTTTTTTAATTTTCGGAAATTTTTTTATAAAATATCACGCTTCTTTGAAAAAAAATGAGCGTAAACGCCGCACCGCTTGAAATTTTATCTTAAAACACGTAAACGCCGCGGCGTTTCTTCCGAAAATTACGGTACTGATAATCTTAATTTTTTAGCCCAATTACTGTAGATATTATGCATCACGCAAAAATTTGGTAAATTTGTGTTAAAAATTATGACTAATGGCTTCTAATTGGGAACCCTGGACGAAATATACGTTCGTAAACGGTGTATAGCCCGCGGACTATACACCGATGCATCTCCGCGGGTTATACACGAACTTTTTTACTGCACTGCTCGATTTAGGGGTGCGGGTTACACACAGGGTGCGGACTATACACCCGAAAATACGGTATATAAATCAAGGGGAGAGGCATTAGGTCCCCGTTCTCCCTCTTTATACTTATCCAATGAGCACCTAATACTAATCATGGAGGCGCCTCATCAGAATGATCCTATATCTAGATTTTATCGAAAATTGATAATTCTGCATGGAAAATCCATTTATATAAATTAAGGAGAGGGGCATTAGCCCCCCGTTCCCCCTGTTTATACTTATCCAATGAACACCTAGAATGATCCTATATCTAAATTTTGAACGAAAATTGATAGTCCTGCATGAAAAACCCATTTGTATCAATTAAGGGGAGAGGCATGAACCCGCCGTTACCCCTCTTATATACATATCGAATGAAATCTAAAAACTAATCAGGGAAACGCCTTATCAGAATATACCTATACACAAAATTTCAAGTAGATCGGGTATTTTTATCATAAGTTATCGTGTTACGCACGAACGTACATGGGTTTTTCATGCAGAACTATCAATTTTCGTTCAAAATTTAGATATAGGATCATTCTAGGTGTTCATTGGATAACTATAATATTCATACAGAACAAGCGGGCTGTCAGGCTTTGATAGTCTGTGAGCTAAAAAAGAAAGGACAAAGTTACATTTACCAAACGTAAATGTATTTACTTCAAAAATATAAATGAATATAGCTTTTCTTCTAATGAGGTATCAATAATTCTTATCTTTACAAAATATTTATACTAAGAAATTGTGTCAGTACGTTTAGTGTAAAACAGTACACATAAAGATTTATTTTACAAGGACCACAATTCACAGCTCAAGTGTAAAAATGCTTAAAGTTTGACCAAAATCTAACCCTGAAAATTTATTTTGACGCAGTTCACGATCCGATTCAAGCATAAATCCTATGCAAATAGCAAGACACAATTTTTACAAAAAGGTAAATTTTTTAACCACCATTTTCCTACAATTAAAATCATTTTGAAAAAATATTATATACTTGATTTTAACTTTTACGCTTTTTTCCTTCCACTATTTTTAATCAGAAAAATTTGACCTCTTTAATCTTACATTTTCGATGATTAAATAAGACAAATTTATATGTTTACAAAATAGTGAAGAGAAAAAAAAGGTGTAAAATTTGCAGATATGGTACACAAACTTATGCAATAATAATAATAATAATAATAAATTACAGTATTATTGAAAATACATGCTCGCTGTAATTAAAACCGTTCATGAATACATA
Organism: Maratus speculifer; assembly: GCA_964019185.1. Lineage (NCBI taxonomy): Eukaryota > Metazoa > Arthropoda > Arachnida > Araneae > Salticidae > Maratus > Maratus speculifer. The sequence goes on along the minus strand of OZ025290.1, from coordinate 410,081,193 downwards.
GAGCCACAGATGTTCTGTTTTATATGTCCACTTTACCATACCGGATTTTCAAAATCAGATTAACTTGTAATAATTTTATTTTCAGAGGTCAATCCAGGCAAAATTTGCAGTCTTTGTAGGGCTCTTACACAGAAATCCACTTAATGAAACAGACCCCTTCTCAAAATACGTAAAATAGGTCCTTTCACGAACGTGTGTTCCATAAAAACATACTAATCATTAATTATTCTAATGTTGTAAGTTTAAAATTTTGTAATTTGAAAAGCAAAAAAACTTCCCCAGAGAGGGAAAAAATTGAAGAAAGATTTAAAGATGTTATTAAAAAAATGCTTGTTTCGAATTTATGTAATTGAATTTCATATCGTTACAAAACGTTACTTTTCACGAGCATGAAATAAATTTCTCCAAAATATAATAGATTTCTGAAAAATACATTTTACTTTTCGCAAAATGCTCCCCCTCCCCCAAAAATCAGCACCGATCCTTGATTACGCAATCACAACAAAAACTCGCGAATCTCTGAAAGAAAATAAAAAATCAGCGTTTAAACCGCCTTTCGTCTGAATAGACTCTCATACGCAGAAGCCGCCAGGACGCTAGTATCTCCCAGCGTGTTGGGGGGAAACGCGAAGCTTCGACGAGAGCTTTGCGCATGTTTGGACGCAAAGGTAACGCGTCGCTCGTGTGGAAACAGTATAAGTTTATTATGCTCTCAATAGAGGCCGGCTTTTTGGCTGCTTTTCAAAATCGTCCGTGTGACATTGCCCTAAAATCCATTTTCGCTCTCAAACGCATCCAATTTACAGATCCTCTTATTTAGGAACTATATACTGTGACGCATTTTCCAGCTTTTTGATAAAGATAGAATATATTTTTAAAAATGCTGTCAAAGTGAGTATTTCGCACAAAATTTTCCGAAGCAATCATTATTAAAGAATTAAGGATGTATTCAAGCAACAAATCGGTTACTTTATGACTCATTTTTAAATTCAATTTTTATCTCAAATGCATTCAACTGACAGTTTTTTGTTATTTAGGAACTGTATAATATACTGTTTTGGTCGATTTTTTAATAAATTCAGAATTTATTTCAAAATATGTTGTCAAAATGGGCATTTGAGCTGAATTTTTCTTGAGATGATTCTGATAAAACCAGTTTTTGCAGAAAAATAAAATTAAAATTTTTTCATAAACGGCCAAATGAAGTTATTAAACTGGGTTTATCTCAAATCATATATAGATGTATATATATATATATATATATATATATATGTTAAATGAGCACTCTTTGAAATCTACCTCCGCCTATAGGCCCAGCCGACAGGGATTTTTTTAAATTCATATTATTCTTTATGTCTTAGACATTAACATAAATAATTATTCAGGCGAAGCTATTTTTTTATTCAAAATCCGGTATATAAAGGGGTAAACGTAAAATTGTCATTTTATATATAATATTATGCACATAACATTTTTAATGCACATTTCGTAATGTAAAATTAATTAATGAAAAATTTAAAAGTCGCCTTCATCAAAAAATTTTTAAAGCAAATTTATTATCATTTTTCTTACAGTCTTCATTACAGTTATATTTTATAACATTGCTTCAAATTATTACTAAATATGACAAACATTTATGTTGCAACATGCTACAAGCCTTGAATTAACACAGTAAGTGCTACAACAGTCACATGTGACTCACAATGAACTTTCCGGATAGGCCGCGTCTTTCACCGGTATCTGACTGTTTAAAACATAATACATTACTAAATATATTATATTGTTTTAAGTAATAACTGAAAATTTATTTAAAATTTACTTCACTTTTATTTATTACAGGATTATTCTTTCTTAATAAACACTTAAAAAATATATTTTTTAAGTTTTATATCCTGTTTTACATTGTCAACGGTGATTAATGCAGACTAAGCGAAAATTTCGGTGTCAGTCACCTTGGTAAAATTTTAAAATAAAAGTGAAGTAAATTTAAAATTTTCTTCACTTTTATTTATTACAGGTTTATTCTTTCTTAATAAACACTTAAAACAATATATTTTTTTAAGTTTTATATCCTGTTTTACATTGTCTGTCACCGGTGACTAACGCAAAATAAGCAGAAATATCGGTGTCAGTCACCTTGGTACTCAATATGTTAACCATATACTTTAATACTTTTAATAGAAAATTCTCCGACAAAGTATAGACTGAAGATGACACTTTATAGTAAGGTAAAAAATGAATCAACCGATATATTTTAAGAACAGAATTTTAGTAAATGTTAACATAAATCTTTGTGAAATACAATTTATATGCATGAAATTGGAATAATTTCATACATATAACAATATATGTATGAAACAACATATAACAACATATACAAATAATTTCATTAATGAAAATAAAATAGAACTTTAGTATACTTACTTCATTTCAATATAAGTTTTGTGAAGCTTTTGTATGTATAAGTAAATTTGTACATTTCATTACGAAGAAAATACTAAAATTTCGTTATTAACTTTTTTAAACATCTCGTATGTAGTTACTGGATTATGTAACTGAACTACACGATAGAGCAATCGCTGTCTTGTTTTTTTTTAATGCTAAATAAAAATTAAAATTTTGTTGTAGTTTTTAAAAGTGACTGTTCAAAAAAGATGCTTTAAACGTTTAATTGTTGTTTTATTAATATAATAATATTTCTAACATACGTTCGGTAATAAAAATAAACATTAATAAAGAATGTAAAACTTGGAGTTATTAGAAATTTTTAAAAGCAAATTTACTGTCATTTTTCTTTCAAATGTATCACATTATATAACATGATATTTTATAATATTGTATTAAACTTTAATTGTCATACAATAGTTGCTTATTATTTTAAATTACACACCTTTCTCGTATATCCCTTTACAGTATTCAATTAACCATGTATTTTAATGCATTTGAGAGATAATTTCCTGATAAAGTATACACTGAAGATGAAACTTTATCGTAAGTTAAAAGATTAATGATCCGCTACATTTTAAAAGGAGAATTTTAGTAAATGTTAACATAAATCTTAGTGAAATAAAATTTATATCTGTGCAATTGGATTAAATTATCGCGTCAAAATATATTCTTTTATAAATCATGCAACATCGAAATGCTTGCGTGATATTCTTAATAAATGCTTTAAGATAAACTGTGTTTATTCATTTGTTTATGGCTACGATTATAATTGTACTTTGAAATACTTTTATTTATTTTTACAGTGTATGAAATGACAGTATAATAGAATTTTAGAATACGTATTTCATATCGGTATGAAATATTTTATTTTAGATCAAAACATTAAATACTTTTGTTTCCCTTTTTATAAAAAAAAAATTATCGCGTATTTAAATGAATGAATCATATTCCACACTACACTGGTAATAAGTAATATATTATCATTAAAAACATTTCTTCTTAATTTAGCTCATTGCGGCATTATATGTAAGGTACCTATGCCTAATATGGACACCTTAAGAAATTTTTTTTTTCATCCACATGTACACGTGATAGGACTCCAAAGATATATGAACATGATCCTTGGACTGTTGAATATCATTATTAAAATTAGCGACCTTGTAACTGTTATGGTTTAATTTAAATGATAAAAACAAGAAATGTTTAAAAATGTTCATATAAGGAACCACTAGTCCCTATTATGGACAGGTGGCTCCTTATTGACCTATTGCACAGGGTGTATGGAAGAGCCACTCTTCTATAAAAGTTTAGAAAAGAGGGGATAAAAATATATATCTTAAAGAATTTTGGGGGAGGGTAGGGCACAGTAAATATCTTCAGAACATATACTTTAGGATGAAGGGTCATTTTCGGTTACGGCTCTTCGAAGACCGGCAAAACACCTCAGTTACTACAAAATATTATGAAATAATGTAGTTTGTTTTGCATATCTTTCTATTTTTGTGAATCTGAAGATTCACCTGCTCTACTTCCAATGTGGACATAAGGTGACCATATTGGGAATCGGGAGTAGTTTTATTGAATCTTGTAATAAATAAATAAAGAAAACGTTTTAAAAGCAATATATGCAATAGCAATCAAAAATAAGTTTTAAAAGCATTCTAAAACACCCCACTCTTCAATATTTAAAGTAACTTTACAATATCTAATAAGAATTTAAATTTACCTGTAATTACTATCAGCCCACCACGAAACAACAAGTTCCCTTCTAAATGGCGAACAGCGCGCTTTTTTCTACTTTGCTGGTTAATTATCTTTCCAAAAGCTTTTCTTCACGGACATGTAGAGCGATCTCTCTATAAAAATTGTTACTTTTAAAAATATTAGGGTGTCCATATTGAGAGCACTCTCCATAATGGAAACAAGTACCTTAGTTACTACAATATTTAATTATCTAACAATTTATTTTACGTATTCGAAAGATTTTTGTAAGAATAACATTTTTAAAACAAATTTTTAATTTCACTTGTGATAAACTAATCTTTTTTAATATTTTCATTTAATGTATTAAATAAACTAATCAGAAAGAAATGCGTTACAAAACTCCGGGGATAAATAAAAAAATGTAATTCGACGTCATCCGTTTATAGATTTAAATCTCATTATTAAAAAAGCTGCTTCTGACAACGGAAGAAATAGAGTGAACGTGTGCACGATTTTTCCATTTTTAAGTTTTGCCTCAAACTAAAAACCTTTTATATTCAGAGATCTGGGATGAGATTTTTATGCCACTGAATTTTTTTTTTTTTTTTTTTTTTTTTTTAAAAAGAAATCAGGAGAAGCACTGGAATGAAAATAGCTAGTAATTTTTACATTCTTCTATCATTACAACAAGAAAATTTTCGATTACTGAAAATTTTAAATTCCGCTTTTTGGTGGACTCGTAAATTTTAGAATGTACTGTGGATCATTATATATATATGTGTAAATAATTGTCAGTGAGACTTTCTGCATTTAACCCGCGATTAGTCGCGACTTTTTTCACAACGTCATTAGTCGCGCTCGGTCTTTTTGCCGCCGGCCCCCCGCATACCAAATATGTAAAATAAGAAATATTTTTCACCTAATATACGAAAATAACTTACAACGAAGATATAAATTTGCAGTTTTCTTAAATTGAGAATTTTGTTCATGAGATATGGAGTACTTCGAAAAAGTACAAATGAACTCACATTAGTGATTTTTACGTAGACTTTTTCGCCAATTTCAACTTTGTTTCTAAAAATATACCTGAAAGGAAAACAGAGGTGTCTTGTTACTTCACTAAGGTGGTCGAGAAAGCTTCAAAGTCAGCTACATGGTAGATCTCCGTTGTATTTGTAATGTGATATAAGTTAAGAGAAAATGAGATAAACGGGCGGCGAAAAGACCGACACGCGAATACTGACGGGTTAATAAAAAAATGTGCGCGCTTTATCTCAAGAAAAATAATTGTAATTGAAAAAAGAACTTTAGATTCATTTAGGAATTCATAAGCATTGGTGGTGATTACTTTTTGGCGCTCAATATGTGGTGTCGATAAATGGATGACTTCCTGATTTCGGCAATAACTATAACTCAATAAAAAGTGAACATACTTTCTGTAAACGGTGTCATAATTTTAATTGTTACAAATGAGTCTTTTATTTTAATTTCCGTAATACATCATTTACGATAAATCTTATAATTAATTAAAAAAAAAGAAAAAAATGATAGATTTACACGTTTTGGACATAGGAAATTCCAAAAAAAAAAAAAAAATAAAAAATAAAAAAAAAAAATAAATAAATAAATAAACTATCGCCTATCTCTATATGTCTGTCTATAAACGCTCTATCTCCTGAACAAATTGAAATAAAAACTTTCAATTTGGTGTGTATACTTAGTAAGTAATATTGGAAAAAAGTCAATTGAATATACAGTGGTTGTCCAAATTATTAGTTACAGGAATAAACCTCGAATTGCGAAAAACATGAAGCTTTGTTGTCGTTGTTGTTTACTGATGGATTGTTAACTTTCTTCTGTCACGAGCTAAATACTTATGAGTTAAACAAAAACAAACTTCCACTTTTAAACTAAAAATTTATTGTGAAAAAACTGAACACAAGTGTTCCCGGACAAATTCTGCAATATTTGGTCAGGCCTTCTTTTACGGATTGTATTGCTCTTGACCTGCTATATGTTCCTTTTATTAATAGTTTCTTTTAATTACTCATTATGATGTCAAACAATAATAAATGCTTAAATCAAAGTTGTTTGGTTTGTCAGGTTATCTATTGACACATTTTACAGAAAATAGATTTCACCAAAAACAAAGGGAAATATTTAAATCGTCAAATGTGTCTATAACATCCCGGACACACGTTTTTGTTCTTTATATTACTTTACTGTTTGAAGACAAATGTCAAATATAACCTGTCAATGCTGGGTGTATAAAAACATTAAACGAAAATTATAAAACATTAATTGTAGCGTAAATACTAATTTGGCCACTCAAGACATATATAAAATAATAAATCAAGAATTTTGAGGGCTTTAAAATTACTTTTATATTTTAGAAATTATAAACAAATAATTTTAATAATATATATATATATGAAAAATATGCAACAAAAATTAAATTATCGTTAAAAGTTAGCTATATTAAGAAAAATATCTAAATTCATTTTCTTAAAAATGTTGTTTTAAAAAATGTAGCATTTTAACATCATTAAAACATAAACATTTCGTTTGAAACTGTAATTAACGTTGCACGCATCACATTTTTTAAGCATGCAAATCGTTAAAAATTACCTTTTGTATTTTTCCATCAGAATGATTTCGAATATTTTGTTCTTTTGTAAACAAAAAAATATTTATTTAGGCATTTTAATTTTCAATTTAAAATTATAATTCTCATTTTCGCTCATTGCACAACAAAAGAATTTTAATGTGGTGAAAATAATATTTGTGTTAAAATGATAAAAAAGTTATTTCCTGTTTTTCTTAATATAAATTATACCGCAAATGAATTTATTGTAGTAGTTTTAAAGTAATTAAAATATTAAATAATTAATATTTTGGATTAATATTCTCATTTAAAAAATTAATATTTTGAATCTTCGTTAAAAAAAAAAAAAAAAAAAAAAAAAAAAAAAAAAAAAAAAAGTTTATTGATTTTGAAAGCTTAAGTTGTCATATGTAACTGTGCTAATATGAATATATGCTCCAGTAATATAGTTCGATTTGTTCAAGCTTTTAGAAAGAAAATATTGTTACTATTTCATATTTTATTATAATTGTTTTTTTTTTGTTTTTTTTTAATCTATATTAACACATCAGCACATCCACCTACATTTGTAACGTTAGCACTCACGCGGGATAAATCTCATCCCATTTTGTCTCTCATAATATTTTTGGTGAATTTCCTCTTAAAAACAAATTTACTGTTTTGTTTGGTAAAGTTCATCAATACTACTTCTTTTTATTAAAAAAAATGCTCTGAGATTATTCAAATATGTCCTTCCACAGGTGGATACTAGATATTGGCACGGATTCTTCTACGAATTAGCAGAATTCGTCAAATTACGATTTATAAAAAAACGTGATTTTTGTCTCCATACGAGAAAAACAAATTTTTTGTCAATTTGACGAAAAAAAATATCAACCGGGAAAAGAAAAGCGGTAAAATAATCCGATTTTTCATCAGAAAGTCGGTATACCTGAAAGTGAATACATTTCAAGTTTATTATTACAATAATATTTATATACTATGAAAGTACTTAATGTAATAGTTACATATATTTATGACGTTATATTGGTGTCATAATTTTAATTTTTACTTATCACTCTTGCATTTTACTTACCCATTACAGAACGTTTATGGCAAATTTGATAATCGTTTTAAAAATCGAAAAAAATATATGCAGTTATGCTTTTCGGACAGTGAAGATTTTGAAAAACATATTTTTAGAGAAAAAAGAAAATACCTTCCATCTATCTTTCCTGTCTGTAAACGCTGTATCTCTCGAACAAATTGAGATAAAAATTTTAAATTTGGTGTGTACTGAGTAAGTAATATTAGAAAGAAGCCTGTTGAATATACAGTGAGTGGCCAAATTATTAGTTACACAAATAAACTTCATATTGCGAAGAACATGAAGCTTTGTTGTCGTTGTTGCCCAGCAAGCACATAACTTTCGGCATACTGTCGGTCCGGAGCCGTCAATGTCGGTTAAGTGTCGGTAGCAGGTTGGCAACTGAAACTTAAGAATCTGCTCTTTTGACAGCCGGTTACGGTGATCGGTCCACATTTGGTTATATATCGGCTAGCGACTTATACCGGCAAGTGACGCAGGACCGATATCTGAGTTCTGATAGTGGACCGATCAGATTTGCCAACATCGGTCCGAATTCAGAATATTTAATCTTAACCGATTTTTTTTATCAATTTTATTTGAGTTTTAGTTTTGATAAGAAATGTATAGCTCATGTATTTCATTAAAAATTCTGACAGTCATAAACAGAAAATATGTCAAAAATAACCTATATTTATTTATTTAAAAATATTGTTTTTGAAGTAATTTTTAAAATGACTTACAATTATTTTAATCAAAAAAAGAATTTTTAAATTCTCTCCTTTAAATTGTTATTCACTATTAGGAACTAAATCATATAAAAACAGAAAAATAATTTGTAAGGCAATTGAATTTATTTTCTATTTAACTATTCATTTTCAAAGCAATAACTCATTTTCTTATTTTATTTTAATATTAATTACTAAAAAGTGCTTGAAATTATTTTACAAGGTAAAACATATAAAAGAAATCTACCTATTTTTTAACATTAAAAAATCAGATTTTTCTTTTAAATATTATCTCACAAATGAAAAATAAATTAATATTGCTATTTTATTTTAAGATTTAAAAATTATTATTGTAACAATTATTCGGAATTAATATTGCTACATAATAATCGGCATTAAATCATGAAATGACTTTGAATTCTCATTCTAATTAAAAGTGATTAATTACCAAATTATTTTTTTTATTAAATTAGTTATTTTACGTTTTAAATATATATTTCTTAATTTTTTTCCTTATTATTTACATTATTATTACATTTATTAACTTTATAATTCGCAAAAAAATATAATTTATATAATAATAATAATATATAGATATATACATGTGTGTGTTACTTTTATTTTATTTTTTACTTAATAAATATACATAATAAACAACATAATCGTAAATCATAAATACTACTTTAAATCATGAAATGGCATAACAGAATTTTTTATTCTATTTAAAAGTTAATTATTACCAATTTATTATTATTTAAAATAAGTTTTCCTGGGTTAAAACTATACACTTTAGAAATTAACACAAAGCATGTAATTATGTTATAGTTTCTTTTAAAAAATTTATTTGTTTAACAGTACTTCTGAAAAAAAAACTATTTCTAATTTTTTAAATATACTATTTAAAGATTCTAAAATTTATAAGAAAAACAATTCGTTTGCTTTAATTAATTTCCTAATTTATTAACTTAAATATTAACTTAATTTTTAAAATCAGGCGCATAAGACAATTACAAGTAAATAAATACATAAATAAAATAAAAACACTTTAATATTACAATTTTCCAATCTGTCATTTACGTCAACAACACTCGCCATTTACGTGACACTTACTGAAAAGGCACACCCTTATTACCACACATAATCCTCCCCCTAAACAGGTCCGACTTGTCTAGTGGTTAAGACGTTCGCCCTCTGAGCTAGGGGTTGCGAGATCAAACTCTCCTGTTCCCGCACTGAAGTATGTTCATTGGCTCTCAAAATGCTTGCTAGAGTGTTTAACAGATGGCGCCACCAAAAGTTTTTTTTTTGCTTGTGCCGGGTTTCAGTCGGTATTCGTGTGGTTAGCTATCGGCATAGTTTTTTGCCGATACCGGACCGGCTGCGTGCCTCATGAATCGGGCGGCATTCGCGCGGCGTATCAAAAAAGATACGGAACCGATAGCGACAACCGGCATTGGTCCAATACCGCTGGCAGTGGCAAGCGGCTATCGTCCGATTGCTTACCGATAGCTCAGTGTTTGCTGGGTTTACAGGTGGATTTTTAAACTACTTTTGTCATGGAAATAAATACTTTTGAGTTTACATGAGCTAAATACTTATGAGTTTACATCAGCTAAATACTTATGAGTTTATAAACAAAAACAAACTTTTACTCATTAACTAGAAATTTATTGTAAAAAACTGAACACAAGTGTTCTAGGACAAATTTTGCAATATTTTGTCAAACCTACTTATACTAGATGTTGCAATGTCCCTAAAATTTTCGCACTTTTCTACCAGTATTCTAAATCAAAAATGTTTCTCTCAAATTCCTTTAACTTTTACAGTGAATATCTACAACAAATATTATCGTTTTAAAATTGTGATAAGAAACAGCAAAAAATTTAAGGACGCTCCGACCCCTGTTATACGCTTTGTTTCTTTTGACCTGCTATATGTACATAGTTATGCTTTCCTTTTAATTACTCAATATGATGCCAGATTTTAATAAATGCTTGTATCAGATTTCTTTGGTTTGTTACGTTTTCTATTGGCACATTTTGCAGAAAATAGAATTCACCATAAACAACTGAAATTATTAAAATCACCAAATAAACCTAGAACATTTCTAACGCACGTTTTTTTTTCTTTATATTCCTTTACTCGTTGACGACACATATCAAATGTCATCTGTCAGTGCTGGCAGCACAAAAACTTTAAACCAAAATTGTCAAAAATAAAAACAGTAGTGTGACAAATAATTTGGCCACTAACTTCATATATAAAAGAATAAACCAAACATTTTGTGCAAGTTTATATATGCAAAAATATGCGCAAAACTTAAAATATCTTTGAAAGTTAACTTTATTAAAAATGTATATGAATTCATTATCTTAAAAAGGTTTTAAAAAATCTAGAATTTTAACATCATTAAAACATAAGCATTTCTTTTGAAACTGTAATTAACGGTGCACGCATCACTTTTTTAAGCATGCAAATCGTTAAAAATTCCAATTTGTTCTTTTTCAATCAGAATAATTTAGAGTATTTTGTTCTTTTGTAAACAAAAATGTATTTGTTAAACTTTTTTAATTTTCTGTTTAAAATTATAATGTTTATTTTCACTCACTGCTCAACAACAAAATTTCAATGTGTTGAAAAAAGTATTTTTGTTAAAATGATAAAATTTAATGTATTTTTTTTCTTAATATTAGTCAATGTCTTAATATTAGTCAAAAGTAATGCATTTTTTTTCTTCGTTAAAATTAAATAAATAAATAAAAACAAGTAAAAACAAACATTATATTAGAGTAATATGCAGCACGATTTTTGAATCGGTAAATCAATCAATTCAGATGTAAATTTTCCAAGAAGATGAAAAAAATCCAGGCCAGTATTCGAACGAAGGATGTATTAGCTGAAGCCGCCAATGCTACTCCTACTTAGCCATTCCGGAATCGAACACTGGAGAACTATTTAACCCAAATAACCTTAGCGATTCTTCTGATTCATTGTATGAGATCAGAATGTGTGATCGTTAAGTTTATTTTAGTGAAATAGTCCTTCACTTTAATAACAATTTAAATTTTTCTTAAGAAAGTTGTTATAGTAAAACTAAAGAAAAACTAAAGAAAAATTCTTAAGAAAAATTTAAATTGTTATTAAAATGTTTATATAAAAGGTGAATATTTTAAAATCTGATGATTTAAAAAATCAATGGATTTAATTAACTTTTTATCATAGTCCTTCACTGTTCGTGTCCGGGATCTCTCAGTTGGAAGACCATTGGCGGCTTCAGCCACTACATCCCTGGTTCAAATTCTGGCCCGGAATTTTTTTAAGCACTTGGAAAATTAACATCTGAGAACAATTAAATAAAATTTTGAAAATTTTATAAGTTGCCATATGTAACTGTGCTAGTATGGATATGCTTAGTTAATATAGCTTGATTAATTCAAGCTTTTAGAAGAAAAATTAATATTGCTATTTTCCATTTTATTATTATTCTTATTTTTTAATTCTTTATCTATGATAGCCCGTCAACACCTACTTTTGTAGCGTTAGCACTCGCGTGGGATAAATGACACACCATTTTGTCTGTCATTATATTTTTTGTTAAAATTCTATTAAAAACGAATTTACAGTTTTTTACAGCAAAACGCATCAATACTACTTCTTTTTATTTAAAAAAATCATGCTTTTAAAAATAATAGTAATAATAATAATAAACACATTTTGAAGCCATTTTATAAATCATGTTTTCCTAGAAAATATTCAAAAAGAAAAAAAATGATTTAAACCCTTTAAGTATGAATTATTTAAAAAAATGGATTTAAATATATTTAATAACCTTTCATCAACGTATACAATCAAGGAAAAATCAAGGATATCGATATCCTTAGAGAGATGAAAAATCCACTATGATTCATGTTTATCATAGATGTTTAATTTTTATAACTTTTGACAACGGAATGACACTACATGAAAATACTTGATTTGTACTTTTGACAATGTACTTTTAATTTTTTAAATCCTTTCTCTCGTCTCTTGTCTATTATCATTAAATAATTAAAAAGTAATAATAATAAAAAATAAGAAGTATATTAAAAATGAAGAAATTTCAAAATCCTTGATTGCTTCTCGCAGTTGGGTTTCCAATCAAACTTTCAATTTATCCAAGATCATAAAATTTTTTTATTTTGCTTCTTCCACTCCTTTTATTTTAATGAAGTAAAAAATCAGGGGTTTTATCCAAATATAGCAGTACCTGCCATATTGTGTATTCTATATAGCTATTAATCAATGGATATATGGATGCAATCCCTCATCTTTTTGCCTCACTTTCGGAAAAACAGATTTTGAGCTGATTCTATAGACGATCACTTTCAGAATTTTCAAGCAATACTTTTTTAAATATTTACAAAAGTTACTCTATACATTTCGCTAACACAATATGCAAATGAAATTTTGAAATCGTTGAAGCTTGCGCAATGAATAATTATTTAACGAACCTGCTCATTTTTCATGCAATTATTATTATTATTAATTCCAATGACAGGGTATTGAGTACAATGTTGTTTTTCATATTTTCAGAAAACAACATTATTGCATCTTAAGAACTCTACAAGTAATAATCAAAAAACTTGGAAAATTTTAGGAATGTGTTTATAAAAATCTTAATTTCTCTACGAGTATACATGCTATCCACATGAAAATGAATACAGTATATTATAATAAGCCACATAATCGTAATTTACAGTTACAGCGCTTTGCTACATTAGTTTGGACTGGGTTATCCAAAAGTTATTCGTTCTTTTTCAATTTGTTCACGGTCCCCTATAAAGTATCGGGAAAAAAATATTTTACTGTTATATTTACACACTTAGAGTTTCAGAATAATTCCCCATGTATTTTTCAAGATGTTTAACAAAATGTCTAAAATCGCAAGTGGCTGGTCATTTTTGACCCTGTTATGAATCAGTTGAACTTTTTTTGAATACATACTCAATTAGTTGCCGTATCAAATTCTATATTTATTTGAAAAAAAATCTAAATCTAAGCTGTGGAAATTAGAAGAACCTTAACGTTGCGTAATATCACCAAGACACACTATGTGATTCAGCGCGTTGCTTTTATACTCTATAAATGTTCTATAAATATTTTCAAGCATTTTTATAAGTTCTCAAATATGTAATGTATATTCAAATATTTTTGTTTTTTAAAGATATATTTATTTTTCTCATTTTTAACATAAATGATACGCTTAAAATGTACACAATTAATGGAAGCAAATATTCCCCAATTCGCAAGTAATACATAGAGAATCACGATCTTATCAATTGACTACGTAAGCTTCTCTTTCCTATTTTTTCTAAGCTGTTCTCATATCGATATATAACATACACATATGCAATTTTTCTTTTACTATATAATTAAAATTTTCATTTACAAATACGTATTCTCAAGTTTTTTTTTAAGCCATACGTTATTTTTATTTTTAAAATAACATAACAATGATTTTATTTTAGTAAAGAAAAATGTATGGCAAAAAATCCAATTTATAACAGATGTTTAATTTTTATGTCGTTTGACAGCCGAATGAAATTGTTTTTCGTATCATTTGTACAATTGAGAATAACAAAATTGCAAGAAATCGTAATCATTTTGTGCAATATACAGTAAAAAATAAAATCTGCCATTCTACATATATATCGTTACGGATATCTTCTACACGCTTAACTAATTTTTATCTCTACATAGTAAAAAAAAGACTTAAACTTACAAAACGTCAATGTACAGCTACAGAAAACTGTAGCTTTACAAAAGAATCAACAAAAATTTTACTAAAATATTACCCGTAACACCTGTTGTAGTTGCATAAAAAATTCTGGATATTCTTGTTTCCTAAAAATGTTTTGAAATTTATCTTTTTTTGAAATTTATCTTTATAATTCATTTTCAATAAAATACCGACATAAAGAATAGTTTTAGTCAAAACCGCAAATCAATCGACCAATTTTTCCGTTTTTTATAATCATTTGAATTTAAAACCCTCTGAACACAGTTAAGTTTGTGCTACTTAACTGCTTCCAACTATTCAGATTTTGAGCTCAAAATTTAAGTTTAAGTCTAAGCTTACGAAACCTTTAATGAGATGCAAAAAATAACGGTAAAAAATAGTTGTTCGTTACTCTAAAATCTAAAGCGCCCTCTATCGTCATTTTTTGAAATTTATCTTTATAATTTATTTTCAAGACAATACTGACATAAAGAATAGTTTTCTTGAAAACCGCAAACGAATCGACCAATTTTTCCGTTTTTTATAATCATTTCAAATTTTGGACCCTAAACTTTCATGGCGCCTATCTCCTTCGGAAGACGTTTGGGACCTCTAGTTTCCCATTTAATATTATTTGTCTTCATGTGTAATCACTTAAAGTTTTGCAAAGAAGTTTAGATACACCCTGTATATATATATATATATATATATATATATATATATATATATATATCCATTGATTTGTGTGGAATTAACATCACATTGCTGCAAGTACTATTATATTTGGATACAACACCTCACCTTCTAAAAAAAAATAACGTTATAAAAAAAAACATTTGGATACAACTTATATAATATGCTTACATACTTATACTATAACTTATACCAAAAACTACTGTATTATATATATTTTTAATTACTAAATTAAATAATATTCATGAAATTTAATAAAAAATTCTTACATTTAAAATTTAGCTGTATAAAAATAAATATAAGATTAATTTTAAAAATAATCTAATTTAGAAAATAAAATTAAGAATAGCTGACAATCAATTTTGGAAATGCATAGGTAACAAAAAAATACTTTTAAAATTATCGTTAAAATTGCATTTAAAAAAAACAAAAATAAAATATACTGAATGAAAAATATATCCACCAAATAAGATCAAGAATGAAGCCTTAATCTTTTTCTTAATTTCAATTTCAATTTAGTATTTTATTGTTAAAAATGTATATCGAGATGTCGGTCTAATATAATTCAATTTTTAGTATTGATATTTTTGGTATTTTTAAGAAAATCACATTTCGTTTTTCTCTATTTTTGCTAAATTGAATCAATTCAGAATGAACACTTCGGAGAAACAAGATTTTTTTATGAAGTTGCTGTAACTGATTTAATGAAAAAAAGCTTTTTTTTATTTATTTATGTGTATATATATATGTGTGTGTGTTTTTTTTTTCATTTCATTCTACAAGAAAACAGAGTTTTTACATATTTTGATGAAAGATATTAAATTAATCTCAGTGTTTAGTAATGTTGAATAGCCTGTGATACGCATATTTCCGCGATCACCATTGATAATGAACAAATACGTAAAATAAAAAACAATAATGATGTAAATAACATTATAAATTAAAAGGGGTTTTTAATAATACTTAGTATTTCCGCATTTTCGTTTATTTTTTCTATATTTTCCAAAAATGGACATTTTTATTTTATAGAAATATGTTACAATAAAAAAATTAAAAAATAAAAAAAAACCTTAGCTAATCAATCCAAAAATATAAAGCTAACATGAGGTCAATTAACACTTTATTTTAATTTTGATTTTAATAAACTTATTATTTCCACATTTTGATTGTATTATAGCAGTTGGAAAGTAATAAACATATTTTTATAGCTTATAATTCTGTTTCGAAATATAAGGAAATTACGTTATGCGCAATAGTTTGAATATCATAAAGTATATTTTCCCCAAAATTCATTCCAAAAAACTTTGCCTTTCTAAAACAGAAGTGAAACACATTTAAAATAATTAATTTGTTGGTATAGATAAAATTTATACAGAAAGGTACATTTTAAAAGCATGGATATCTACCTATAGTGGCGGTCAAAAGTTTCCGGCCAGCAAAAATTTTTCAGTTAATTTGTAAATATACCCATATGAAGAGGAATCTCAAAGTGATATTTATACATTTTATTAACATAATAGTTAGGAACTTACTTATAGAAGAACATGTAAATATCAATGAATTTAACTGACAAAATTAAATATAAAAGAAAACGCATGTTCTCAAAAGTTTCCGGCCACCTTCACAAGTTTGTAAAAATGTGGTACTGTAATAGAAAATCACAGTGATAAACAACAATTACAATTAGTATTTTATCGTATTACTATTTTATTAGCTTTAGTAATAAGTACAACGGCGCAGCAACGTGACATTCATACAATTAACAGTTAAAGATCGTCTATGGTACGTTTTTCCCACATTTTTTGCAATTTTGGCGAAATTTCGGCTGAGTTGGAATATTTATAGTTCCGAAGACTTTTGTCAACTTCTTTTCAAAGATTTTCTATTGGATTCATATTGGGCGCTTGGGTTGATCATTTCAAAAACGAAAGTTTTTGTGCGAAAACCATTGCTTATCGAGGTTTGCATACATTATTTATGTCGCTATCATGTTAAGAAAATAGTTGCGACCAAATTTTTTCTCTGATAAGGCAGAAAATAGTCTTGCAAGATATCCTTACACATTGTATCATTCACCTGGCTGTGGATTTCAAATAACTGACCGACACTCTATGAAGAAAATACGGCATAACATGTCCTCCTCTATGCTTCGTTGTAGGAATAACATAGGTCAAATCATATCTTTTGTTGTTAGGTCATCGGATGTTGTGTCTGCCATCAGTTCCAAAACTGTTTCGAATTCGATTGATGGAAAAATATTAGTTTTTTTTCCAGTTTTCACTTGAACAGGCTTTGTATTTTTTGGAAAACGAAAGTCGGGTACGTTTGTATTTTTTTAACTCTGAAAAAATTTTAACACCGACTCTTCCATGAAGTTATGCATTACTTCAGTATGTTGATACGGTATACGGACTTATTTCAGCAATATTTTCATTCCGTAAATCAATGTATATTGCAGCGGAATTTTTATGCGGATTATCAATTTTTTTTTTCTCCTAATAATTCTGTCCACAGGAATAGTAATTTTCCGGGATCTTCCGGACCTCTGAACGTCCTGAAAGCCACGGCCATCTTTATATAATTTTTAAATATCGTTTAAGGTCGATTTGACCGATCGATAACTTTGCCGCAATATCTCGAGAAGATTGGTCTTTTAGCGACAAACTAATCACTCATTCATGAATAATAGTTGTTGAACTTTTCAATTTTGAATTGAGACTATGCTATACACGTTGATTCATTCATAAACACAACCAAAAAACAGTTTACCGATAGAAAAAAAACTAAAGCATGATAAGTGGCTGGAAACTTTTGCCCACGCGAACTTTTATCCCTTTGCATGAAGCATCTTCAGTATCCAATCAAAATGATCACGTGGTCAGAGGTCATTCACATATTCCTAACATTTGAAGCAATTGTGCTTCTTCTTTGCTGAAACCCTTTGGTAAATAAATCGAAGAAACTAACTGGCCGGAAATTTTTGACCGCCACTGTATATTTGACAGTTATTAGTATTAAAAGAACAAATTACCAATATAATTTTTTTAATTCATACTTAGTTTTTGATCATTATGTGTTGTAATTAAAATATTTGATTTAGAGTTCATGCAAAAAATACTTTGTTTTATAAGTTATTCCTACAGCAATACAAGCTTCCAAATTATTTATATTCCACTAACAAACTATTTTGTAAAATAAAACAGATTTCATTAAACTCATTTTTTTTTTCAGTCTCTTATCCAAAAAAGCAAACAAAGTTCATTTATGTAAAACACTTTTTTAATCTCACTACTAAAGTTTCTAGTAAACTCAAACTCTGTAGAATTCTTTCTTAGTTAGACAAAGTAAACCATGCAAAACAAAAGAAATATTTTCATGACGAAAAAAAACTCCTATTCAAAAATAAAACTCTCTTCAAAAATCATGATTTGCATTATAAAATAAATCAAGCGAATAAAAATAGTGATTAATGGAAGTACAATCAAACAGGAAATTCTTTTACCTAACGAAATTATTTTCAGAAAGAAAGGACGGTATCTGGAGAGGATGTAAATTTTTAGGAAGTATCTTCATATGTTATTAAAAGAAATGGCTCCGAAAAAGTTTTTTGATGCTTTTAATATCAAATAGATTTTTAAGGAATGAATCATTATATAATTCTGATACATAATTCTGATATATATATATATATATATATATATATATATACATATAATTCTGATATATATATATATATACGTAGTATGATTCCAAAGTTCGGTGAAAAGTTCCCCTGAATAGTACACAGCACTGAAACAAATCCACCTTCAAATTAGTCACCGTGGACAACGATACACTTCTGCCAGCATTCGTATAACTTCTCGAAGAATCACTAAATGTCATTTTACCTCTTATTAAGCCTCCTGCGATGTTTTTTTCACCGCATCTAATAACTACAAACAGGGTCCCTATAGCTGTTTTTTTTTTTTTTTTTTTTTTTTTTTTTTTTTTTTTTCATTGATTGAAGTAGGTAAAAGTAACACAGGTAAATGTTTAGTAAACACGGATGATGTGGAATTTTATTAGTGCGAGTGTTGAGGAGAAATTGTTTCAATAGTTGGTATCGATTTGCTGCTGCATTCCCAAACAGAAAGTACCAGTGTCCGGTCTCAGCGAAGGTTGTCCAATGTCAAACGCGTTTATCGTTTTCGACAGATTCTGGGTCTTCTTTAAAACGACGATGCCATTCATAAGCCTTGTGTTTCATCATGGTAGATTCATCATAAACCTTTCTTACATTTTCAAAGTTTCCAACACGTCATTCACAGAATTTAATGGAGCAACTTCAAGAAAAGTCATCTGTTTTACGTTGCGGAGCAAAGATTAAAAAAAACTTCCGAAGATATCAGTTGTGCGTGCATTTCGGTCATATGACATGGAATAAAACAAAATGAGCAAGTACGCAGGATTTGGAGAAGACATTTCAGATGGTTTTATTTAGGGCACTTGCTTTCATTGTCATGAATGGCCCAGTACCAAAATTTTGGAATCGTACTTACTTATATATATCTGTAAGATATGCATTGTTTTACAAATGATGGTTATATAATCTATAGATATAGATATGTGTATGCGGGTGTGCGTGCATGTGTGTGTACACCATTAACAAGTCAGCTCCTATATAATCATTAAATTATTTTAAAAAAGCAAATTTAAGTACATAAAATCATGTTCACATGATTAGTGCTTTCTAAAAAAATTATAGATCATATGAAATATATGATTTAAGCGGCATGCAAAAAAAATGTTCCTACAAAAATGCATGCTTTCAAATTATTTATATTCCAGGAACAAATTACTTTATAAAATAAAACAGAATCCCTTAAACTCATTTATTAATATTCTCTTAAATAAAACAACAGACAAAATTCGTCTTTGTAAAACAATACTTTAATATAGCTACTAAAGTTTCTAATAAACACGAACTCTGTAGAGTTCTTTCTAAGTTAGATAAAGTGAATGATGCATAACAAAAGAAATATTTTCACGACCAAAAACAACTCCTATTCAAAAATAAAACTCTGTTGAAAAGTCACGATTTACCTAATAAAATAAATCAAGCGAATAAGAATAGAGAATAATGGAAGTATAATCAGAACCTTAAAAACTTTTATCTAAAGAATTTTTTTTCTGGAAGAATGGACGCCATCGGTAGAGGGTGTCTATAGAGGACCTAATTTTATAGGGAGATTTCTCACATATTATTAATGGAAATATTTCCGAAGTTTTTTATTGCATAAAAAATATCAAGTAGTTTTTTTTAATGAGTGAATATATTATTCTGATTTGATATTCAAAATGCTATAAATAAAAATATAATAAGCATATCTAAAGATCTTCTTTATGCAGAGTGGATTGAACGTCAATAATTTTTATAAGTTATTTAAAAATTTTTACTATAATTGATTTAATCTATTATCGCACATTTTGTCTAAAATAAGTAAAAATGCGGCTTGAAAAAAAAAATATTCTTGCATACTTTTGTGCTTGTTATTTTGCGAGAAATGTCTTTCTGACGAGGGCAAAGAGACACCACTTACTGAATCTTGGCGTCAGTTTTTGTCTCAGCATCTGTGTGTTATTTATTTTTTTTCAAACGTAAATGTAATAACATACAATATGTTTTTTTACAGTAAATACACTATAAAAAAATACCTACAGCATTAAAAGGATCTGAGTTATTCCAAGTTATTCCTACAACAATCTTTCCTACAACAACAATTCCTACAACATGCTTTCAAGTTATTTATAATGCAGTAAAGAAATACTTCCTAAGATAAAAGAGAATTCATTATATTCATTCATTATAAGTCTCTTAAACAAAACATCAAACAAAGTTCATTTATGTTAAACAATACTTCAATCTCACTACTAAAGTTTCTAGAAAATGTAAACTCTGTAAACTTCTTTTTCAGTTAGATGAAATAAATCTTGCAAAACAAAAAAGAAATATTTTCATGGCCAAAAAAAGGCAATTCCTATTGAAAAATAAAACTCTGTTCAAAAGTCATGATTTACCTAACAAAATAAATCAAGCCAATAAGAATAAAGATTAAGGGAAGTATAATCAAACCTGAAAAACTTTTATCTAATGAAATTACTTTCTAGAAGAATGGACGATATCAGCAGAGGGCTTAGTTTTATGGGGCAGAGGGCTTAATTTTATCCTTACATATTATTAAAGGAAATATTTTCGTAAAGTTTTTTTATTGTTTTAAATGTCAAGTCTAAAAGTTGTCCTCTTTAAAGAATGAATCATTATCCATACAGGTTTTGAAAGTATATTAAATAAAAATGTAATAAATACATTTAAAGTTATATTTTGGGATTAAACCTAAACTAGACAAAAATTCCTTCTAACAATTATGATTTCCATTGTAACTGAAAAATAATTTGTCTGATTCTTATATGAAACGAATTTGTAAATTGTGTAAATTTTCTGAGGTTCAAAAATACAACGATAGTAAATTCCCTCTTTCTCCCTCTCTCTCTTTTTCTCTCTCTCTCTCTATATAATATCAGAATCTTGGAATAAAGCTCCTAAAAGTAAATAGATTTTAAATTATTAAAAAAAAAAACAAAGTTAACCGCATAAAACATGTTTACATGTAAATTTATTCTAAAAAATAAACTTTATATAAAAGTACTGAATAACCCACATTAAAAAAATCTTTCTTTTACAAGTTATTCCTACAGCAATACATACTTTCAAATTATTTATATTTCAGGAACAAATTACTTCCTAAAATAAAACAGAATTCATTCTTTTCATTCATTACAAGTCTATTATAAAAAAAGCAAACAAAGTTCATTTATGTAAAACAATACTTTAATTTCCCTAATAAAGAGTCTAGTAAACTCAATCTGCATGATTCTTTTTTAGGTAGATAAAGTAAATCATGCAAAACAAAAGAAATAATTTCATGATCAAAAAGAACTCCTAATCAAAAATAAAATTATGTTTAAAAGCATGATTTTCTTAACAAAATAAATCAAGCGAATAAGAAAAGAGCTTAAGGAAATTATAATCAAAAATGAAAAACTTTTATCTAACGAAATTATTTTCTGGAAGAATAAACGGTATCAGGAGAGGACTTAATTTTATGGGGATTTTCCTCACATATTATTAAAGGAAACATTACTGTAAAACTTTTTTAATATATTAAATATCAAGAGAACTTTAAAAGAATGAATCATTATCTATATTGATTTTTGAAATGAAACAAATAAAAATGTAATAAATACAAAGTAAAGGTTTTACTTCATAATTAAACACTTAACGAAAATAATTTGTAACTTATACATATCATTAATGGATAAAAATTCAACGATAACGTAAAAGTATTCTCTCACTCTTTATACATACATATAAGTGTATAAATATGTGTGTGTGTGTGTGTATAAGAATATTACACTCCTTGAAAACAAAAAAGTAAAAGTTATTAGAAAATAAATGTAACAACGTAAATTTTGTTCATTTTTTAAAAGTTTTTTTAAATGAAAAATATGTATTTTATGTAAAAAAAACTAATTTATTCCCCATGCTAAAACATGTTTCCTTTACATGTTGAAATTCAACTCCTCAAAATAAATAGATGTTAAATTATTAGAAAAATAAAATTGAATTACATAAAACATGTTTACAGGAAAAAATATTCTAAAAAATCTACTTCATATAAAAAATCTGATTCAATCCGCATGAAAAATTTCTTTCCTTTACAAGTTATACCTACAACAATGCAGGCTTTCAAAATATTTATATTCCAGGAAAATGTTATTTTATAAAATAAAACAGAATTCATTAAACTAATTCATTTTAGTTCTTTTACACAAAACAGCAAGTAAAGTTCATTTACGTAAAACACTACTTTAATCTCACTTCTAAACTTTCCGGTAAACTCAAACTCTGTAAATTTTTTTCTTAGTTAAATATCGTAAATCATGCAAGACAAAAGAAGTATTTTTATGACCAAAAAACACTCCTATTCAAAAATAAAACTATGTCCAAAAGTCACGATTTACCTAACAAAATAAATCAAGCGAATGAGAATAGAGATTAAGGGAAGTATATTCAAACCTTAAAAACTTTTATCTAACTAAATTATTTTCTGGAAGAATTGACGGTATCTAAAGAGGACGTAATTTTATGGGGAGTTTTCTTACATATTATAAAAGGAAATATTTCCGTATACATTTTTAATGTATTAAATATCAAGTAGTTATTTTAAAGAATGATTCATTATGTATACTTATTTTGAAATGCAACAAATAAAAAAAGTAAAAAATACATCTAAGGTTTTACTTTATAACTAGCTGCACCCGCCGAAACTCGACGGAAAAGAATATATATTAGGTATGATATATATCAATCTTATATAGACAGTAAAATACTGAGAGAAATAAACAATTGCATCTCTTAAAATAGGGATAACATAGCTTTTCATGATGAACTTCAGAACACAAACTTCAGAAAATAACAAAAAATCAGGAAAACAACTCATAAATTATTATGTTGGACTTAACTTCAGCTACAAATCTTTTTTTTTTTTAATGCTGTTTCTAAACCTTAAATATTACTTAAATGCCAAATTATTTAGGAAGTTAATATCATACCCCGGAAGACGAATTCAAAAATATTTGCATAGTTTATTTTTTCTCCGTTTAAATATTGCTTGATAACTGTACAATAATTATAATATCAATGAAACATTTTAAATATAATAGAAACAGGGACTTACTAAGCTGCCTAACCAACCCACTACATATTTACAGCACTTGCAATAAATTTAATTTATTTATTGGTTTGTATCCTCCATGAACTTGTAAAAATTAATTTTATTGTTATGGCAACGGGAAAAAAAAAAACGATATCTCTATTTAGGGAGGAATGGGATAGGTGGAGGAGAAGCATTATCTCTGGGGGTGATGCTAAAAATGTAACCCTACATTAAGTCCAAATAAAATCACGTGCTTTGACACGCCTATCAATTGAAACAGGTTTAAACCTGTATTTTTTTTGCTATTATTTTTAAAAAAGAACTAATCTATCGCTTCACCGGTAAGAATTTATTAATTATTTTATCGTATGTGTTTTAAATATCAATATAGAAAATTATTTTAATGTTTTCCTTGAAAATATAACATTCTTTTGTTAATATCTTAAAATCGCCTGCAGTCAGAAATCTAATATTTTAGATTAATATTTATTACTTGAGTTTTCATACATGATTTTAAAAGAATGCTTTCATCATTATATTTTAAATATTTATTTACATGCAATTATTAAGTCATAAATATTTTTCGTCTACGTTATAAAGTATTTAAAATTACATTAAATTAGGAAACTTTTAGACAATTTTTAGTTCGCATCAAATGTTTTCAATATCTTATTTAATTTCAATTTGACGTTAAATTATTGCTAATTTTCCAATTTCTTTTATTTTAAAAGCGAACATTTTTTTAAAATAAATAATAATAGAACAAAGACCATTTTAAAAATTTGCTATTTCTTCTTAAAATATGCTTCAGTTGTAATTCATTTCTTTCAGTTCGTATTATAATACAAAATTCCTTCCACGTCCTTTTGTTTGGAATATTAAAATTCGAGCGATAAATGGATTCATATTGCAAACCTTTTTTGAGCCTTACTTCACCTCCACCTATCTCAATCCTCCATGATCGCTATTATTAAAAAGAATAAAATTTTTGTATTTATTGCTGAAATGCAGAATTTTTTTTAATTTTATTTTAAACAATAATTTAATACAATGAAATGATTTTAATTAATTTTTTTATATTATGCAAGATAGAAATATAGTAATACCGGCATATCACAGGTTTTATTCTTTTTTTTTCTAATATGACATCATTTACACCTACAGAAATACTCATCCTTTGTTAATTAAAAGCGTGATTTATGCAGTTATTTAAGAATTCTTTAGTTTCATAAAATATTCATTATAATTTTAAAAAAAATGGCGCAGGTTATAGAAATATTTTTATTTGTGCACACCACGGACCTTTAAATTAATAGAAGTTCACTTTATTTAGATTCAGGAATTAAAGTCAGTGAATATGACATCATCACTGACACAGCTATAACAATGTATATTATATTCATGGAATAAATTTATCTGGTTTCTGTATGACGATACTTTCTCCATCGACAAAATTTTACTTTAAATATTATATTTTATAAAAATTTATCTTCCGTTATTTTACTTACATAATGCTTAATAATATTACTCAGTAAATAATCTGTGTATTGCAGGGAATTAACTATGTGCAATCATTTTATTATGATTAAATTTTACGAAAACCTTTATTTATTTATTTATTTATTTTTGTTTGTTTGAAATGCGATTATACATTCACCGATGAGATCAAGCTCCTGATTGGGTGGAAAATAATGAAACAAAATAAATTTTGAGAAAATCTTAACCTGTTGCCACTGTTCTGAAGAAATGTCATGAAAAAGCTTTTAAAATTAAAAATAAAATATAAAAATTGAAATAAATTAAAAATTAGTCAGAATGGGCACATCTACACGTAAACAGCTTTCATTTAAAAAAATAATTATCAAAATCGGGCCAGTAGAAAGCTCAGGGCTGATGACCAAAAAAACAGCCAGGTGTTTTAAATATATAGATTAAACCTAAACTAGACTAAAATTTCTTCTAACGATTATGATTTTCATTGTAACTGAATATTTATCTGCCTAGTTCAATCATGAAAATAATTTGTAAATTATGTATGGTTTCAGTGGTTAAAAAATCCAACAATAGAAAGTTCGCTCACTCTCTCTCTCTACATATATATATATATATATATATATATATATATATATATATATATATATATATTCTAAAAACTTCATGTAAAAGATCTCATTTACTACATATGCAAAGAAAAAAATCTTTCTTTCACAAGATATTCCTAAAACAATGCATGATATCAAATTAAAAAACTACTTTATAAAATAAAACAGAATTCATTATATTCATCTATTATAAGTCTCTTACACAAAACAGCAAACAAACTTTATTTATGCAAAACAATACTTTTATCTCACTACTAAAGTTTCTAGTATGCTCAAACTCAGTACAATTCTTTCTAAGTTAGATAAAGTAAATCATGCAAAATAAAAGAAGTATTTAAAAAAAATCGTATTTAAAAATAATACTCTGCTCAAAAGTCAGGATTTACCTAATAAAACAAATCAAGCAAATAAGAATAGAGAATAAAGGAAGTATAATCAAAACTGAAAAACTTTTGTCTGATAAAATTAATTTCTGGAAGAATGGGCGGTATTTGGAGAGGACATAACTTTATATGGAGTTTCCTTACATGTTATTAAATAAGATATTTCCTTAAAAGTTTTTTAATGTATTAAATATCAAGAAGTTTTTGAAAGAATGAATCATTACCTATATTGATTTTCGAAATATAGCAAATAAAAATGTAATAAATACAAGATAAAGATTTTACTTTATAGTTAAACCTCAAACGAAAATAATTTGTGACTTATGTCTATAATTAATGGGTAAAAATTCATCGATAACGTAAAAAATTACATCTCTCTTTATACTTACATATATGTATATAAATATATGTATGAGTTTGTCTATTAGAATATTTAGCTCCTAGAAAACAAATAAGTAAATATATTTAAAAAAATAAATGTAAAAACATAAAATTTGTTTATTTTGTAAATGCGTTATGTACTTATGTACTTATGTAAAAATATGTACTTCATTTAAAAGATCTAATTTAATCTGCATGCAAAAAAAATCTTTTTTTTTTTTCACACGTTGAAATTCAGCCCCTAAAATAAATAAATGTTAAATTATTATAAAAATAAAATTTAATTACATAAAACATGTTTACATGTAAAAGTATTCTAAAAAATATACTTCATACAAAAGATCTGATTCAATCCGCATGATTTTTTTCCCTTTAAAAGTTATTCCTACAGCAATGAAGGCTTTCAAATTATTTATATTCCAGTAACAATTAATTTCATAAAATAAAACAGAATTCATTATATTCATTCATTATAAGTCTCTTACACAAAACAACAAATAAAGTTCATTTATGCAAAACAATACTTTAATCTCACTACTAAAGTTTCTAGTAAACTCAAACTCTGTACAATTTTTTCTTAGTTAGATAAAGTAAATCATGCAAAACAAAAAATTATTTTCATGACCAAAAACTACTCCTATTCAAAAATAAAACTATGTTCAAAAGCCATTATTTACCTAACAAAATAAGTCAAGCAAATAAGAAAAGAGATTAAGGGTAGTATAATCAAACCTGAAAAACTTTTATCTAATGAAATTAATTTGTGGAAGAATGGACGGTATCTGGATAAGATGTAATTTTATGGGAGTTTCCTCACATAGTATTAAAGAAAATATCTCCGCAAAGTTTTTTACCATATTAAATATCAAGTAGTTTTTTAAAGGAATAAATCATTACATTATTTTTATGGATTTTTGAAATTCAATAATTAAAAAATATACACTGTAAAAAATATCAAATGTTTCAGAATATATAAAAATGTACGGTAATCAAAAATGAAAATATGCAGTAACCTCTTCTCACTCACCTAAGGTTTCAAAAACCGTTCCTGTGCCATTAAAAATTGCAGAAAACTATTTGTTTTTGAAATTTAAAGAAGAATTTATAAAAATTAATTTTTATTAGCTGCCCGTCATTTTTGGAAACGTTTCTAAGTAGCTTTTACAGTACAATATTCACTTTTCTCAAATCAAAATATCACTGTTTCGGATGCTACCAATTCATACGAAAATATTTTGATATTCAAAGAACATGTTTAATAGACAAACATACAATATTAACAGTATTAACATTAATATGAAAATCAACATTATTTTGCTACAATTGCATGCACAAAATAAGTTATGCAGATGAAAATGTTTACTTGAAAATTGATAGAAACCGAAAAAGTGATTTGATAAAAATGATTATTGTACTGTAAAAGCTACTTAGAAACGTTTCTGAAAAAGACGGGCAGCTAATAAAAATTATTTTTTATAAATTCTTCGTTAAATTTCGAAAACAAATGGTTTTCTGGGATTTTTAAAGGTAAAGGAATGGTTTTCGAAACCTTGGGGGAGTTAGAAGAGGTTACTGCATACTTTTGTATTTGATTACAGTACATTTTTATATGTTCAGAATCACCTGACATTTTTTACAGTGTAATAAACACATCTAAGGTTTTACTCATAATTAATCGATATATATATGCATATATACACACTAATATACACCTAATTTAGTCCGCATCGTAAAAATTCTGTCTTTTAACAGTTATTCCTATAACAACGCCAGCTTTAAAATTGATTATATTCCAGTAATAAATTACTTTATAAAATAAAACAGAATCCATTATATTCATTTATTATAAGTCTTTTATACAAAACAGCAGACAAAGTTCATTTATGTAAAACAATACTCTAATCTCACTACTAAAGTTTCTAGTAAACTCGAACTCTGTTTTGTTCCTTTCTTAGTTAGATAAAGTAAATTATGCAAAATAAAATACGTATTTTCATGACTAAAGAAAAATCCTCTTCAAAAATTAAACTGTGTCCAAAAGTCATGATTTCCTAACAAAATAAATCAATCAAATGAGAATAGGAGAAGTATAATCAAATCTGAAAAACTTTTATCTAACGAAATTATTTTCGGGGAGAAAGGACGGTATCTGGAGAGGACGTAATTTAATGGAGAGTTTATTCACATATTATTAAAGGAAACATTTTGGTAAAAGATTTAATGTATTCAATATCAAGTATTTTTTTTAAGAATGAATCATTACCTATATTTTTTTGGAAATGCAATAAAGAAAGATGTTATAAATAAGAAGTAGAGGTTTTACTTTATAATTAAACTTCAAACGACTTTGTAAAATTTATTTAAAAAGAAGTACATATTGACTAAAACAAGTATGAATTCCGCATGAATTGTTTTCTTGTAGGGTTTTGTGGTAATTATTTTGCGAGGCTAAAATTTCTCGATCACGAGGGCAAAATGACCTCAAACTGAATGTAGGTGCCAGTTTTTGTCACAGTAGTTATGTGTTAAATTAATTTTTAAAACTTAAAAAGCCATTTCAAGCAAAATCAATTCGTAATAATGTACAACAAAATTCTATACAGGAATTATTTTGTATTCATTCTTTATTAAAAATATTAAATAAAATATTAAAAGTACAAATAAAAAAATACAAGAGATTCAAATCAATTTTAAATTGATAAGGACATGTAAATTTTTTCAATTTTATATGTACTCCTTTTATAAACGTAAAATCAAGAGCATTAATTTAATTTTTGAAATTTCTTCTTAGTATTTGATTATTTTTTATCAGGTATTTATTTATTAGAGAGATTTTAATTCTGAAATACAACTTATTTAAATATCAACTCCGTTTTCAAACCACATTTACTTAAAAAAAAAAAAAAAAAAAAAAAAAAAAAAAAAAAAAAAAAAAAAAAACATTGGTATTACGTATATTTTCTACAGCTACCTGCATTTCTACAGTTACTACGTGTATACTAGTACAGATTATTTTTCCCAATATATACATTATCGAGATGCAGCCGAAGTTAGAAAAGTTTGTGCCGATAAACGACCACAGACAAATATTAATAATTGTATTGTGTCAAGAATATAGGGGGCCATTAATAGGAAAACTAACGTTTTGAATCATCTTACGGTTTAGGGTCTCTTTACATTTGAATTACTGAAGTGGGTGATATGTGACCCAAGACGTGGTTTTTCGCTCTCATCACTTTGTTTTTCATTACTTTGAAATTGACTGACTTTTCCTAAATATTTACTATAATGCCTTAGCACGAATTTAGTTGAAATCGAACAAAAATATTTTTATTTCCAATGTATCATATTATTTAACATTATATTATATAATATTGTATTAAACTTTAATTGCTTTACAATTGTTGCACCTTTGTCTTTTTTACCTTTACAGTCTGCAATTAACCATATATTTTAATACAATTAATAGAAAATTCCATGACAATGTATACACTGAAGATGAAACTTTATCGTAAGTTAAAAGATTAATGATCCGATATATTTAAAAGGAGAACTTTAGTAAATGTTAATATAAATCTTAGTGAAATAAATTTTATATGTGTGCAATTGGATTAATTTCTCGCGCCAAAGCTTATTCTTTGACAAATAATGCATTATTGAAATGGTTGCGTGATATTCTTAATAGATGTTTTAAAATAAAATGTCTTTATTCATTTGTCAGTGTTTTGAATTTCTTTATACGCATTTCATATAGGTACGAACTATTTAATTTTAGATCAAAACATTAAATACATTTAATTCTGTTTTATTAATTTTTGCGTGTTTAAATAAATGAATCATATCCCCATTTTACTTGTGATAAATATGAATTTATCATTAAAAACATAGCTTCGTTATTTCGTTCATTGCGGCATGATAAGTATTTAGTACAGTATTAATTATCTAACAATTTATTTTACCTATTCGAAAGATTTTTATAAGAATAACATTTTTTAAAACACATTTTTAATTCCACTTGTGATAAACAAGATCTTTTTAATATTTTCATTTAATGCGTTAAATACTCTAATCAAAAAGAAATGCGTTACAGAACTCCGGGTTATAAATAAAACATTATAATTCGACGTTATCCTTTTATTGATTTAAATCTCATTATTATAAAAAAAGCCACCTCTGAACACGGAAGAAATAGAGTGAACGTGTACATGATTTTTCCATTTTTAAATTTTGCATCAAATTGAAAACCTTTTTAGAGACCTTATATTTAGAATTCTGGAATGAGATTTTTATGCTACTGAATTTTTTATTTCGTTTTAAAAGAGAAATCAAGAAATGTACTCAAATGAAAATGGCTAGTAATTTTCACATTCTTCTATAATTACACCAAGAGAATTTATATATATATATATATACAGTCGAACCTCTATATAACGAAACTCCATACATCGAATTTCTCCATATAACGAATTTTTATTAAGAACGGTCCCCTTTTCGCATGATTACATTAAAAACAGACTCTATATAGCGAAATACCTATCTCCATATAACGAATTTTTTCATAAATTGATCTTAATTTATTCAGTTTTAGAAAAGCTTCGAAATCATATGGAATCAATTTTCCATCACTTATTTTTAATTTATCGTTCAGTGGAGAGATTTTTTTTTAATAAATATTACTTCTCTCCTTATTCTTTAAATCTAACAAGTTCATCCCACCTCCCACACACCTTTCAACATCCTTCTCAAAACACAGTCAATTGAATTGTTACACATATAAGAGAGGAAGCAATGAGAGCACATAAGAGAGACCTTCAAATGGAGGAAAATATCAACTACAATTTTTCATTCCTTGTTAAAATTTGAGAATTTTTTTTGAGAGCTTAACAATTGTAATTTTAAAATCAAAACAACAAAAAATTACAGATTTCTTCCTCTGAAATTTATGTAAGTCTTCCTCATTTGATTTTCATTAAGCTTTCAAATAAATGTCTTTTCTCTTTTTTGAAACTGCTTAAATAAGTAAGATATAAAATGTTAGGTTAATACATACTTTTAAACATTCCAAATTCTTAATTAAAAAGATCAAAAATAATATTTGTTCAAAATTTACACATTAAATACTATTTTTAACATCATACTCTATACATCGAATTTCTCTATGTAACGAATTTTTTACTGGAACGATGGATTTCGTTATATAGAGGCTCGACTGTATATATATATATATATATATACCGAGTGTCCCAAAAATGATTGATGGATTTTAAAATTCAATAATTTGCAAACGGTGACAACTATTTAAAAAGTTTTTGTAGGAGGGTTATGTATAATGTCAGGAGTTTTTTTTCCGTAATTTTTACTTTAGTCCGCATCTCAAACAATAGGTGGTGCTGACGGCGATTGAAGGCCAGGTGATCAGTGCTGAGTGAAGCATCGACCTGGACTTCAATTGTCGTCAGCGCCACCTATTGTTTGAGATGCGAACTAAAATAAAAAAAATACGGAAAAAAAACTCCTGACATTATACATAACCGTCATGCAAAATTTTTTTAAATAGCTGTCACCGTTTGCAAGTTATTTAATTTTAAAATCCATCAGTCATTTTTGGGACACCAGGTATATATATATAAATTTCTGTGAGGCTGTCGGCATCTAATAAAAATTTTGTGGGAGTTCAATCTCAAGAAAAATAATTGTAATTAAAAAATAACTTTAGATTCATTGAGGAATTCATAAATATTGTTTCTGATTACTTTTTGGCGTAAAGTTCTCAATAGGTTTTGCCGATAAACAGCCTTAGGCAATAGTTATAACTCAAGAAAAAAATGAACACATTTTCTCTAAACTTCGGATTCATTTATACCTTGATATAATAAAGTATTGATTACATTTGGGTGTAAGTCTGCGGGTGTGAAATCCCTTCAATTTGGCCACAACTGCACTTCAAGAGATAATGCACGAACTTTAATCAAATTTCAAATTTTAGAAATTCCTGGTATAAATTAATGATGATTAGGCTTCGGTGTAATTCAACCAAAGATGTCGCTGCATATGCTTCAATTTTTTTTTATTTCTGTAATAAATACATCTAATAATGAACGAAATTCATCTACACTTGGATTCAGTTAGCTGTTGGCATAAGTTGTTTCTGATTAGGTTTTGGTGTAAATCACCCAATATGTGGTTCTGCTATGCTGTGTTATTCAAGATTTACACGAAATTCAAGATTGTCATAACTCAAAAACTAATTCATGGAAATTTACATCTTTAGAATCTTCAAAACAGGTATGCTATGTTAAAAATATGAAAAGTTTGCCGAATCGTCACTCTACTACTTTTATATTGGGTGAGTGCAAAAGTTCATGCGGAGTTTCGGAGTAAAAGTCACACAGGGATTAGGCAAACGAAGTTTTTTATTCAATCAATGATATATGCTCCATCGTTTTTGATAAACTGTTTCCAACGTTCCAAATTGTTTCCAAATTTTCGCGGTTTAGATTCGAAGAACGAGGACACGACGTTTTTTAAGGCATCCAAGTCAAGTTTTTTCCATTTAAATGATTTTGCAATGACCAGAACAAGTGATAATAAGGTGGTGCAAAATCAGAGGAATACGGTGGATGAGTTAGGATATTCCATTTCAGGCTGTTCAGTTTGCGCAGCGTCTGTCTCGAAACGTGTGGTTTGGCGTTCTCATAATGAAAGGCTACACCCTTGCGATTTGACAAAATCGGATATTTCTCTTTGATTCCTCGATTCAGATTGGTTAATTAGCGACAGTACTTGACGGAATCAATCGTTTTGCCAGCTGGAAGAAACTCAAAATAAATTATGAACTTGCAATCCCACCAAACACAGAGCATCATCTTCATCGGGTGCAAACTTGCCTTTGCCCTCGCATCATTATGCTCACATTGCTGAACATTGTTGTAAACGACCCGTTTCTCATCACCCATCACTAATCGATCCAAAAAGGCTCGTTTTTGAGCCTACTGAGTAAAGAAACGGCAGCAGAAATTCGTTCTGCTTTGTTCTTCTCGGTCAGCAAATGGAGCACCCATATATCGAGCTTCAAATCGAATCTCATGTTTTTTAAACGCCAAAAAGCGGTTGATTGGTGAACGTTGAGGGCTGTAGCAACTTCCTGTGTTGAACTTCGCGGAATATTTTGAACTAAAGTACGCACAACATCGATATCAACGTGTGAATGTCGGCCGGATCGTGGTTCATCTTCAAGATTAAACTTTCCGCAGCGAAATTTCGCAAACCATTTTTCCACAGTCCGTTTAGCTGGAACTTGATCTTGATAAACGTCTTTATTGTTATTTACCTCTTCTGCAATGTTTATTCCCTCGTAAAGCATAACATGCCGTAAATGCGCCTTATCGACTCTCATTTTGAAAGTAAATTTTCTTGAAACAGTTTGTATCTACAGAAATTATTTTGTTTGAAATGATAGCTGCGCGTGTCTTCTTTCCAACGATCTATCTTACGTAGATGGTAGCTTTAATAACAACACTTTACGCCGCTTCTGACGACATCTATTGCACCTCCGCACGAACTTTTGCACTCACCCAATAGGAAACGATTACATTGCTGCAGTTAAGTAATAGTTATGGTGCATTCTCATTTATAAAAATAGTGATAGTCTATATATGCGTTGGAGTGACAATGCAGCAAAAGTGTTAAATTTTAAAAATTTAGATTTCCATTTAAATTTGGCAAATGAAATGAATGTGTTGGAGTTGGTGCATCCGATAGATTAATGTATACAGCGGACTTATTTTTTATCAACCCGAACGAACATACCACGCCTGCTCTTTTTACTTGAAATAGTGAGCCAATCATTGAAGTACGTAACATATTTCTTCCGAAATGTGCGGGATGTGAATTTTATAGACATATTACCTGCGGAAATTCCCCTTCTCAATCTTGATAGATTTTACTTTATTTAGATATTTTTTTAATTAGAAAAGACGATAATAAAGAAATCAACGAATTTCGGTTGCGTCAGTTAAATCTAATCTCATTATATAATTCTATATATATATATATATGTGTGTGTTATATATACAGGGTTATTCAAAAAATGGGAAGAATTTAAAACTTTTAAGAGGTGATAGTACACACCCAAACAAACATTTTGTATCAAAGAATGCATGGTCAAAAACTAAACGTAAAAAAGTTAGAGGGCGCCAAAAGTTATGTTCTTATACGAGGCAAAAACACAGAATAAACGATTAAGTTAAGTTACGAAAACAAATTTAATGACATTTGATTACAATAAGTGCTCAAAATAGAAAGCTGCATTCCTGTTGCGAGTTACCGCGCTGCGAGTTATAATTGCATGTTATGGGAAGAAGAAGAGCTGGTATTTAAATTTTTGTTACATTTCATAGATAAAAGCCCCTGATACGAGAGTGCAATTGTCAATCTCTGTAGCAACGCAGCTGAAGATGTTGCCCTTTTCTAATAAGGAAAAATCCGATATGCATTTTGTTTATGGAGCTGCAAATGGAAGTAGCGTAGAAGCTCAACGGTTGTACAGAGAGTGATTTCCCAACAGGCGGTTGCCCAATCCGAAAACATTTGAACGCTTGCATCGACAGTTGTGCGAGACGGGTTGCTTTCTTGCATCCCGGTTAGATGCAGGTCGTCCAAAGAGGGATGCTATGGGGGAAGAAGCTATTTTGAATATGGTGGCTGATGAGCAATGTAAAAGTACACGAGCAGTGAGTAGAGGATTACAGATATCGCAATACAGAACATGGCGAGTACTCCATGATGAATGTTTGCACCCTTATCCTGTTCAACGAGTCCAGGCACTGAGGCAAAGTGATTATCCTCGTCGTGTGGAGTTTGCCCGCTGGTTTCTGCAGCAGAATGCTGTAAATCCAAATTTTATTTCAACAGTTCTTTTCACGGATGAATGTACCTTCACGCGTGATGGTGCATTTAACACTCACAATCAGCATGTATGGCAGAAGTAAATCCGCATGCCACTTATCCACATTCGCATCAGCAACGTTTTTCTATCAATGTTAGGGCAGGAGTAATAGGCGACCACTTTCATGGCCCTTATTTTCTGCCAAAACACCTTGATGGGAATGAGTACTTCGTGTTTCTGCAACAGGTGCTACCAGACATGTTGAACGAAGTTCCTCCGCACATCCAGCAGGTAATGTGGTTTCAACAAGATGGAGCACCAGCTCATAATGCACGAGCAGTGCGAAACTATCTAGACGTAACCTTTCCCAAGAAATAGATTGGGCGAGATGGCCCTGTAGCTTGGCCACCGCGCTCGCCAGATCTTTCATGTCTCGATTTTTTTGTGGGTACAGCTAAAGGCTCTTGTGTATGAGACTCCCATTGAATCCACAGAAGAACTTGTCACCAAGCTTTCGGCTGCGGTAGGGGAAGTTCGCGATATACCTGGTGTGTTTCGCGAATTCGCCAATCTGTTCTTCGCCGTTGTATTGCGTGCATAACAGCTGCCAGTCAATGTTTTGAGCACTTATTGTAATCAAATGCCATTAAATTTTTTTTCGTAACTTAACTTAATCGTTCATTGTGTATTTTTGCCTCGTATAAGAACTTAACTTTTGTTGCCCTCTAACTTTTTTACGTTTAGTTTTCGACCATGCATTCTTTGATAGAAAATGTTTGTTTGGGTGTGTACTTTCACCTCTTAAAATTTTTCCCATCTTTTTTTAATCACCCTGTATATATTATATATATGTATATATATATATATATATATATATATATATATATATATATATACTTTTCATAAAAAAATATTATGTCATTGTGAACTCCTGAATTGTTGCTTAATTTGAGGAAAAATCAGTCAAAAATCTCACGATTTTAAAAATTCACGAAAATTATTTAATTTCTAGATATATTTAAATTAAGTATTCTAAACTTAAAATCACCTTTTTAAATACATTTATATCATTTATTGAGCTCTTGATAACGTAAATTAACCTTGAAAGTATTTTTCTCATTAAAATCCATAAAACTTTTTGCAAATGTACCGCATACACCCTGCATAAGGATTACAGGCCTTTTTGAGCCTGTTATATTACACTGTGATAAAAGAATACTATATTATTATTGAGAATGTTGTTGAACTAATAACTATATTCATGCTCAGAGTATTAATAAATTTTTTTATATCTAACATGTACGTTACATTTCTTAAATTAGAGGAGAATCCAGAAATATTATAAATACAGATTCAAGGTGACATCTCTCGAACAAATTGAGAAAAAAATGTTTAAATTTGATTCATGCTTAGTAATTAACATTGCAAATAAGCATAATTAATGTACAGTGGGTGGCCAAATTATTAGTTACACGAATAAATCTCAATCGAAGAACACGAAGTTTTGTTTTCGTTGCTATTTACAAATGGATTTTTAAACTAGATTTGGTATACATGAGCTAAATAATTATGGATTTATAAACAAAAACAGACTTTCACACATAAACTAGAAATTTATTATGAAAAAACTCAACACAGGGGTTCCAGAACAAACTCTGCCATATTTCGTCAAACCTCCTTTTATGTATTATATTCCTCTTGATCTGCTATAAATACATTTTGTTATGTGTTCTTTTAAATTATTCAATATGACGCCGTATCATTATGCTGTAGATTTTTTTTTAAGTATATTTACCAGGTTCTTTTTTAAAAATGGATTCGCTAGAGTTGTAGGCTGTGATCAATAAAGTAAATGCCTTTTGAGAACTTTTTTTATTGAAGTAGAGTTATAAAAATTAAAACATTTTTTACAGAAATAGTTAGGGATGATGCCTATAAGCATTTTTTTTTAAGAGACCTTCTTTACATGACTGACTGCGTGAAGTGCGAGACAGGCAATTGAATTTCTCATGCAGAATCCACACATTGGCATCATAGCATTGGCGTAAAGGAGCATATGAAAAGTGAATGATATCAGAACCATGAAATTTTCTGTTACGCTTTAAACAATAAAAGGATTTTGAATTTAATAGCAGGGCAACCAGAAAACAGCAGTCCTAAAAAATACGCCAAAAAGGAATCCGACTGCCAATTCGTACGTTAGGAGCATATTTTGGGAAAATGTTCTCAAGAGACATAACAAATTGCATGTACATTCAAAGACTATTATGAAACGAAAAAGTTAGACTTAAAATTACGCAGAGAGGAAAATGAAATTTTACTGACCGCAAAACATTCGATCTTTATTCTTTTTTTATTTGTTTCCAGCAAGGGTGAAATACGCATCTTAATGAATTCTCTTTATCTGACAGCCGTTTTTCAGTAATAAGGCAGATGCTAGATGTTTTTCTTTCTTTTCTTTTGAACGGAAAGTTATTGTGGAATCGAAATAAAACGTTAAGATAAAATAGCTATTTAATTAAAGATTAGTTTTAACTGTAATTTAAAAAAATGTAAAATTTAAGAAAACTATATGTGATTCTACATCACAATCATAATTAAGGCTTCTATGAAATTTCTTTGGTTTGTCAGGTTTGCTATTGACACATTTTGCAGAAAATAGATTTCACAATAAACAAACGGAAACATTTAAATCATCAAGTGTGTCTAAAACATCCCTGACGCACGTTTTTCTGTTATTTATACTCCCTTACTAGTTTATGACACCTGTCAATGCTAGTATTATAGAAGCATTAAACCAAAATCTTCAAAAACAATAATTGTAGCACAAATACTAATTTGGCCACCAACTACATATATAAATAAATAAATCAAGAATTTGTGAGATCTTTAAAATTACTTATATTTTGTAAGCATTTTAAAAAAAGAATTTTAATCATATGCATATATGTATGCAAAAATATGCAGCAAAATTTAAATTATCATTAAAAGTTAACTATATTAAGAAAAATATCTAAATTCATTTTCTTAAAAATGTTGTTGTAAAAAATGTAGCATTTTAACATTATTAAAACATAAACATTTCTTTTAAAACTGTAATTAACAGTTAAACAGTGCATTAACTGTGCGAAATTAACAGTGCCAAACAGTGTTAATTAACAGTGCCAAACGCATCGCATTTTTTATGCATGCAAATCGTTAAAAATTACATTTTGTATTTTTCAATGAGAATAATTTCGAATGTTTTGTTCTTCTGTAAACAGAAATATATTTATTTAGCCATTTTAATTTTCCATTTGAAATTATAATGCTCATTTTCACTCACTTCACAACAAAAGAATTTTAATGTGGTGAAAAATTATTTGTGTTAAAATTCTAAATATGTTTATTTTTTTAAAGTATTTTTTTCTTAATTTTAGTTATACCACAAATGAATTTATTGTAGTCAGATTTAAAATAATTAAAATATTAAATAATTAATATTTTGGATTAATATTTTCTTTATAAAATTAATATTTGAAGTCTTCGTTAAAAAAAAAGCTTATTGATTTTAAAAATTTTATAAGTTGCCATATGTAACTGTGCTAGTATGAATATGCTCTTGTAATATACACTCATTGCCATAAAAAATTGCGCACCAAGAAAAAGACGTCTAAATAAAACGAAATTTTACATGCGTAAATACTACTGTGACATAAGTAAGTGTTTAGAAAACCAAAGAAAAGGGATAATTTTTTTCAGAAAAAGTACAAATGAACGGAAATTTTAGTAGTCTGTTGGACCCACTGTAGTGCGAATGCACGATGCGATACGAGCGGGCATTGAGCCATACAAGTTCTGTATGATATCCTGAGACATCTCGTTCCACAGTTGCTGTAAACGCGCCTCGAGTTCAAGTAAACTCGTAGGGTGTCCAAATTGCCATCCCAAATGATCCCAGATATGCTCGATTGCGGACAAATCTGGTGATCGAGCAGGCCAGGGAAGGGTGATAATGTGGCGAGGCAGGCATCTTTACTGCGTGTGCCCGAGCATTGCCTTGCTGAAAAATAGCTCCTGTAAGCCCTGTAATTAGTGTCAACACATGTGGCTGAAGGATGTCCTGGACGTACAGCAGACTTGTCATTGTGTCACGGATCAATATTAGGGGGACCGTCTATCGTGAGCAATAGCACCCCATACCATCACTCAGCTGTAGGAGCGGTATGTCGCTGGAAGGCAGGATTGAGGCGTTCACCACGGGGCCTCCACACACGAACACGATTGTCATCGCTGCTCAAATTGAATCTAGATTCGTCACTGAAGACGACCTGGTTTCATTTCGTTGCAGTCCAATCCCGTCGTATGCGACACTACTCCAAACGGAGGCGTCGGTGGGTGCGTATTATTGACAGCACACATAATGTCATTCAGCCAGACGCCTTGCGATGGTTCTGGAAGACACAAGGGTCTGTAGTGAAGATGTTTCCTGTGTCTGGATATCGGTCAAGGAGGCAGTTGGCTCTACGCGTGCGTTTCATATGATGTGACGGTCTATTTGACGACTGGTCAGTCGAGGGCGTCCCGAGCCTGGTCGCCGTGTAAATTACATCACTTCAGTCGACTGATCCCAACACCTCCTCACAGTAAAATCAGAACGGCCTACTTGACGAGTTACTCGCCGAGCTGACCACCCAGCTTCCATCATCCCGATGATTCTTCCCCTCTCCAGCTCTGACAGCTGCTGATATTGTCTTCGATGGCTGCGTAACGGCATGTTTACCTCAGCGATTCGTTATCAAAAGAAAAGGTACACTCAGACAAGTTCAGGTTACCTGTTTTATACTCCAAGAAGAATGCAATTCAACGCTCTCTAGTGGTACTACGCAATGCGCAATCACACTGCATTTCCAATCATTTGCATATCTGCCTGATATGTAACTTCATGCCAAGTTTCGTTACGATTCCACAATTATTTCTTGGTGCGCAAACTTTTATGGCGATGAGTGTAGTTTGATTTGTTCAAGGTTTTAGAAATAAAATATTATTACTATTTTATATTTTATTGATTTTTTTATTCTTGATCTATATTAACCCATCAGCGAGCCCACCTACTTTTGTAACGTTAGCACTCACGCGGGATAAATCTCACCCCATTTTATCTCTCATTATATTTTTGGTGAAGTTCCTTTTAAAAACGAAATTACAGTTTTCTATAGTAAAACGCATAGTACTACTATTGTTAAGAAAACAAATTGTAGTTTTTTTTTTGTAAAAATCTTGTTTTTCCAAGAAAATATGCAAAAAGAAAAAGAAAATGATTTTACCTGTTTAATTATGAACTATTT
Source organism: Maratus speculifer (assembly GCA_964019185.1). Classification (NCBI taxonomy): domain Eukaryota; kingdom Metazoa; phylum Arthropoda; class Arachnida; order Araneae; family Salticidae; genus Maratus; species Maratus speculifer. The sequence continues at coordinate 410,040,355 of OZ025290.1, read as the reverse complement.
AAAAAATGGATATTGAATATTTTAATAACTTTCTTAATTTTCAATGTAATTTTAATTCGTAATTTTTTTTTTCGTTTCTTGCTAATTTTTATTAAATAAAATAATAATAATAATAATAAATCAGAATTATATTGAAAATCAAGAAGTATCCAAATCCTCGATTCCTTCTCACTGTTGGGCTTCCAGTCATATTTTCAAATTATTTCATATCCCTCTCTCATTTAATTGTTTATGAAGTCTATTTTATTTATATTAACTCTGATAATCTTGTCAATAATATTCTCTTGTCTCTTGCCTATTTTCGTTTAATAATAAAAAAATCATTTTATTCTATGTTTTAATTTATTTAATTTATTATTATTATTATTATTATTATTATTATTATTATTATTATTATTATTATTATTATTATTATCATTTCGTATTTTTAATTTTTTTTATTTATTTAATTTGTTTATTGTTATTATTTAATTTTCTGCTTTATTATTGAATTTTATTTATATTATTTAACACTTATTTTTTTCCGTTTATTTTTATTTGCACTTTTTTCCATCTTTTTATCTTCCGTTATTTTTTGGCATCATTCTCATCTTCCACATTTGATCTTTCAATTAGACACAACTGTCGCACTCTTTGAAATCTCCACCCACTTTCTTTCAGTTCGTCTTTGAACTTCTGCAATTATGGACGGGTGTCTGCTTATGCTAATAACGAGCTGTATTGTTTTAGATCAAAATGCATCCTACATTTTTTATGGTGATTTTAACAAAATGCATTATTTCAATCAGCATTTATCACCAGTATGTTTGATATTTTTTCGCTATATATATACGTACACGGTATACTGATATATAGGAAAAACTTATAGAACGAAAAAGGTCTAAAAAATAAGCAAATAAGAAATAAATAGCTTCAAATAAAAATTATATACACAAAGAAGTGGAATTTTTACCAGGTAGGCGTCATCGAATTTAGTTTAGTGCGACACTGGTTTAAAATGACACTAGAACTTCAAATTTTTGAAAAAATCAGTTTTCAGTTTTTGTTTTATTCTAAATCTGAACACTAGAATTACGGCAGCGGTCATTTTGACCGTAAATCCAATTTAACGTATCATAACTTTTTTAATTTCCTGTTTATAGTCTGGATATTTTTTGACTTTTCCTAAAAACGCAAGAATATTACATAAAATCTTTTTTGTTCAATTTAAATAATTATTTTTAAAAATATTAATATGTATACCTAAAATTACGGCTACCGGTCATTTTGACCGTATCTAGAAAATTACACATTTCAAGTTATTTTCTTCACATTCATAGCTGTTTCCGCTATTCTAATAGATAAGCAGGTGCATCTGTGGTGAGGGGAATATTCTTTTGTGTATTTCAAAGCATTATTTGTTAGGTGGGAAAAGGGGAGGGAAAGGGAAAACACCTGTTTGGCATCTGTTTAGAATGGCTGCGCGCCTTCTGACTGCGCATTTCTTTTATGTAAGAAATATTCTTTTTCAACGGATACAACTATATTCAGCTGCATTTCGTTTCAGTGAATGTCAGCGTTCAGACTTGCTTATTTTATTTACTTCTTGTCATGGCGCGTAGAAGTGTTGGTAGAAAATATCTAACAAAAGAAGATGCGCTAAAATTTTTTGAAACTATTTCCGATGATAATTCTGGTTCAGATATTGAACCTGATCAAAAATTTTAAATCGAAACTATATCCAGGTTATCTGACGAAGACTGGATTGTTCCTTCAGGATCAAGTGAATATGATTCATCTGATGAAGACTCTTTTCAGGAAACACCAAATGAAAATGATAATTTAGATCCAGAAAATATTCCTTTGCCTGCTGCTAGTACAGATTCTAAAAATGAAATCAGTGCTAACAGTCAAGATCAAGAAGGTAGTCAAGACCCTCCAAATATAACTAGAAAACAACTTAGACGTACCCATTGTGAGGAAAACAAAAATGATGAAGAAGCAGCAAATGATGGTTCAATTTGGAAAATAGAAAAATTTCGACAAATGTTACAGGGAGACGCCCCCATCAGAATGTCATAAGAGAAGTGTCTGGGCCAACGTCGCATGCAAAAAGAAAAATAGTTGATGGCAGTGCGAGTAGTGCATGGAGATTGTTTTTCAACGAAAAAATATTGCGTCATATTCAACAGTGCACTGAAGAAGAAGCTCGTAAAAAAATCCCAAAATCCAAATTGGTCTTTGTCACTCAATGAGTTAGACGCTTTCATATCACTGCTGTATGCTCGAGGAGCTTTGGCTGCAAAAGGACTTCCTATTTTAAGTTTGTGGTCAAAATCCTGGGGTCCGAAATTCTTCGCTGAGACAATGTCCAGGGATAGGTTCTTGGAAATTATGAAGTATTTGCGCTTCGACATGAAGTCAACTAGATCCGAAAGGTTGTAAACTGATCCATTTGCCCATATTTCGTATATTTGGAATACATTTATCGAAAATTGCTTGATGAATTATAAATCGGGGGAAAATATTGTAGTGGATGAACAATTGTTTCCCATGAAGACACGATGTCGATTTATTCAGTATATGCCTAAAAAGCCGGACAGATTTGGCATTAAATTTTGGCTTGCTACTGATGTGCATTCAAAATATTTACTGAATGGATTTCCGTATTTGGGTAAGGATGAAACCAGGCCCTATGGTAGAACGGTTGGCGAACATGCAGCTTTCCGCTTGATTGAACCTTACTACAACACTGGAAGAAACCTGACAACGAACAGTTTCTTTACATCACTCAATTTAGTAAAACAAATGAGAGACGCAGGAATAAGCTGTGTTAATACAATAATTCGTTCAAAAAGAGAAGTACCTAATTCTTTCAAGAAAACAAGAGATGTGCTGTATTCTAGTAAGATTGCTAAGCATAAAAATATAACGCTTACGTCTTATTAAGGAAAGAAGAACAAAAACGTCTTGCTCCTGAGTAGTTTACACCCAACACTGGAAATTTCATCTAATGAACAACAAAAACCTGAAGTTGTAAATTTTTACAATGCGACCTAATATGGAGTTGATGTTTTGGACCAGATGGCCAGAAAATATTCTGTGAAGTCCTCATCCAGACGTTGGCCAGTTCAAGTTTTTTTTAACATTCTCGATTTTGCAGCTATAAATGCATGGATTATTTATAAAGAGACGACTGGAAATAACAACTACAGCCGACGTGATTTCATTTTAGATACAGCTGAGGAGCTCAGAAAGATGTACGTTTCATCAAAAAAACCAACGCTTTCTTCTTCTAACCTGTTGAGAATTGATGCTTGTCCCACTCCATCCCGTAAACGTAAACAATGCCAAATAAATACTTGTAAAGGCAACAAAACTCAGAATATTTGTGAAAACTGTAGAAAATATGTTTGTGGAACCTGTACAAGTAAAATTAAGAAGTCAGTAGTCTAAGTATACTGTCAAACCGAATAATGTAAGTAATAAATTTATTTAATTTTAAATAAAATCAATTTGTATTTAAATTTGTTAAAAAATAACAAGTTTTTAAAATATTGAATTTTTTTTTTATTTTTTAACTCTTTGTTATGCTAAATTAGCATTTGTTTACATTTTTTTATCTCATTAATTTTATAGTTTACTTATTAAAAAAGTATGTCGTATATTTACAAGATTTAACTTACATAATACTAACAAAAAATACGCTTTTCCATTTATCCGAGAGTAGCGGTCAAAATGACCGGTGACCGTAGTTATAAGTATACGGAAAACGCCGTAATGCTAGTGTTAAAATCTCTCAAAAATATGCAAAATAAATAAATAATAAAAAAAAAATACATGAGACATTTTATTGCTATATCTAATATTAATGAATATGTTACAATCAAAACTTTATCAAAATTATATATTATTTCTAAAACTATTTAAAAATGCAATTAGGTAAAATCATTAAATGTGAAGAGTTAGAAACAGGATAATTTAATAAACCACATTAAGTTTATTATATTTATTTTTATATACATGCTCCCTGCAAGGCAGGCATTTTTAAGGATAAATATATATATATGAACAATGTGGCTATAGCTGAACTGTCATTTGTGATTTTAGACGTTTTGTAAATATCTGTTAATGTACAAGCGGGATTATAGATAAGAGACCGACTAAAAATTGAAAAAAAAAGAACATCTTTTAAATAACTCTGCCAAAACTAATGTAAAAAAAGCTTTCAAACTATAGATAATATTAAATGACTTATTGTAATAAACTGTGCTCATCTTTATTATGATAGCATGTGGAACAGCAGAGAAATCAATCAAGCAGAGATATTAATGTTTTCATAAAAACAATCCCACATTTTGACATTTTTTCGCTTATAATTCGTAGAATTCTTAATGGAAGAAAAAAGTAATAATTTCAGAAAATATGACGAACAATATAGTGCACAATACCCTAAGAGTCAGAATTTGAAAATAATAAAAACTGTACAGAAAATTAGAAGGTTTACTAAAGAATCTTTTAATAGGGATATGTGAATGCAATCAAGATGTAATATGCATAACTTGTCGGCCAAATGCATAGATCAACTTTTGTAAAATCCTCAAAAATACAGCTTGGAAATTAATTCTGAATGTAATCGTACAAAGAATAAGCTCAAAATCGAATGTTCCACAATCGAAGAAAAATATGAGTGACTGTATCTATATATGCATTGATTTGTGTCAAAATAGCAACACATTGCTGCACGTACTATTATATTTGGATAAAGCACTTCACCATTAAAAAAAAAAAGGTTATAAAAAAACAATATTTGGGTACAACTAATATAACATACTTATTTTATATTCTTATATACTTATATTATAACTTATACCAAAAACTACTGTACTGAATATGTTTTTTACACTGAATTTATTGATATTAATGAAATGCAATAAAAAATTATTACATTTAAAATTTAGTTGCATAAAAATAAACATAAGATTAATTTAAAAAAATAACCTAATTTATACAATCAGATAAAGAATAGCTGACAACGGATTCTGAAAATGCATGGGTAAGAATAAAATACTTTTAAAATTATCGTTAAAGTCGCTCAGTGCATTTTAAAAATAACAAAAATAAAATTTATTGAATGAAAAATATGTCCACCAATAAGCTCAAGAATGAAGGCTTAATATTTTTCTTAATTTCAATTTCAATTTTTATTTCATTTTAAAAAATGATTCCCAAGATGACGATCTAATGTAATTCTATTCTTAGTATTGATATTTTCGCTATTTTTACGAAAATCAAATTTCATTTTTCTGAAGTATAACTAAATTGAATCAATTCAGAATGAACTCTTCGGAGAGACAAGATTTCTTTATGAAACTGCTGTAATTGATTTAATGAAAAAAAGCCACTTTTATTTCTTTATGTACATGTATATCTGTGTATTCTTTGATTTCATTCTGCGAGAAAAAAGGATTTTTACATTCTTTGATGAATTATATTATTATTTTTTTTTTTTTTTACTGCTTAGCAATTTTGAAAACGGCGATACGCCTATTTCCGCGATCACCGTTGATAATGAGCAAATGCATTAAATATAAAACAAAAATGATATTAAATGAAATTCTAAATTAAAAGTGGTTTTTAATAATACTTAGTATTTCAGCATTCTAGTTTATTTTTTCTATATTTTCAAAAAATGTACGTTTTATTTCATACAAATAAATCTAATAACACTTTAATTTAAATCTGATTTGAATAACACTAATTATTTCCACATCTTGATTGTTTTACTGAAGATAATAATTAATAAACACTTTTTTATAGCATATATTTATGTTTCGAAATATAAGAAAATTATATTATGTACAATAGTTTGACTATTGTAAAGTAAATTCGCCCCAAAATTCATTGCAAAAAACTTTGCATTTTTTAAAGATACTTCAAAAACATTTAAAATTTTTAATTTGTTAGTATAAATAATATTAAGACAGAAAGGTACATTTTTAAAGCATGCATATTTACATATATTTAAAAGTGATTAGTATTTAAAGAACAAATAAGCAATATATTTTTTGAAATTTATACTTAGTTTTTTTATTATTAAGTATATCATTTGAAATAATTGATTTAGTCTTCATGCAAAAAACTCTTTGTTTTACCGGTTATTCCTAAAACAATGCAAGTTTTCAATGTTATTTATATTTTGCTAACAAACTACTTTATAAAACAAAAGACAATTCATTAACCCGCGAGTAGTCGCAACTTTTTTCTTACAACGTCATTAGTCGCGCTCGGTCTTTTCGCCGCTGGCCCCCCACATACCAAAAATGTAAAATAAGAAATATTTTTCACCTAATATACGAAAATAACATTTCAATGAAGATATAAATTTGCAGTTTTCTCAAATAATGCATTTTATTCATGAGATCTGGAGTAATTGAAAAATGTAAAATGAACTGAAATTAGTAATTGTACCATAGACTTTTTCGCCAATTTCAACTTTGTTTCTAAAAATGTACCTGAAAGAAAATCAGAGGTGTCCTGTTACTTCACTAAGGTGGTCGAGAAACCTTCAATGTCAGCTATATAGTAGATCTCCGTTGTATTTGTAATGAGATACAAGTTAGGAAAAGATAAGTTATACGGGCGAAAAAACCGACACGCGACTACTGACGGGTTAAACTCATTCATTTTAAGTCTATTACACAATACAGCAAGCAAAGTTCATTTGTAAAACACTACTTTAATCTCTTTATCAAAGTTTCTAGTAAACTCAAACTCTTAAAAATTCTTTCTTAGTTAGACAAAGTAAGCCATGCAATACAAAAAAAAAAAAAAAAAAAAAAAAAAAAAACTCCTATTCAAAAATAAAACTCTGTTAAAAAAAAATCAACCGAATAAGAATAGGGATTAAGGGAAGTATAATCGAACCTGAACAACTTTATCTAATGAAATCTTTTTCTGGTAGAATGGACGGTATCTGGAAAAGACGTAATTTTATAGGGAGTCTTCTCACATTTTATTCAAAGATATGTCTCCATAAAAGTTTTTTGATGTTTTGAATATCAAGTAGATTTTTAAGGAATGAATCATTATATACTTCTGATTGATTTTCGAAATACAATAAATAAAAATATAATTAATAAAACTATATATATATGTATATAATGTATGAAATATACTATATATATATATATATATTTATATATATATTTATATATATATATAGTATGATTCGAAAGTTCGGTGAAAAGTTCCCCTGAATAGTTAGTGAAGCAAATCCTCCTTCAAATTAGTCACCGTAGGCCACGATACACTTCTGCCAGCATCCGTATAACTTCTGGAAGAATCACTAGAAGGCATTTTACCTCTCATTAAGCTTCCTGTGATGTTGTTTTCACCACATCTAATAAATACAAACAGTGTCTCTGTCACTGTTTTCTTATTGGTGGCAAGTCACACAGGGCTATGTTTAGTAGATAGGGAGGATGTGAAAGCATATTAGAGCAAGTTTTGGCAGAAATTGTTTTAATAATTGTTTCCGATTTTCTGCTAGTTTCTTGTGCAGAAAGTACCACAGTCTGACCTTAACGAAGGATGTCCAACGCGATTATCGTTTTAGATAGGTACTCGGTCCTCTTTAAAACGACGATGCCATTTATAAACCTTGTGGCTCACCATGGTAGATTCATCGGACACTTTTCTTAGCATTTTCAAAATCTCCACAAATTCATTCACTAAATTTAATGCAGGAACATTGTTTAAGAAATGCCATCTTTCTTACGTTGCGGAGCAAAGATAAATAACTTCCGAAGATATTAGCTGTGCATGAATTTCGGTCACATCACTGGAGTAAAACATAAAATAAGCTTTTTAAGAAAAAAATATCAACCGACTTCAAAAAAGCGCTAAAAAGAATTAAATAATTCTTTAAAATTCTCTAATGACAAAACGTTATCCAATAAGCACACATCGGATATCAGGTACCGGCATAAAAAACGGTTAAATTTAATATGTATAATTTAATATCCACCAAACATAGATTTTAGAGATAATATTATTTTACAAGAGATGAATTGAAATATTTATGATTTATTTTATGAATATATACATATAAAAAGTAATGAATTACTTTTTGAAGTTGGTGCCAAACAATCACAATCGATAATGATTATCCCCATTTTAATTATGGTACTAGGCATAATTTAGATACAATTCTTAATATACATCAAATAGTTTGGCACCAACTTCAAAAAGTAATGCATTACTTTTTATATGTATATATTCATAAAATAAATCATAAATATTTCAATTCATCTCTTGTAAAATAATATTATCTCTAAAATCTATGTTTGGTGGATATTAAATTATACATATTAAATTTAACCGTTTTTTATGCCGGTACCTGATATCCGATGTGTGCTTATTGGATAACGTTTTGTCATTAGAGAATTTTAAAGAATTATTTAATTCTTTTTAGCGCTTTTTTGAAGTCGGTTGATATTTTTTTCTTAAAAAGCTTATTTTATTTCCTACTTTTTAGTTATGCATACTGTAATACATAATTATGTGTACTGGCACACGATAGTATTTTGCAATGCATTACTAATGTACGCACTTTGCTAAGTTCTGATGTATTCAGTTTACTTGTCACTGTTTGATTGTCAACTTTTCTGAAACCACTTACAATATCGGTTAGTATCGTTGTGAATCTTAAGAATTTCTTTGTATGGTTACTTCTTCAGACAAGATCTGCCACTTCGAAAAGCTACCGCCTTTATGAAATCTTAGTCTGCATCGAATCCTACGGTCATCGAAAGTTAGTATCAAAAGGTGACAATCCATCAAGTAAACTGTCCTTACACATAAGAGGGCGACATAGTGCTTCCATACATGAGCACGCAGCAAGATGACTTCATATATTAATGTATAGTAAAATGCTTTTCTAGTGTAGTCAGTCAAAAGTACTCCCCCTTCACTCAGGGCGTGTTCAGCGAACTTACCAAAGTGACCGATGTAACCGGTAACTTACCGGAATGGTAAGTAACCGGTAGCTAACCAATTGACTGATTCTCTGGACGCACTGGTTAGTTATGTCATGTAGCGCCATCTACATTCCATTTTGACATCGAACAGCAGAAAACGAAACCGAATCTACCGCCTGTTGATTTGAAGTTGCCATTTATTTTTAACTAAATAACATGTAACCGATCACGTGACCTAACTAACCAAGATTTTTCCCCCGGTTAGTTCGGTCACTTACCGGTCACATCGGTCACTTGTGCTGAACGACGTTGGTTGCTTACCGGTTACAGCACTGAACGCATTGGTAACTAACCAATCTTACCGGTTACTTACCGGTGACATTGCTGAACACACCCTCAGAAAAAGGAAAAATTTTAGCAAAAATCGCATTATGCTTCAATCGATAAACAGCAACAATCTAATACCTATACAGGCAGTAATGGCATCGGAAATGAGCAGTGGCGATTCGACGAGGAATCTGAAACTCATAACCAATACCTGGCTGCCTCTATAAGAGAGTGGCAGCATTGGATTCCCAAATATTTCTTTTACAGACGCTTTTGTCCCAACTACACTGTTAAAAATTTGAAACTTTTGCTGTACACTGTTAAAAATCTGCTGCATTTTTTTGCTACGCACTCCAGCGCTTGTATAGAAAACGGTTACTTGACTGTATTAAGGAGCATTCTCATAGGTCGCAGTAGAGACATTATATACAAGCGACGGAGTGCGTTGCAACAAAATGCAGCAGATTTTTAACAGTGTATCATCACTTCACCGCTTATATAGAAAACGATTAGTTAAATGCATTATGAAGGATTCTCATTGATAAAAATAAAGATATTCTGTAAAAGAAATGGAGTGACGATGCAGCAAAAGTTGCAAATTTTTAACAGTGCATTGCATTGCCAGGCGTTTTTTATTATGGAATTTGATGATGATTTCCTGGAAGAATTCGATTGTACTCGTATGATAAGTTAACAAGATTGACGAAAATTGCCCGCTCAACAAAATGCTTGGTGACTCGTCTTTGTCCAGAATCGTTTCAACCAATTAGATACTGTGCTACATGTGTCGTCATATTCATATCGAGGAATCCTACACAGTAAAAAATTTGACACTTTTGCTATATCATCACTCTATTCCTTTTATAGAAAACGATTACTTCACCCAATTACGAAGCATTCTCATGGGTCAAAAGAGAGATATTCTACAAAAGCAGGGGAGTGACGATGCAGCAAAACACATTTTTTACAGTGACACTGTAATCGGAAATGAGCGGTGGCGTATTCGATGAGGAATCTGAAACTCATTACCTATACCTGGCTGCCTCTATAAGAGAGTGACAGCATTTGATTCCAAATATTTCTTTTACAGACGCTTGTCCCAATTACATTACAAAAACTTTGAGCCTTTTGCTGCATCATCAGTCTGCCGCTTTTATAGAAAACGATTACTTTGCTACGGTCATCGTCACGAAGCATTCTCATTGGTCATAAAAGACATATTCTATAAAACCTGTGGATTGACGCTGCAGCAAATGGGTCAAATTTTTAACAATGTATCATGGAGAATTCTCATGGGTCAAAGGAGAGATATTCTATAAAAGCGGGGGAGTGACGATACAACAAAAGGATCAAAATTTTTACAGTGCCCACTGTAAAAAATTTGGTCCTTTTGCTGCATCGTCAATCCACCGCTTTTATAGAAAAAGGTTACTTCAGCCTATCGTGAAGAATTCTCATGGATCAAGAGAGAGATATTCTATAAAAACGGGGGAGTGATTATGCAGCAAAAGGGTCAATTTTTTTACAGTGTACACTGTTAATAAAAGTGAATCTTGTCCAGTTAGGATATCACACTTTGAAAAGATCGTGTGTCTATGTAAGTGTAACTTAAAAACATGAAAAATGAACGTTTCTAATTGGTCGATTGCTTCGAAAAGATATTTAATTTTAATGTTTTAATTTTTTGAAAAGTTCTAATCAACAGATTTTTATGAAATTTGAATGGGACCACATGGGCCCCATACGCTTTCAAACAAAAAAAGAATTATCAAAATCGGTTCATATTTACGAAAGTTATGCGTGAACAACAAATACATACAGGTCGAAATCATAACCTCCTCCTTGAAGTCGGTTAAAAATGAACAAGTACGCAGGATTTGGAGAAGACATTTCAGGCAATTTTTCTTTAAGCACTTGCTTTCATTGTCAAGAATGGTCGCAGTCCGAGAATTTTTGAATCATACTACGTGTATATATATATATATATAAGATACATATTGTTTTACAACTAATGGTTATATATATATATATATATATATATATATATATATATATATATATATATATAGAAAAATATACATATATACATATGTGTGTGTATACAATTTTAAAAAATAAGCACCATATAATCATTAAATTAATTGAAAAAAGCGAAATTAAGTGCATAAATTCAAGTTTACATGGCTAGTGTATTCTAAAAAATATATTAGTATCAATTCAACATGAAAAATTGCAGCACCATTGGCGCTATAGTTTATATGAAAGATCTGATTGATTCCGTATGCAAAAAATCTTCCTTTTACAAGTTGTTCCTACAAAAATGCATGATTTCAAATTATTTATGTTTCACTAACAAACTAATTTATAAAATAAAGCAAAATCCCTTAAACTCATTTATTATAAGTCTCTTACATAAATCAGTAAACAAAATTAGTTTTTGTTATACAATACTTTAATCTCACCACTAAAATTTCTGATAAACTCAAACTCTGTAGAATTCCTTCTAAGTTAGATGAAGTGAATCATGCATAACAAAAGAAATTTTTTTCATGACCAAAAACAACTCCTATTCAAAAACAAAATTCTGTTGAAAAGTCATGATTTACCTAACAAAATAAATCAAAAGAATAAGAAGAGAGATTAAGGGAAGTATAATGAAACTTGAAAAACTTTTATCTGACGAAATTATTTTGTGGTTGAATGGACGGTATCAGGAGAAGACGTAAATTTATGGGGAGATTCTTGACTTATTATTGATAGCAATATTTCAGTAAAAAATAATGTATTAAATATGAAGGAGTTCTTTTAAAGAATAAAAAAATATTTATATTGATTTTTAAATGCAACAACTAAAAATGTGATAAATATGTCTAAGGTTTTACTTTATAATTCATATATATATATATATATATATATATATATATATGTGTGTGTGTGTGTGTATTAAATTAAAAAAATCGCCATTTTACGCCCGCCCTGAGTTTTATTCTAACGTTTTATGGAACATACATTTATTCTCAGTTTCCGTAATGTAGTAATATTTTTAACGGCTAAAGTTCTTTTCTTTTATTTTATTTAACTTAGCATAATCTATTGATTATCTTCTTAAAAAGAGCTAGAATGTTTCTTGAATGCCAATATCTTATTGCGAAATTTTTCTTTCAGTACACAAATCCATTTTCCTTTTTAGAACTAAAAAACATTTATCGAAAACTTTCATATTTTTTTATTATTTACTTAATCGTGCTAGGGGATTCATACGCTTTTTCGCGTGGGCGAATTACGCTATTACGCGATTAGGCAAAGAGTTCGCACCTCCAGTCACCCCTAGCGTCCAATGGTAGATAGTGGGTTTGATTATCTCTACGCTGAAAACGATCCTAATGAATCTTTAAAAGCCTTACGTAAAAGAGCGAGAGGTTAGATTGGCTTGGAATATCGAGAGATCCATTTTGCTTTGGAAGAGCGTTCAGAATGCTTTTGACCTTTAAAATGACAGGATTCACATCTTATCTTCGGAATAATTTAAAATGTTTGAGATGATGCAGGCTTAGAACAAGTTGTCTATTAGGACTTTGGGAGACTGGAGAGATGTGGAATAACTGATGGTCGTGCTCAAAAATAACAAAGGACTAAAAACTGAATTTCTTGCATTTTTACTGGAGAAACACAACTCCATTGCTTCCAGCTACGGCTACTAAACCCACATTGATAAAAAGACAGATGTTATTCCACGATAATCGATATATTATTTCAAGCAAACCTGTTTATGTTTTTAAGTAAAACAACATAATATTACATATATATATATATATATATATATACACTAACACACACACACACACACACATATATATATATATATATTAGAGTCTTAAATTTCAGCTCCTTAAAATAAATATATATTAAATTAATAGAAAAATTCAAAATCAACTACAGAAAACTTTTTTACATGGTAAATGTATTCTAAAAAATAAATAATGCATATAAAAGATCTGATTTAAACAACAAGCAAAAAATCTTTTATATAAAGTTATTCCTACAGCAATGCAAGCTTCCAAATTATTGATTTCCCAGTAACAAATTACTTTATAAAATAAAACATAATTCATTATATTCATTCATTAGAAATCTCTTATACTAAAGAGCAAACCAAGTTCATGTGTGTAAAACAATACTTTAATCTCCCTAATAAAGTTTCAAGTAAATGGAAACTCCGTAGAACTATTTCTCAGTTAGATAAAGTAAATCATGCAAAAGAAAAGAAATATTTTCATGAACAAAAAGAACTCCTATACAAAAATAAAATTCTGTTCAAAAGCCATGATTTACCGAAAATAATAAAACAAGCGAATGAGAATATAGATTAAGGGAAGTATAATCACAATTAAAAAACTTTTATCTAACGAAATTATTTTCTGGAAGTATGGATCTTAATTGGAGAGTACGTAATTTTATGAGGACCTTTCTCACATATTATTAAAGGAAATATTTCCGTAAAAGTTTTTTAATGTTTTAAATATTAAGTAGTTTTTAAGGAATTAAGCTTTATATGATTTTGATGGATTTTCGAAATTTAACAAATAAAAATATAATAAGCATATCTAAGGGTTTTTTTTACAGATAAATCTCAAACGCCAATAAATTTTATAATTAATACAAAAATAACTATTATAGTATATACTGTCTAAAATAATTAAAAAATTTTAAATTACGAAATTTTATTGATTCTGAGGTTTATAAAAATTCAGAGATTGCCATTCGGAATCGCGAATTACTAGATAAAAGTTAATGTAAGTAATTTATGATGTTTATATTATTATTTTTATTAAAATACATCTGCCGATTTTTTGCATCGTGGAATAAAATTTCTTTTAACAATTATGATTTTCATTGTAAATGAAAAATTATCTGTCTAATTCAAACACGAAAAAACTTTAACTTATGTATATCTTCAACGGTTAAAAATACAAAGGTTATGTATAAATCTCTCTCATTCTATATATATGTATACACTGGTGTCCAGAATTTAAGCATAATTGGTAATTAAGTAATTATTTTTAAGTAATGAAAGAAATATGAATCGGAATGTGCTGAAACTCCAGGTGTGTAAACAAAATAGTACGCTTCACATATTTTCGCGAAGAGTTTTCCCCGAAATCGAACAGGGGACCGTCAACAAATTGAAAAAGAACGAAAATCTTTTGGATAACCCTGTCAAAACTAATGTAGCAAAAGCGTTCAAACTGCACATTATGATTAATTGGCTTATTGTAATGTACTGTGTTAATTTTTACAAGGATAGCATGAATACTCAAAGAGAAATTAAGGTTTTTATAAAAACAGTCCTAAATTTTTCCAGGTTTTTTGCTTATAATTTGCAGAGTTCTTATTATAAAATAATGTTCTTTTCTGAAAATATGACAAACATCATTTTACACAATACCCTGTCATCAGAATTTAAAAATAATAAAAATTGTATGAAAAATGAGTATGTTTAGTAAATAATTTTTCATTGCGCATGCGTCAAGGATATCAAAATGTCATTTGCATATTGTGTTAGCTAAATGTATAGACCAACTTCTGTAAAAGTTTCAAAAACATAGCTTGAAAATTCTGAAAATGGGAGCCTATAGAATCAACTCAAAATCCGTTATTCCTAAAGGAAGCAAACAAATCAGTGGTTTTACCTAAATACAGAGTGTATCTAAACTACTGGGCAAAACTTAAAGGGGTGATAGTACACATAAAAACAAATAATATTAAATGGGAAACTAAGGGTCCCAAACGTCTTCCGAACGAGATAGGCGCCATCAAAGTTTAGGGTCCAAAATCTGAAATAATTATAAAAAACGGAAAAATTGGTCGATTCGTTTGCGGTTTTCACGAAAACTATTCTTTATGTCAGTATTGTCTTGAAAATAAATTATAAAGATAAATTTCAAAAAATGCCGATAGAGGGCGCTTTAGACTTTGGAATAACGAACAACTATTTTTTACTGTTATTTTTTGCGTCAAATTAAATTTTTTTAGAAGTTTAGACATAAACTTAAATTTTGAACTCAAAATCTGTGGTTAAGTAGCGCAAACTGAACTGTGTTCGATGGTAGTGGGTAGGCTCAAATTTCAAATGATTATAAAAAAGACATAAAAATTAGTCAATTGATTTGCGGTTTTCACTAAAATTATTCTTTACGTCAGTATTGTCTTAAAAATAAATTACAGAGATAAATTTCAAAAAATGCCGATAGAGGGCGCTTTGGACTTTGGAGTAACGTAAAACTATTTTTTATCGTTATTTTTTGCATCTCATTAAAAATTTTTAAAGCTTAGACATAAACTTAAATTTTGTGCTGAAAATCTGAATCGTTGAGAGTGGTCGAAGTAGCACTAGTTGAACTGTATTCAATGGGGGTGGGAAAGTTCAAATTTCAAATGATTATACAAAACGGAAAAATTGGTCGATTCGTTTGCGGTTTTTTCTAAAACCATTCTTTATGTCAATATTTCCTTAAAAAATAAATTTTAAAAATAAATAAAAAAATCCGTTAGAGGGCGCCTTAAACTTTAGAGTAACCAACAATAATTTTTAACTGTTATTTTTTGTATCTAATTAAATGCTTGCAAAAGCTTAGACTTAAATTTTGAGCTCAAATTCTGAATTGTTGGGAGGGGTTAAGAAGCGCAAACTGAACTGTGTTCTGGAGTTGAAATGTTACTCTGCCCACCCTCCGAACACAGTTCAATTTTTCGCTACTCAATTACTCACAATGATTCAGATTTTGAGCCCAAAATTTAAGTCTAAGCTTTTAAAACATTTATTTAGATTTAAAAAAAACAGTTAAAAATAATTGTGAGTTACTCTAATGTTTAAGGCGCCCTCTAACGGAATTTTTTGAAATTTATATTTTAGGAAATACTGACATAAAGAATGTTTTAGAGAAAACAGTAAACGAATCGACCAATTTTTCCGTTTTTTATAATCATTTGAAATTTGTACCTCCCCACCCCCATTGAACACAATTCAGTTTGCGCTACTTAACCACTCTCAACGATTCAGATTTTCAGTTCAAAATTTAAGTTTATGTCTAAGCTTCTAAAAAATTTAATGAGATGCAAAAAATAACGGTAAAAACTAGTTGTACGTTACTCCAAAATCTGATTTAAAGAGTAGTTTTAGCAAAAACCGCAAACGAATCGACTAATTTTTCAGTTTTTTTTATAGTTTTCCGTTTCGTTTGAAATTAAAACCGTCTGAACACAGTTCAGTTTGTGCTACTTAACCACTCCCAACTATTCAGATTTTGAGCTCAAAATTTAAGTTTAAAACTAAGCCTACGAAACCATTTAATGAGATGCAAAGCATAACGGCAAAAAATAGTATTAAGATGGATTATTTCGTTAATCCAAAGTCTAAAGCGCCCTCTATCGGAATTTTTTGAAATTTATCTGTGTAATTTATTTTCAAGACAATACTAACGTAAAGAATAATTTTAGTGAAAACCGCAAACCAATTGACCAATTTTTATGTTTTTTATAATCATTTGAAATTTGAATCTACCCACTACCATCGAACACAGTTCAGTTTGCGCTACTTAACCACATATTTTGAGCTCAAAATTTAAGTTTATGTCTAAACTTCTAACAAAAATTTAATTTAACGCAAAAATAACGGTAAAAATAGTTGTTCGTTACTCCAAAGTCTAAAGCGCCCTCTATCGGCATTTTTTGAAATGTATCTTTATAATTTATTTTCAAGACAATACTGACATAAAGAATAGTTTTCGTGAAAACCGCAAACGAATCAACCAATTTTTCCGTTTTTTATAATCATTTCAAATTTTGGACCCAAAACTTTGATGGCGCCTATCTCCTTCGGAAGACGTTTGGGACCCTTAGTTTCCCATTTACTATTATTTGTCTTGATGTGTAGTATCACCCCTTAAAGTTTTGCCCAGTAGTTTAGATACACCCTGTATAGTTGTACGTGCAATATTGTGTAGGCACAAAACAATGGAACATGGATACAGCCTCTCATCTTTTTGCTTCATTTAGGGAATAAAGGATTTTGATCTCATTCTATCAACGATAATTTTCAGAATTTTTAAGCTATGTTTTTGAGACTTTCACAAAAGTTGCTCTATACATTTAACTAACATAATATGCAAATGAAATTTTAATAGCGTTCACGCATGCGCAGTAAAAAATTATTTAGTAAACCTGCTCATTTGTCATACATTTTTCATTATTTTTTAATTCTGATGACAGGGTATTGTGTACGATGATGTTTGTCATTTTTTCAAAAAAGAACACTATTTTGTATTAAGAACTCTGCAAATTATAAGCAAAAAACTTAGGACTGTTTTTATAAAAACCTTAATTTCTCTACGAGTATACATACTATCCTTGTAAAAATTAATACAGTACATTACAATAAGCCAATTAATCATAATGTGCAGTTTGAACGCTTTTGCTACATCAGTTTTGACAGGGTTATCCAAAAGATCTTCGTTCTTTTTCAATTTGTTGAGGTCCCCTGTTCGGTTTCGGGGAAAACTCTTCGCGAAAATATGTGACAAGTACTGTTTTGTTTACACACCTTGAGTTTCAGCACATTCCGATTCATATATCTTTCATTACTTAAAAATAATTACTTAATTACCAATTATGCTTAAATTTTGGACACCAGTGTATATTCAATCTTAAAAAGTCAGCTCATATATAAACATCAAATTAATTGAAAAGAGCAAGTTTAAGTACATAAAACATATTAACATGGAAAATGTTATCTAAAAAACATATAGGGGAAATTGGGGCACGTTGATACACCCCCTCTACTGCTCACAGAGTCATTACAGGACGCTTCACAACAGTTCCAAAAGTTAATGCTAGTGCACACAACTACATACAGAAAGTCTTGGCATAATTCAGTAGTTTGCTTAAATGGGACTGTAGCGGAGATTATCGCTACATATCTTTTCCCCTTCATAAATGCAATAATTATTTCCCTTTAATAAATTCTTTGTTTTATTTTAATTTCCCTTTTCACTATTAAACCCAGTAGTTTAAATTAATTCTACATTTAATAGTTAAGTTCTAACTTCCATACTCCCACTAATAGAAGTTAATCTTTTCATGTTTTGGAGCTCTCTGTAGAAAATTAATAATAGAACTTCCTTTCTCACAAATTTTCTGTTGCGTCTGTGAAAAACATCTGCCCATAGATATCGCACTTATTAACAAAATAAAGAAAGCTCTGGGCTTTGTTCATCATAATCTGTTATCCGTTACATTTTATTAACATCTGCCTTCCACACCCTGTTTTCATTCTCACAATTAATGCTTAAAACTAGAAATACTTTTATCTCTGTTTATCCTGACTGTGCTTTCTTTCTGTTCAGTTGCGCATCTGGGTAATATAATTGTGGTCAGCAAAACTCCAATTTAACTAACGGCCTGCTTTGCCCTTGTCTATTTCCCAGGCGTAAGATATTTCTGTAACCCTATAAAATATTCGCAGATGTGAAAATAATCCTTGGGTTCCCAGACCGCAAATGTAGTCACTGATACTGAACGTGTGGTTTATCAAAGGTCGCCAAAATTCTTTGTATGAAAGACTTCTGATGCCTTTTGGCGATAAGGGCTGGGACGTTGTATCGACACTCCACTGATTGCCATCATGCAGACAACATGTAGCTCACTAGAGCTCTGAGAATTCCCCCCCTTATGGGGAATCTACTGTCTGTTAATTCTTGCAAAATAAATGCGTCCTAAAAGGTAACTCTCTTTTCGGAGTTTTTTTTGTGTGTGCTTCTCTTGGTAAATCACCTGGGCCTATGAACTAACACCTTTACAGGGACGGGTGATTTATTTTTTTCTGCAGGTCAAAAGTAAATTTAAAATGTACAATTTAAATGGTACAACTGTTCCAGCATTTTCAAACGAAAAGAATACTCTCCCTGGCAAATAAAGCTACTCTTTAGCAGTTCCTCATTCTTTATTGTTAGGTAAATTGTGAAGTGTTGGATTTGAGGCTCATTTTATTCAAAATGGCTGTATGGGGCACATTGATACAGTCTATGTCGGGGCACATCGATACAACATAAATACTTTTCTATTTCATTTTTTCATTAACTTTTATTATTTTTTACCATACACTCCTTAATACAACAATTTTTCGTCAAAAATTTCTAATATTAGTTTTTTATTGAAGTGATATAACTCTATTTTTTATATTCGAACATTTTATAGTATTTTTACAAACAGAAGACGTACGAATTTATCCAACATCTAGCGCTAGTTGAACTGACAAAAGGAAAAGACGGCAGCATGACTAGTCTCTAATTCATATCGATTCTCCAGAGTAAAAAGTATATTCGAGATAAGAAATATTAAGTAAGAGATACAAGTTGCAGAACAGCAAAGGATAATTATATTATAAACAGAATTTTTAATATAAATATACTTTATTGTCTGTTTATAAACCGATTTATAAACAGAAAACTTGATATTTTTTTCATGTTTCCTAAGAAAGAAGATAATACTGGGGTTGAAGTACCAGGTATGACAAAATTACCACAGCCAACAATCAGACAAGGAACAACCAGAACATCAATTCATTATTTGTTTAATTTTGATTGCTTTAATATTTCTTCAAAATAAGTTGTGGGTGATTTGAATTTATATAAATAAATATAGAATGTTTTGCTAACTAATTTTCTATGAAAAATTTGCATTAGTAATATTTTCTCTCCAATTTTCCCAAACGTATAAAAGTGCCCATGAGGTGTATCAATCTGCCCCGGGGATGGGACACACTGATACAAATGACTTTTTTTATTTTTATTAAATTGCATGCAAAATATTTTGTAAACAAAGACTGAACATTTTTATAACACACTACACAAGTTTTGCTGACACCACATGGAAAAATAACTTGAAATCTCTACTTTCTAAACGCTAAAAAAATTCTTAGAAAAAAACTCTATCAATGTGCTACAGTTCCCTCTACTTCATATTAAAAATCAAATTTAATCCGCATGGAATAAATTCTTTTCTTTGCAAGTTAATCAAACAGTAATGCAAGATTTCAAATTATTTATATTCCAGCAAAAAAACAATTTATGAAATAAAACAGAATTCATTACATTGAATCATGTAACGTCTCTTGCACAAAAAATAAAACAAAGCTCTTTTACGCAAAACAATACTTTAATCTAACTGCTAAACTTTTTAGTAAACTCAAAATCTGTAAAATTATTTAGTTAGATAAAGTAAATCATGCAAAACAAAAGAAATATTTTCATGACCATAAAGAACTCCTACTCAAAAATAAAATTCTGTTCTAAAGCCATAATTTACCTAACAGAATAAACCAAGCGAATAAGAATAGGGATTAAGGGAAGTATAATAAAACCTGAAAAACTTTTATCTAACGAAATAATTTCTAGATGAATGGACGGTATCTGAGAAGAACGTAATTTTAGGGGGAGATTCCTCACATATTATTGAAGTAAACATTTCCGTAAAAGTTTTTTGATGTATTACAAGTAGTTTTTTTAAGAATGAATAATTATATATATATATATATATATATTGATTTTTAAAATGCAATAAATGCAAAAATGCAAAAAACCCATCTAAGATGTTTCTTTATAATTAAACCTGAACTAGAATAAAATTTCTTCTAACGATTATGATTTTCGTTGAAAATGAATATTTATCTTCCTAGATCTATCATGAATTTGTAAATTATGTATAAAATCAGTGGTTAAAGAAAACAAAGATAAAAAATTCTCTCTATCTCTGCATATATATATATATATATATAGATATAGATAGATAGATGTTGCGGCCAATACTCGGATCCTGGGCAATTCTAGAACTGGCCATTCTTCCTGGCCAAAACCCGAAATACATGCAATGAATAGCTTATTTTGGGTTTTGGCCGGCCAATTCGCGAATTGGCCGGGAAGCCTTGGCCAACATCCGAACTATGATGCATAGGTACCAATTTTTTTGTAATAAAGATAAAGTAAAATTAAAATATACAGTAAAAAAGATTCCCACTGATTATATTGAAACGAAATATTTTTGTGTACCCAACTAAATTAACCAAAAATAGTTCACAATTCCCTTTTAATATTGTAATTAATTGATAAACCAAATACAATGACAATTACAAGTTAACCAGAAACTTTACTCGAGTTAGATCACGGAGAGGCTGATGTTTAGATTATTTGAATTCATAGACACTTTCAACTATGTTAGAAAGGATTAAGCCGAGTACTTATATCTATTTCGAGAATTGGCCAATCGCATCTGGCCAGTTCGCGAATTGGTCAATTGCACCTGGCTAGTTTGCGAATTGGCTGGCCAATTCTAGAATTGGCCAGTCATTTTTTAATGTTGCTGGCCAATTCGGGAATTGGCCGGCCAGTTCTAGAATTGGCCAATTTCGGGTATCGGCTGCAACATATATATATAAGAATCTTGCAACTCATCTCCTAAAAATAAATAGATATAAAATTATTTAAAAAAAATATTTTTTTTTACATAAAATATGTTTACATGTTAATATATTCTAAAACTAGTTGGATGTACCCATCCCAAAACTTCTTTCTAACTTATATGTACATTTTTATAATTTAAAAAAATAGTTACGCATATTAATGCTTTAATACTTTTAATTCAATACTATATCAACTTTGATTTTCATCTTCAATTTCTGTTTCAGTCAATTAATCGGAATAAAAACGAGTTTCCTTCTCTGCACGAACCGATGAACAATTAAATGATAGGCAGATTTTTTTTTTCAAATTCATGGAGGACTCACTTGCCATACCCAAAAATGATCATACACAAAAATTTTAGTTCAATTCTATGGAGAACATCATACACTTTTAGGTGGTAGAACGAATTTAACTGTTTGAGAAATGTTAATATGTACACATCTAATCATAAGCATTATCATTTCCAAGTTAATATTTTTTTTTATTTTTTCCTTTTTTTAATTTTTTTAGGTAAAAATGTATCAGCAATTTAGTTTTTTGAGAAACGTTAATATGTACATAAAAGTTCAACTGATTTCAAATAATAAAAGTTTTATTAGTAAATAATTTAGGAAGAATTATCTCAGATATTTTATAAAGTTATTTCTTGGTAAGAATACTATTGATTGAGAAACATCACATGAAATATTCCTAATAATTATGTTTCTTAGTAGCATGGGAAAGTAAATATAATATTTTCTAGTGAGTTAAAAATAGTCTATTGAAATGGTATTCCAAACAACATTTTGCAAACATTTTGAATATAAGTAGATCTAAATTTGAACAAGCATGTTTCTGACATTTTACACGATTTGCTGTTGAAGATGTTTTCTTTTACAAACCATATAGAGGTTCAATATGTCAAAATCCAAATGCTTATGTAGCCTGTGCAAAACAGTAATAAATACTGTTAAAAGCATAAAACACTATTATGGAGCTGGCATTTTAGATTGAGGATATTCTCATTTACAAGTTGTAATTTTACATTATAAAATCCAAATATATTTTTCAAATAATTACAATCATGATCTGTCGATTTTTTTCAGTGTCATCTCAATTATTATTTTACACAATGAAGAGTATATTGTCATTAAAAGAGTGAAATTTTATTTGAATGTATAAAAATATACCTTTATTTCTATTATTATACCTTTATTCTATTCCTGTTAATTTTTCAAACTGTAATATTATTGTCTAACAAGCATAGTAGACTAAGTCCATTATAAACAAATTGGAAATTGCACGTGAAGCGTAGCAAATGCGGTGCGTTTGTACTATAACGAAGTTTTAAAATATTCAGATCTTGCTGATACAGTAGAGCGTACTTTGGATACAGTATAGTGGTCGAAATCTTTGTGTTCCTGTAAATATGCAGGGGAGTAATTTTTATTATACTTCATTAACGTATATCTTATTCATAAAATGTGAAGTAGTTTAATATGATTAAAACACGCCCCAAACAATGTTTCCCCGTATAACATTATTTAGTGTAATACATTTGTGTGGTCTTGTAATTTAATAATAAATATTCTTTGCATCCCAGATTGTACAGAATGCATATTTTAGTAT
This sequence comes from Maratus speculifer, assembly GCA_964019185.1. Taxonomy (NCBI): domain Eukaryota; kingdom Metazoa; phylum Arthropoda; class Arachnida; order Araneae; family Salticidae; genus Maratus; species Maratus speculifer. The sequence goes on along the minus strand of OZ025290.1, from coordinate 410,016,948 downwards.
ATATTTCATAGATTCATGCCAATTCTATTACGTTCGAATGAGTGTAACATCATAAAAATGCATTTGAAACTTTTTTCCCATTGACCATAATGTAATGGAATACCTTTGATTATCCCTGTAATGATCTATGCATCCGACTTTCATAACATTTGAAATGACTCGATAAAATTACGTAATAATTAAACATTTTAAATTTCAAACGATTAAAATGCATTTGAAACTTTTTTCCCCATTGACGGAATCCTTTTGATTGTCCCTGTAATTGATCTATCCATCCGATTTTCATAAAATTTGAAATGACTCGACAAAAATATGCAATAAATATACGTTTTCAATTTCAAACGATTAAAATGCATTTGAACCTTTTTTCCACATTGATTGTAATGTTACGGAATCCTTTTGATTGTCCCTGTAATTGATCTAGTCATCCGATTTTCATAAAATTTGAAATGACTCGACAAAATTATGTAATAATTATGTATTTCAAATTTCAAACGATTCGTTTGGGTAGTTTTTGCGTTGTTATATGCGGACAGATAGACAGACGGACAGACGGACGGACTGAGCGACAACAATAGGTGCTACGTATTTACATAATTACGAACGCACCTAAAAACTGAGATAGAACATTTAGAAGATGCATAAAACCTGTTTTTTTTTCAACCACATTATACCATGTCCTTAAGACGTCACACTAATGACTGAAAAAGACCCGGATGATAATGTAAAGTCTATGGGGGCGTACTTTTCAAATATTAATATTTTGGCGTGACTTTTTTTTTGCATAGGACAGATGAGGACGGGCCATAATCGGCCTAGTTTTTAATAGGTCGGTTCTGGCTTTACATAGTTAGTCGATTTTGGTGTCAGATTTAAAAAAAAAATACTTTAATTTTTAGAACCGGTTTGAACCGGTTATGAAACTGAAACTATCCTAATATAAAAAGGATATAACCAAAAAAAAAAAAAAAAAAAAAAAAAAAAAAAAAAAAACTAGGCCGGATGTGGATCGTCCTCAGCTATACTATGCAAACAAAATCACGTCAAAATATTAAAATTTGATCCAGATATTTGAAAAGAACTCACCCATGGACTTTACATTATCACCCGGGACTTTTTTAATCAGTAGTTGGACTCTTGAAAAAAAAATAAAGAAAAAAGTATGTAAAAATAGGTTTTATTCACTGTAAGAGTAGATAAAACACATTAGATAAAAAAAAATTATACACCTTCTAAATAAACTATTTTATTTTTTCAAAAATGAACATATTCTACTATTGTTGTAGGTAAACTTACTGCTTTAGACATTGGTGCGAGAATATTATGCTCAAATAAATTCACTGTTAACAATTAATAGTATATTTTAAACATTCCTTGAAATTTTACATTTTATTAAATATCTACAATTGGAAAATCTTTTATTAATATCTATAATTGAAAACTATTTGCAGTTAAAATAATTTTCGTTATCATGTTAATGTTGTTTTGAGGATGTATTAATGCAAATTTATCTGATTTCAAAAAAAAAAAAAAAATAATAATAATAATAATAATAATAATAATAACGATAAATTATTCGGAATCATATTTTTAACAAATGTAGTAAATGATGTAAATGTCCCCAAACATATATGTCAAAAAAAATACTGAAGGTATTTATAATATAAATAACTGTATTTTAATTTAAACCAAGTGCTTTAAACAACTACTTGTCCATCATAAGAGCTGTACATGAAACACACAAATTATAATGAAAAAAACTTAAAGTGCAAAGTTTTACTATAGGAGAATGCCTTGAAATTCACGTTCTTAGCATTCTGTTTTTTGTGTTTAATGTACACTGTAAAAAAAAAGTGTCGATCTACTAAAAAAACTTTAGTGATCCTTGTAATTACTAAAAAATTTTTAGTAATCTTAGTCGGTTACAAGAAAATCTGTAAGAATTACTAGAAAAAAGTTAGCAACGAATAAAGTTAATAATTTTATATTTTTAATAGCTATTACTAAAACTCAGTTGGTGTGGCCTTGATAGCATAGTGGTTATAGTAATGGAATCCAGACTAAAAGGTCCCGGGTTCGATACTGGCCACTGCCAAATACGCCCCGAATGTATGCAGTGTAAGTACTCGTTAATAAAGGGATTATGAATATTCTGACGGAGCAGTAGCAATGTTTGGTGCTGCCATCTATTGCGGTTTTGCCGAAAATCTTCCGTTCGAGAAGTCTGGATGCAGCTCGAAGGAAGCTCCTGCCCTTCGATCCCACGTAATGGTTATTAAAAATAATTTTGGAGCTATTGCCAAAATTTGCTTGGTGGCTCATACTAAAAATTTTTAAGTTAGTTATACAAAAAATTCTTTTGTTCAGTTTACAAAAGAAATGCTTGTTTCGCTTGCAAAAAAAAGTTTGTAATGGTTACTAAAAAATTCTGTGGAATACAAATTTACTAAAAAATTTTTAGTAACCTCTTGAATTTTTTTTTACAGTGTATTGCCCTGATGATGAGCAAGAGTTTGTTTAAAAACATTTGGTTTTTATAGAAACACAATTTTGTATAGTTTAAACTCCTTCAGTAAAAACTAATGATACTAATGTAATAAAATGATGCATATGTTTGGGATCGTTTACATAAATTATTGCATTTGGGCGATTCCAAACCAATGTTGCCATTTGAAATATTTTATTTTGTTAAGAAATAGTTAAAATTTTTAATAAACGTACTTTCTGATAGAATTAGTTCTATATTTATTATACTTATAATGTATTTTGTCAAAGGTTGAATAATGAAAATCAATAAAATCCTTTATAATCAGCATAGCTTCTTTTTTTGTACTTATTAGTTGACGTTTTACATATTGGATATTGGTCTGTTACAGGTAAGATTGGATATTTTTTATAACTATTGTGACAACAGTAAGATTTTTTGGAAGATGATTGTTTCTGAATAGCCTCTGAAAGAAAATATGTTTTTATAAAAAAATAAATTGAATGCTATTTTATGAATAATATAGATAAACATTAAGGTGTCCGAAAAGCATGGTAATTCTTGTTTGTCTGTTACAATACCACTTTTTAAATTACACTTTTTCTCATTAAGTTATTCATAAAGATTTTATTAGTTTATCTCATAATATCATATATATATTGTAGCCATCTGTTAATAATGTGATTATTATTATTATTATTATTATTATTATTATTGAAAAATCTAACGATAATGTAGAAAATTATCTCTCTCTTTCCTTTATATATATATATATATATATATATATATATATATATATATATATATATATATATATATAATATCTTGAAATTCAGCTCTTAAAAATAAAAAGTACAAATTATAAGAAAAAGAAGCATATTTAACTATATAAAACAGTTTTACATGGTTCTATTATTGGGTATTTTCTAAAAATTGTACTTCATCTAAATGATCTGATATAATTCGCATGCTGATATTTCTTTTTTTTTTTAATTGAAGAAGAAGTTAAACAAGTTAAAACAGAGGGACAACATAGACAGTCACAGATTTTGATATTTTAATATATGTTGTAATGCAGAGACCCCTTGGCCCTAGGTTTAATGGATTTTATACAACGCTCCTTAGGTCTTGAGAAACAAGGGGGTCTAATATTGTGACACGACTTAAATATTTACTTTGAATTGTAATGTCATGTATGATTGTAGCTGAGTTGGTATAGCTTTCGTTCGCTGACCAGAGGGGCCCTGGATCGATGCCAGGTAGCGCAGCATTTTTTACTTATTTTTGTTTTATAAATATATACTTGTAATTATAATTAAATAATCGAATAATCAATTAAAATTATAATATTGTATATCACTTCTATTTTAACTTCTTTACTTTTTTATTTGTGATTAAATAGTAGTATAGAATGTCATGAATCGATCCCAAACTTTAGTTTTCATCATATCAGTTATAAAATGTATTTCATATGTTCTTTATGGATGCAATGATATTGAACAATTGTGTCAGTTCTCGATTTTAAAGGAACGTCATTTATGTATGGAGGAAGGTATGCATTAAGAAAGAAAATCAATATGATGATACTACTTCCCTGTTTTTACATAGCAGGTATAATTATATAAAAAAATCAACTTAAGAAATAAACTACAATGCATTTTTGCGTATTAAGTATTTTTAAATTTCATAATATGTACTATACCTATTTTTTGAATTATCTTACTTTCAATTTCCTCCTGGTTTTGTTTTTATTATATTTGAATATAATTTGAATGTGTTTTATTTAATCGCAAATAGAAGGTGTCACAACGGTTTTCGTAACGAGTTTGGAAAGAATAGGTTTGGAGAAAAATTATTTAAGTGATGATAAATAAATGTTTAATAATCAAACATGCTAAATTAATGTTTAGAGATGCTATAGTTGTACTTAAGATAAGATATCATGATTTTAAAATTATAAGTATGTTTAAAAAAATAAGGGAATCGACCCCCGACCATCTGGTCAGAGAACTTGCGCTATACCAACTGAAACTTTATCAACCAGGACCTTTAATTTCAAAGTAAATATTTAAACCGTGTCTTGATATAAAACGCACCACCCTCACTGTCTCTCGAGAACTATGGAGCGTTATATAAAATCAATTTAAACTGAGGCTAAGGCGGCTCAGCTCTACACCCAGAAAAACGTTTTGTTGAATCAACAAAAATTTGTTTTATCCAACCAATCTGCTCGTTTAAACATGGGTCAATGGAAATTTTGTTTGAATAAAAAAAAAAAAAAAAAAAAAAAAAAAAAAAAAATCCGTCCATAATTTTCATCCGAGATGCATAATAATGTAATAATAACGTCAGCAATCCATCTCAATTTTTATTATCTCTCCTTTTATTTTCCAAAAATTATGCTAATCCTTTTTAGCTATATAAGTCAATTAAGCAAAATTACGTGAGAGAGTTATGGGTACTGTACACCCATTTAAAATTTCAAAAAACAAGAAAAAATTTGTTGGAATTTTTTTTGTTGGAATTACAAATTGAAAATGCAAGACTTTATTAACACTCCAATAAAATTGACGAAATTTTGTTAAAATTTTAGAGGAGTGTTAACAATATTCTTTTGCCTGAGCAACAAAACCAATTTTTTACTTTAACTAAATTATTCGCTTTAAACAACCAAAATGTACTCAACTGAACATGTTCTGTAGATTTAAGCAATCCCTTTATTTGGATATACAACATATATTAAGACGATCAAACTCTGATTATCAATGTTGGCTTTCTCCTTGTTTGTGAAATACATACAATGGAATTTCCCATTCTACGGGTATGTTTTACCATATCTGAAAATTTAACATAAAATCTCTGAGTAGATACGAAAAAAGTATTTTAAGGGAATAATATATTAGCTTTCAGCACGACTCATAACAGAAACTGGTTGGATGTTTTTGCGTTTTTGTTAAACTATACAGCCCTGAAGAAGTAGTTTAATAGAAAAGTCTTCTACTGTCTTTTTATCCATTTATCTTTCATTATTTTCGTAATCTGCCTTCTATTTCACTTCAAACTTCAACTGTATTCAATAAGATTATTGTAAAAATACTGGTTTCATTGGTTTATTGTATGGTAATATATGAATTACTCAGGTTATATAATGTCCATTTATCCATATATTTCTTAGTAATTTGGTAATCTGCCTTCTATTTCTCTTCAAACTTCAACTGTTTTTAATAATATGATTGTAAAAATACTGGTTTCATTGGTTTATTTAATGGTATTGTCTGAATAACTTTGGATGTATTTATAAAAGTGTGTATATATATATATGCACCAACCATAAAAATAAAGAAAGAATGCTTTAGATTTAAAATATAAATCAGCTTAAACGTAGATCATTAGCAAATTCCTTACATAAAATTTTTAGAAAATAAAAACTTCGCACAAAATCACATAACAATGCTTTACGACATATCTGCAAATATTTTAGTTTTACACTATAACTTATATAAGGAAAACAGACGTGTATGAGCTCTTGCTTAACTAATAAAATCCCTGGTAAGTGCAGAACACAAGCATTAATTATATCCGAAAGGACATAGAGAACATCATTATAGATCCCTTAGCGTAAACTAGATATTTATTTCAGTGTTTCCATAATCACTTAAATTATCAAGAAATATGATCCAAAAATATTTTTTGTGAATGATTTGGAATTTTATAAAAATTCATGTTTTTTATTTTATTTTTCAGAATAATTAAGAAAAGGAAATTAAAATATATTGTAATTTACAGGGTGTTACAAACTAATTATTTCTATGAAAACACTAATCTATTGACTTCTATAGCAGGTGTTTCAAGAAATGTTCTTTTTTTAGAGGAATGGATATCTACCATTTCCTGGAAACTGAGTAGTAAAACGTATGAAGAGATACGTCAACTGTACTATCGAAAACACGGAAAACTACCACTAACAAGAGCCAGTATCAGGCTATCTATGAAGAAATTCAAATGAATCGGTATCATGGCGGATGAAAAACGTTCTGGACGACCATCAACATTTTGCCACCTGGGAATAATAAGGTTCTATCTGTGTTTTTGAAAAAAAATGACTTACCAATATAGAAAGGTATTATATGTATGAAGGCATAATATAATAGGCATAAAATAATGTCATATTATGACTGTAAGGTCCTATGTAAATTGTATATAACAAAATTTTGATGCAAAAATACCTTCATAGATACAAACAGAATCTATCTATATGGATCAGTATTTTTTTCACTAATACACATAGAATCTTATTATTCTCAGGTGACGATGTGACTATGTGGTCAAGAGTACTCTGTGATGAAGTTCAAAAGAGCCAATATTCACAGGTAGCCGGTTTTAGGCCCTTTTTGGTATTTTCCGTATATTTGGTATTATCTTTTTTGGTATTTTATATTTTCCGTATTTTCGATGGTTCAGCTGACGTAACTGTTTATATGTTTTATCACAAATTTAAAAGCAAGGATAGTTACTCTTTCCTCTAGGAATGGCATTTCTTCAAACACGTGTGAAAGAAATCAGTTCATTAGTGTTTTCATAGAAATATATCGTTATTTTTCGAACACCTTGTATATAATAAAAGCTATTCGTTTTAGACATGATCTCATTGTAGAATGATGGTGATGAAAAAACTAATTATTGTAATACATATTGAAATGTATATTTTTTACCCAATCAAAACTGATACGTTTCTGGACTATTCATATTTATTAGATTATTACAAATTATAATAAAATGATATATCAATAAACAAATATTAATACATCATTGTGCGACAATCACGAGGACACCTAGGCCTTCTTCACAACGTGATTGAATATTTATAACTCCTCTGTAAAATTAGCTATCCCTCTAAATCAAGCCAAATTCGATAGATAGCCATATTTTCGGTAAATAAATAGATACACAATTGCAATCAATTTCCGAAATACAACATATTTCCTCTTAATTTCACACTCTTTTTATTTTTCACTTATAGCTCAAACATTGATAATTTATGGCACACTACTGTGTAAAAAATTTCACAAACACCAAGCATTTCTGTATTTTTCAAGCACTAGATATATTGCAAAAAACACAGAAATATTTTTCCACTACCAATCTTCACTTATGGCACAAACATTGATAATTTTTGACACACTTCTGTGTACTTAATTTCACGAACAGCGAGGACTTCTGTATTCTGCAAGTACTAGATGTATAGAAAAAAAAAACACATAAATATTTTTTCCCAAAAAATCTTCCACTTATAGCACAAACTTTGAAAATTCTTGACACACTTATGCTGGATCACCAACATATTTTTAAACCACTTAACTAGAAAAATTAAATTAATTATCTTGAGAATTGTTGCGCGGTGGAAAAACCAACATCTCCCTTCCCGCTCTACCACTGTTGCCAAGCGTTAGGTGAAAATTGAGGGATAAAAGGTCATTTCGTTTTCGCTGAATCAATGTTTTGCGTTCGCAACGATACATGGGGGGATTCAGCAGGCGCGTCTCATTTAACGAAGAGTTGGTTGTAGACTGAACTCATGTTGTTTACCTCTTGCGGGTACACACAATATAGACAAAACTATGGGAGCTCAGAAACTGCATGTAGAGAATATTTTTCTCTACACTCATGATGTGCACAATTACATAAAATTTACAGTTACTTGAAAGTATTTAAATTTTATTAAGTATTTGCAATATTTAGCAAAAAAAAAAAAAAAATAAATAAATAATGCATTTTTTGCCGCATTACTAATGTTCGAGTACGGGTATGCTTTTGTGGGAGCCCTGTCACCGAAATATGGTTAACACTCTTCTTGTTTAAGGAAATGGAAATTTCAATTGGATTTTTATTAAATTTCTTATTGAGGAAATATTTATTGGAAATTCCCTATTACTAATAAAAGATTAGTAAATAAAGAAATATTATAAATAAAGAAATATTAATAATTAATAGATTCTTTTTTAGAAAAGAATTTATGTTTGCCAGAATATTGCTCCATTTATATTCTGGAGTCAGATTTGGGACCTTCAAGAAACTCAGCCGAATCACGTTAGGAGACGATTGTTAAAAAATAAATCTATTTTTATGTTTACACAGCGAAACTTCCAAATAGGACACACCCAATAAGGGACACCTCTATTTCAGGACAAAAGTTCTGGTCCCAGTCCCTTGGTATAGGAAACGTGATGTATTTATCTCCGAATAAGGGACACTCGATTTAAGGGACATTTGAAAGGAGATTAACATTTTCGACTCGGGCGTTTCTTACACAAATTTAATTCAGTTGACACCACATTTTAAAGTTCAAAATTAAAAAAAAAACTCTAATTAAATATAACAACTTTTCTTTTTCTTTATTATTGGTGCCTGAAACAAATTTTGCAAAGAAACATGCTGTCCAGTCATACTGTACTTACTGTACAAGTAAAGGATTAAAATGGGTTCGTTTTTGCATTTCAGACACAGAAGTAGTCTGTGATGAGAATGGAAATAAAGAATTTTATGAACTTATCAGACAGGCAGCCATTCTGATACATAAGTATACAACACAATTAACGAGCATTTATTTAATACAATTCAGATGAAGATATCAATGTGTATTTATTACCTATTAGAACGAAGATGGCATCGACTTCATCGAATTCACGGCTAAAATTCCACAATTAGTTAAAACACGATGTGCATATTAAAATATAATTGGTATTTCAAGTCAGACCTTGGTGGATAATACCTAAAAACTCGATTTTAGCAGTTGACTCGTAGATTTATCATTATGTTTTCCTGCTCTAAAATATATGGAAAGGTTTTAATTAATTAATTATCTATTCTTTTTGACCTGATTAACACTAGAATTACCGAGGCGGGTCATCTGTGACCCAAGACGTGGTTTTTCTCATGTATCACCGTTGCTTTTCAAAGTAAAACTTTGAAACTGATTGATTTTTTCTAAATATTTAATATCATGCCTTAGCACGAATTTAATTGAAATCGAATGAAATCATTTATATATATACATATTTATACCTAGAAATACCATGCTGGGTCATCGCTGACCCGAACAAAATAATTGCATTTTTCATTTATTTCAACTCGATCGTTTATCTTAACTCGATCTTTTGTAAGGATGTGTTCTGCACTTCCTTTTCACAAAAGAGGAAAAGGAATCTAGTGTCTACAGAGGGGGAGAGGAGTTGGCATGATCACATATGTGTTATGCATTTGAAAGACAAATGCGTGAGCTTTTATCGTATTTCAAGCTATTGTTGTATATTGTAGAAAGTTTTTATTTATATTATACCTTAGATAGTAACTAAAAAGAATATGTTGTCTCTCATAAACCACGCGGAGAAAAAAAAGTTAGTTTGTGACACACCCAGTTTCACTCATTTATAGTGATAGCGTCGCGACATAGATTTTTTTTAATGAGAAAATTTTAAAATTTTAAAGCGAATTGTCTTTGAATGATTTTAACGACGAAATTTAGTGAAGAAATCATGATTCTCATCATCTGATGATGCTGACATTTTTTACATAAATGAGACATTTTTTCTGATGAGAGAAAATGACAAAATGACTGTGAATTTTCATTGTTTGAATCTAGTACAAGTAGTAGCAAGCTGAATGAAAATAGCCAAGTAAATGCGGTGGAGAAAGGCATGAAACACAAATAAATCGTAAGTATTTTGAAGAAAATTCAAGATAAAGCAAATATTATTTTAAAAAGGAGAAAGATACAAAATAAATCATTCTTTGAAGCGATTTTGAACATCGAACTATATGGAAGATAAAGGCGCAGTATTCAATATCTTCTGGCCTATGCCAAATCTAGTGATTCAAGATCTAGTAGTGATAAATACTTTGTTAGTTTTTAAAGATACAACAGATTCTAATGTAGGCAGAAAAATCTTCTTGCTAAAAGTAAAGATAAATATGTGACTGACAGTTGTTCGAAAGTTAACACTTTGAAACGAAAAAAAATAGCCACAGAAAGCAATGCTAAAACAATAAGACTGATACAGTTTGTGTAAACTGTTTATAACTTGCGTCTGCAATGTGCACAGAAAAAAAAGAAAAAAAAGACCATGGCATTTTATGTGAATTGATTGGACAGTAAACTGTATAAAAAGTAAAAGTGTAAGTAAAATAAAAAAACGGATATGTATATATATTTAAATTTATTGTACTTGAATATTTCATAAATCTGTATAAACAATATTATACAGTTTAAATTGATAAATCATATGCATATACATTATTTAATAAAATACCATAATCTCAAATCATTTTCTAAAATTAGAAATAAAAAATTTTCTTTCGGGTATGCATTATCAAAATTTCATATTATGTAATAATCTAGAAGCAAAATTGTATTAAATATTAATAAAAAACATTGCATTCATCGCCAGTACTTATTGTGAGTCATTATTTTTCATATAAAACAAAAATAGCTCTTTGAAAGCCATGGGTCAGATGTGATCCATCACGGTGTTTCTAGATATACAAGAAACGCGGTAGTTCTAGTGTTAATGAAATAAATAAGCTTCGGGTAGATTTTAACTTCAACTTTAATATATTGTTTTTTATATATCCTTTTGAACGATTAATTTAAAGAAATGTAAAAAATCTGAATAAGGGACACCTCTATTTAAGGGACAAAAGTACCGCTCCAATGGGTGTCACTTATTCGGAGGTATGACTGTAATATATTTCGCATTATTTATTTTTAAATATGGGTAAGTTCACTCTAAAAATATCTTTTATTGCAGGTAAATAACAATGAATGGTGATAATATTCCTACTTTTACATTCCTAAAGCATTTCCTATTTATTGCAACAAATAAAATTTGTCAAAATATACAGAAAGCAAAATCTATATATCCACTGCATTTATTGCATTTTAAAAGTGTAAAACTAAATTGAGTTGTTGAAATCTTCTGTAATCAATTCATCATTATGAATTTTTATATTGTTTTTGATGAAAAATATTAACAAATGTTTGATTATGAAGCAAAATGATCTTTTTCATTTAAATTAAATTTTATTTTTATAATAATTATTTCATTACTCGTAATCACTTCAACAAGTGCCATATTTTCGTAGCTTGAGCTGAATAATTAACTTTTACTTCGATTAATAGGTTTCATTACTTTTGACTCGTAACTAAAGAAATTGTACCTATCATTAACTTTTGATAGTATGTGCTTTCATACGAAATCTCGTTTTCTTATCTATATATTGTAATATCAATATGTAACACGTCACCTTATTTCTGCCGTAAGTTTTAGCATAAGATTTTAACAAGCAGAGAATGATTTGTTACAACTCTATTATGATAGAAAAATGTATCTGCCTGGAATACTTTTCATTAAAATGAAAATTCAGTAAGCTTTTTATTCGAATGATGTAAATTATAAAAAAAATGAAGATATCATATGTATTATAAAGCCATTTCGTTTATTTACTGAGGTTTGTATACATTTAAACCAGGCATACTAAGTTTATAAAAAATTATGTGTATCTTTTTAACAAAAACTTTATTATAAAAACATGTAAGATAATTCTTTAATGTCGTCAGACCATACTCTAGTACAAAAATTAACGTTGGGAAGATTTTCTAAATGTATTATCGTACATCAGCACTCGAAATCCAGATAAACATTAGAATAAGATGAGCGAAATAAAAATACATGGTAAAAGTTAATTGAACTTCCAAAAATCAGGGAACGTAATGGTACAAACTGAATCTTACTGGAATGGTAACTTCTAGCACAGCCGGACTGAAGACTTATTGTCTCTGAGACAGTATCTCACCTGAGAATAATTTGGTTCTATCTGTGTTTTTGAAAACAATCGACTTATCGATATAAAAATATTCTATTTGTGTGCATGAAGGCATATCTGGATTAAAATAACAACATAACATAACCGTTATACAATATGTAAATTACATATAATATGATTTTGATGGAAAAATGCCATCATAGATACAAAAAGAAAATTTCAATATTGGTAAGCCAATTTTTTTTTCAAAAACGCATATAGAACCTTATTATTCTCATGTGACAGAAAAAAAACCTATTTTAGAAGATATAGTAAACGCTTAATGGCATCCAGTGTTTGCATCTCGCATAAATCTTGTTTACCGGGCAGTTAATTATCTGCTGAGGGCTCGCGACCATTCTATATAGCATTACTCTTTTCCCGATTTATTTCAGGTGGGTTAAAGATGTGGTACCAAGCATCCAATGAGAAAATATAAATTTTAGGCTGCACCAATTGATGCGGAATTCATGCGTTGAATATAGTCACCTTACGAAAATTTCGCTATAAACGCTCCACATTGATATGTAGCATAGTGTTCCATATTGCGAAAATAGGAATCACAGCACTTCTAAAAAGACTTTAAGAGAGGTAGAAAAAATCGGTCCATAGCAGGCACCATTAAATAAACCAATTGAACCTTGTTGAACAAAATGGTATTAAGTACAGAAAAATATGATTCTTACCCAGAAGATAATCTCGCCATCTTTAAAATAAGCAAACTTCGATGACGATGGATAAGTGATTTCATTATTTCATGTTTTCCATATAAGTAAACTTTTAGAATCGCTACTCAGACCAATACCTCTCTCAACAGTAAACAGCATTCAAGCCAAATGCTAATCTGCCTAGTTTGGTAATCTTATTACCACAGAAAAGGACACATTTAATAAGCAAGCATTTATCAGCCACAAACCGTACTAATAAATCCTATTTCTGCAACATCCTGGATACGAAAAATGACATCACGTCTTGTCCAGTAGTCCAATGCATGTGCTTCTCTATCTCTCTGTATATATTGTCATCTGCTTTTCTTTTAGTATGTTGGATACTGCAGTTGTTCAATTTAGCGGGGGCCCAATGCTCAAGCAGAACCACTAACTATCTCTTGGAATGCTTCCTAGCTCATGACAGGCTGTTGTTAATGATTCTAAACTCCATGACCGTCTATATTATATCTCTCTGAGATTATCGCAATAACGCAAAAATTCTAAAGAATAAAATTTCTGAGAAATTGTTCCAGATGGGACGCACTGTTAAAAAAATATGTGAATTCGCAGTAAAACTACTGGCAGCAAAGTAGACAGACATTTACCGTTCCGTTAGTAGATTTTCCATTTTGGGGAAATAAAACGAAAGAAAACTCCATTTCAAGGAGCATTAATTTTCCGTTACAAGATTTGATTTTTAATGATAAAAATTTAATTTAAATTTAATGAACTGAACAATCGTCAAAGAATTCAAACTTTTCGAGTGATTTTGAGCTGCTATATTGTTTAACTTAATTTAATTTATTTTTTGTATATTTACTTCAAGCCATAACGAACGCGAGAACTTTCGATTGTGGAAAAGGTCCTTACTGACTGAGCCAAAGCTGCTGATACCACTCAGTACAAAATATTTATTTTATGAGTTAGTAGGAAAATCTGTTGTGCTTTTCAAAGATTTCTTTTCAATATATTTGTTAGAATATACCTAAGCGGTTTATTTCATTTTATTTTAGACCTAATGCATAATACTTACTATTTTTAAAAATCAATTTTAATTTTTTAACTAGTTTAAATAAAAAAAATCACTGTTTAAAATCACTGTTTTTTTATTGAATGTATAAAAAAAATCTTTTTTTTTTTTTTTTTTTTTTTTTTTTTGCAAAAATAATGTTATAGTCTTTTTTTTTGAAATTATCGCGAAAAATTTAGATTTTTTTGTGAGGACTAATTAGTTAAAATATTTTTTTAAAAGAAGAAATAAGAGAAAAATAAACAGAAAAAAATGTAATTAAAAGTGTTTTTTATGTTTTCTTTATTCCATGGAATTACTGGGATTCGAACCCACAATCTACGCTGGCACACATTTAACAGCCTGGTGCCTTGACCTCTCGGCCACGGAGAACCCTCGGTATTGGAGTGTCTCCTTTATTGTTTCTATTTTGACTCGTTTCGTTATTTTGGGGTAATATGGAGGAGTTTTCCGATTTTTAACGGGAAATGCCCTTTTGTGGTGAAAAAGGATTTTTTCTGCGAAATTCAGGTAAAATATATCTTTGATTTCAGATTTTGTTTAACAGTGTGGATATATCGCACAGAAGCAACTTGGAATCGTTCTAGCATATCTACAGCAATCAATAGTTTTCTTAGGAATGTTGAGTATTTACGACAAGTAATATTTATGCTCTTCTATTATCTGTATGTTATACTGTATGTTTGCGCTCATTCCATCATTCTTCACACCAATCTATTTCCTGGTTGCTCTTACATTTTTATTCCAGTGTTCTAAAAATATCTTCATTTCGTGTATAATTTTTGCACTCAAGTATATAAACATATTTACTTTATATTAACTATTTCATTTTTTTCTAATTTCATCATGTAATTATTTTAAAAAAAAGATGCATATGATTTAAATCAGTTTAAAGTATTCATATATATTATGTATTATGAATACAATTTTCCAATTTTATATTAGATGAAAAGGTTAAAAAAATAATTTTCTACCAAATAATTTTATTTAAATTGTATGAAAAAAAAATCACAATTTACACTAATTAAACACTCAAGTTTCAAAAGTATTTTATTAAAAAATGTTTTACCAGTAATAAAAATATAGAAAGTAATTATTTCCTGTTAAATGATTTATTTAAGTAATATTTGACGTCTATATTTTTTTCAGAGCATAATCTATTTTTCTTAATTTAAGAATTATTTAAATAAACGTTTTTCACGTGTACAATATTTTAGGATATATTTATAGAATTTTCATTATTTTAAAACATTCAATAAAACTTACTTAACCGGACTCTATAAAAATTTCTGTTAAAAGCCTCTAGAAGCTTTACAACACGTAAATTCTTATAAAACTGTTTATTTGAAAGCTATGACAATTTATTGACTTGGAATGACATTTTATCAAATGTTCAAAGACTAATGCACATATATCTTTTAAAAGCATAAATTTAATAACTACGATCTCAAATAAAATTTATGGGCGAGCACTTCAATTAAATTAACGCGTCAAATTTTTAGATAAATCATTGGCTATCAAACACTTACTTGAATTTCTGCGTAAATAAGGATTTGAAATTTTGAAGGATTTGTGTTATTCATTTGCAGTAAGTAATCATACCGGTCTTGTTTGCTGTTGACCATAAATTTTATTTAAATACTTTTCTTTCAGTGTTTTATAAAATATATATTAAAAAGTCAAAATATAAAAATCAAATAGTTATTGAAAACTATCTGTATGTAATATAATTTAATTAAATGAGAATATTTAATATATACTTTTCCTTTTTAATTATCATGACCTGTGTACATTATTGCTTGCTGTAACAGTCCTTCACCATACTTTTTTTAATTATTAAAAGTATGGTAAAGAAATTTCTATTTTATATATATAGAACTTATAACACACTGAATATTCGTAAAAAATAAGACTCAATGTAGTATATATTAAATTATAAATAATATAATTGTGTGAAAATATTAAACTACAGAAAAATAGATTATTGACACTCATTCATAAATGTCAAGTTTTTGACAGATGTTCCTTACTGATGTATTCATTAGTAATGTTTTTTTTTTATTTGCAGTAGTTATACACTGTAAAAGAAAATTCTGTAAAGGCACTAAACATTTTCCAAGAAACTGGGATTCCAAGAAATCTTAATGTAACGATAACAGGAAAAATCCATGTAACTGATTCTAAAACTAGAATTTTTGCTGTTACCGTTACAGGAAAAACCTCTACAGAATTTTTTTTACAGCATTTTTTTACTGCATTTTTATAACATTTTTTTTTTTTTTTTTTTTTTTTTTTTTTGTAGCAGCATTACGTGTTGCTTAAAAAATATATCCTACCTCACTGAAGTCTTCCGATCTTTTTGAAACAATATTTTGTTTTGTTGTACTGCACTGTCAAAAAAAAAAAAAAAAAAAAAAAAAAAAAAAAAAAAAACTGTGATTTTTCAGATGTAAAGTTCCCGAAATCTGTATGGTTACAAACATTTTATCACTACACTATACAAGAAAAAATGTATCTTCAAAAAATTTTTTTGTAAAGTTACAGAAATCTGTAACATTACAACCGAGTCTATTAAAATTACTTTTATCTTACTAAAACTATCTGTAACCTGGGTTGCAGTTACATTAAAAATTCTTGAAATCCCAGTTTCCTAAAAAAATATTAGTAACTTCACAGATATTTTGATTTTCAGTGCAAATCTGTATCTCTTACATGCATTTTTGCTGTTTCCGTTACATAAAATGTTCTAGGAATATCAGTTTCCTGGAAAATTTTTAGTAACTTTACAGATCTTTTTTTACAGTGTACCATGTAACAAATCCGCCTTGTACTTTTTTAGCACAAATATTGTTTGATGTGGTTCTTGTAAATCTAAGGTTTTAAGTCTTAGATAAGAAATATTCTAATAAAGTAAAAGAACGAATTGTTCAAAATTTGTAAGATCTCTGCGTCGATTATGTGCACCAGAAGTGTTTCTTATTAAAATTAATTTTGACTTTATCATCAGTCGACTGGAAATATATAACAAAATTATTTTTCTTTACTTTTTTAAATAATTAGTAATTGTTTACGAAGGCATTTTTTTAATTTATTCTAGAAGGTAAAATTTTCAATATACATATATTTTGCATTTTAATGTGAAAATTTTAAAAGCTATATAAAAAAAAATAAAGCAATACAGACCTGAATGCATTTTAAAATTACATTCATTAAAATAAAAAGAATACTAAAAGCAATAACTATATATAAAAACACCAGAAGCCAAGGAACACAAGTGACAATGATTCGGAGCAAGTAGAGTTCAGAGTTGGAACTTCAATATAAAACACTGAATTAAAATATGAAACTACACCTTAACGTTATTGAACGTTTTCGTGTTTCGATAACTGCTAAAGCAAAATGAAGAGCAATATATATTATTTTAATATATAAGTATACCGGGTGATCCAAAAGTCAGGAACTTTTAAAATGTATAATTCGAAAATGAATCAATATACAATTATACTTTTTGCGCCAAACGGATGGAAAAGGATCCGGGTTATGTGTGGCAACGAAAAAAATAGTTCTGTTGGTGACCAACGGCACCACAAGTAACACTGAAAGATACCATCTGCTAAAATGTCTTTTCCATAACGCAAGAAATGCTATTAAATATGGTGAATAGTGTGGTGCAGAGCCTCACAGCTGCACTTATGAACGATGGACAACACATTGAGCATTTACTGTTTTACTAATTAACTGCAATTAATCTGGCTTGTAAATTGTCAATTTTTTTTCATTTGTAAATCATCTTTTGGTACAATAAAAGACTATAGCGCCATTTGTTGGTTGCCAATAAAACTATTTTTTTTTCGTTGTTAAACAAAAGCCGGTTTTTTCTCCCTCCGTACGGTGCAAACTGTATCTCTGTACCTTTATTTCTTTTCAAATTATTCCTTTTTAAAGTTCGTCCTTACTTCTGGGACACCGGTATATTAAAGAGTTAAGTAGTTTAAAGAGCTTAAATCCACAGATCCTAACCTCTAGAACTCAGCACATTATTAGAAAATCACTTATATTTCTTTATCCCTAAGCAAATAGCCTTATTTTTAGATAACCTGTGAATTTGACTGAGTTTGTTTTCGATTTTGTCATTTATATTTCTTGGCTTCAGGACTCATTATTTCTTTCAAATTATTCATTTTTGAAATTCGTCCTTACTTCTGGGTCACCGGTATATTAAAGAGTTAAGTAGTTTAAAGAGCTTAAATCCACAGATCCTAACCTCTAGAACTCAGCATATTATTAGAAAATCACTTATATTTCTTTATCCCTAAGCAAATAGCTCTATTTTTAGATAACCTGTGAATTTGACTGAGTTTGTTTTCGATTTTGTCATTTATATTTCTTGGCTTCAGGACTCATTATTTCTTTCAAATTATTCATTTTTGAAGTTCGTCCTTACTTCTGGGTCACCGGTATATTAAAGAGTTAAGTAGTTTAAAGAGCTTAAATCCACAGATCCTAACCTCTAGAACTCAGCACATTATTAGAAAATTACTTATATTTCTTTATTCCTAAGCAAATAGCCTTATTTTTAAATAACCTGTGAATTTGACTGAGTTTGTTTTCGATTTTGTCATTTATATTTCTTGGCTTCAGGACTCATCATATTCAGCTAAAATTTCACCTAACAGTTTAAAGGCTTTATCAGTACTAATTAAGTATTGAATAATAAAATCTCAGACAAATAAAATGCAGTTAAATTTATTATCTCAAACATATTTTGTAACCTATGGTTTTTCTTGATCCCGAAAACGATAATAGACAATTTTTAGCCAAAATCATTGAAGTCGTTATCTAAAAAAATAGCTTGAACATAGTGACTCAAAATTGTTCCACTAACAGATTCAGATTCAGCAGCGCGGGATAACCCACCAATCGGCATAGGCTTCCAGATCCCGCGTTGCAACTTTATTAAAAAAAAAAAAAAAAAAAAAAAAAAAAAAAAAAAAAAAAAAACATTATTTAACAATGTTTAAAGATGGCATAATCTTTTTAACAATATGACAATAATGTTTACAGTTTTTAACGTTGTTAAAAAAAAAAGACTATTTTCAACTCTATAGCTGAGTTATTGAATGTTCTATTTACAAGTCTATATAATAGTTGTTAAATGTTCTATTTACACGTAATTTGTTGAGAGTTGCTTTTATAAGACAAGAGAGAGTTGTAGAAATTTTTGTACAGATTACCGTAGCTATGGTTCGGGATCAGAGTCCTCATAATTATTGTTTGTACTTTGAAAAATATGTTCATTAATTTCTATAATCTTGACACATTCTATTATTTTGGAGTAGAGAGATGGAGTTTTTTGCACAATGTTGAACCACTGCTGTAGTTGTATGGTTCTGGATTTTCGAATATGAAATAAGGAAGTTAATGTGCATTCAGTTAGATAATGAATTGAAGTACCTAATTTGCCACATGTGCAGAATGGAGTTGGAGCTTTTTTAATTTTATGAAGATATGTTGGAAAAGGTCCATGATTGGTTGCAAATATACCACAACTCTCAAACATGTAACCTAACAAAATGATTGTCACGTTCCATAAAACTGTACGAAAATTTATCAAAATTGCTTAAGGCCCCACACTAGTCAATGAAAAAGACCCGGATGATAATGTAAAGTATATGGGAGTGTTCTTTTCAAATGTCTCGCTTAAATTTTAATATTTTTACGTCATTTTTTTGCATAGGATAGCTGAAGACGATCTACAACTGGCCTAGTTTTTACTTTTTCGATTAGGCTTAGATATTTTTTTTTATATTATGATAATTTGAATTTCAGACTTTGGTTCTAACCGGTTTTGAAACTTAAATTAATTATTTTTTTTAAAATCTTAAATCAAAATTGAAAAAGTAAAAACTAGGCCGGTTGGGGATCGTCCTCAGCTATCCAATGAAAAAAAAAACATGAAAAAATATTAAGATATGAGCGAAATATTTGAAAAAAAACTCCCATACATTTTACGTTATCAACTGGATCTTTTTCTGTGACTAATGTTGCGCCTTAATAGATTTTTTGTATAGTATTATCTCGGTCCTGTTCCACTGTGACTCAAAATTACCCATTAATTGAATGCTCGTGAGCATGCGACTTAGCCCGATAATATTCTTGTGCCCGAAAAGGAAATAATACAAAATTTAGTCAAAATCATTAGAGTCATTTTGTAAATAAGTTTAGCTTGACCAAAAGTGACTTATAAATGACTCACTAATGAAATTCTCTCTAACATAGGACCTAAGCCAATGGTTTGACTTTAATCAAAAACGTTAAAAAAACAGAATTTATTCAAAATCGTTACAAGAGTTTTCCAGCTGCTTTGTTTGACCTATAATGACCCATAAAATTTTTATGCTATAACATGGTATTGTACTATTGAAAAATATAATTACAAGTTTTTACATAAGCTTAAGATGCAACTCAAATCCCTCAAATTAGGACGCGGATGATAATATCAAGTAGGCGGGGGGTTATATTTTCAAATATCTCGGTCGCGTTTTAATATTTTTACATTTAATTTAGAACGATATTAACAACAACAACATTAATTTATTATACACCAAATTACATTTATTTATTTATTTATTCATTTATTTATTTTTGCATAGGACAACTAAGGACGATTTATAGTTGCACTTTTTTTACATTTTCAATTTTCGTACATTTATTTTATATTATGATAGTTTCAATTTTAGATCCGGTTCCAACCGGTCCGAAATTTAAAGTAAATTTTAAAGAAAAATCTGAAAAAAAATCGAAAAATATAAAACTAGTCTTATTGTAGATGGTCGTTAGCTATCCTATTAGAAAAATAATTAAATTAAATCAAATCAAGTTAAATTAAAATATTAAAACCTGAACAAGCTGTTTGAAAATAATGAACTCATAGACTTCGAAAAACATTTTCAACAATGTTTTCACATAAATATAATCATAGGTAGCTCTAGCGCTTCAATTTGTCTGTTGAAATCCGCAAATATAAAACTTGTGAATAAAGGAAAAACGCACTTTTCTGAAAAAGTATGCGACCTACGGTAATCGCTATAGTTTTCCTGAAAAGTTTCAATTAACGTCTTTTACCTCTAATGTTTTCATAATTTTTATTTGTGTAGTTTCGGAAGTAAAAGGAGGAAAGGACATATGTTTACATTATATTTTCAACGATATGTCAGAAAATCCAATACCTACCACAAAAAGGAATTTATTTTTCAGTTCAGAGCATTGAAAGCTCAGTTCAGATTTTCACGTGGTACTCTATATGATGTACAATTGTTTTTCAAGTAACATATCTAACTCTTCTACCTTTTTCTGGAATATATTCCTGAATATTTAACATGTGAGTCAAAAATCCCTATTCCCTTTTCCCCGCCAATTAGAAATTCACATGTTTCACAGTTTAGAAATAAAATAGCTGTAAAATACAGACAGACACAGAAGAAATTTTTAAGAAGTTCCATTTTTACTTTTAAAGTACAGGATTTAAAATCATAATTTATAAAATAATTACATAATTATTAAAGTTATTATAATATGATTACAATTTAACAAATTTAGCATCACGTCAATCACTGGTGACTGAACCTGAACTTTCCGTTCAGGCTGCGTCAGTCGTCGGTGACTAACAATATTGGCCAATGCGGTCTTTCTTATATTGTTCAAATTAAACGTGCTCTTAGATTTCATTTAAAGGAGCATAAAAGGTATGTCCAAAATTAAGAGATTAAACGCTCTTCTATTGCTCAACATTGTTGGTCTTCACAACATAAGCTCAACTTTTCTTTCGCCGCCCTTATCCAGAAGTGTCCTTCTATTCTTGATCTTAATTTTTGGGATTCTTACCATTATTAAAAATTCTCGCTCCTTTGTCACTGACTTATCAAGTACTCCTTAATTTCCAAGCTTTTGGAAGTATTTTTTTCTTGATTTTTTTCTTTTCCGGTAGATGTCGCAACTTTTCTAACCAGTTGTTCAGGCTGCTTTCTTCTCATTGGTTGCTTTTCTTTAGGCGGGATCGTTCCCGTAGCGGGAATATAAGGCTACGTTGTTCTGTCTCTTAGTTCTGCTTAGCTTTTACTAGCTCGCTCAGGTTTGCACTGAAGAAGAATCTCGATAGTAGCTTCGAAACAAGAGTTTGCTATCTTTTCATATATTATTTGTGCATTTATAATCGTTGGTTTTCTATTTTCTAAATTTATTGGGACTGGGTAATGGGAATATGTAATTATGGAAATACGTAATGGGAAACTGTCAGGCAGACAAATTAGATTTGGCATTCAACGTGTTAAAAGAAATATAACTGTGTATAACTGAGAAGAACTGTAATAAGATTGTATGATGTAATCTACATACAGCATTGTCTTACATGTAAATGTTTAAATTTTAGTTGTATATTGAGCAAAAAATAATTTTTGAAAAAAAAAGAAGGAGATTACTTTTTATTCACTATTTTGAAAAAGACAATTTTTTTTTTATAAATTCATTAAATTATTATAAAATTATTTGTATAATTTGATATTTTTTAAAATAATTAAAAAAGAACTGCCAGTTTCTCAAACTTTCTATAAAATAAATTACTTGTCACCTCTTTTCACAAAATATTTTTTGCTAAAAAAAACAAAAGACTTAATATTGAGCTGCGGAGACGAAAGAAAAATTGAAATTCGACACCTGATCAGTTTATTGATTTAAATCTCATTACGGTAGAAGGCTTTTTTTTAGCAATAAAAGAATAGAGCGAAGACTGACACGAGTTTTCCATTTCAAAACATTGCACCAAATTCAAAATCTTTTATCTAAGGAACCAGAATAAAATTTTTTGGTTTTATTGTTTTTGTTTTTCATTTGGAGCGATATAAGGAACAATAGCGATTTAAAATTGAAGTGCATTTTACTGCATTTAAAAGATTATTTTTATATATATAAAGGGAAATAAGGTAACGGTTCTATTTAGAATTTCTCTAAGAAAGACTTCTTCGTTATTAGGGTAAAATGCTTTTTAATTGTTGTGTGAAGCTTTTAATAAAACTGCATGATAAAAATGGGTTTTAAGGTTAGAAAAATCACTAGTATCGGATGTCATTTTTTGTAACTTCCGATATTTTTTTTTAACAATTTTTTATGATGACATTTAAACTAAAAGTTTTGATACTATGTATTTTCTATTATAACATTTAAATAAAATTTTTGAAAGATGCATAGAAATGTAGCAATTAAAAAAATAAAAAGAATTAAGATGAAAGAAATAGTCAAAATTGCGTGGAAAATGTATATCTTGATAGCTAAAAAAAAAAAAAAAAAAAAAAAAATCCAACTTCAAAAATCAAAGTCAAAAGTGCTCGTCTGGAATTGGATTATATTTGGAAAGGAAGTGTTCATGAATTGATAAATATGTTCCTGACATTGTTTTGGGAAATCTCACCGAAACATAAAAGGCTCACAATAATCTTATCCACAGAAAATTTCGATGCTGACTTCAAAATTATAATTCCATCCAAGTGAATGTATTTGTATTATATATAATTTGAAAGTTTGGATTTTATATAATAAATTTAATAAACTGAAAAATAATTTTAAAAGCTCATGTAAATATTCAACATCATTTTTTAATGTATACTTTATTACTCAATGTTAATAATGAACTTCGATGAAAACAAATGTTCACTAAAGTTTAATATTTCATGTCATTTGCTAAGAAAAATCCATAACCCCAAAAATATTTCTACCAATGAAACAAATCTCATAACGTTATAAATGCGCCATACAACTTTAGAAATTCGAAGTCAAAAGTGCTCGTCTGGAATTGGATTACATCTGGAAAGGAAATGTTCATGAATTGATAAATATTTCCTGACATTGTTTTTGGAAATTTCGCCGAAGTATAAAAGACTCACATTAATCTTATCCACAGGAAATTTCGGTGCTGATTTCAAAATTATAATTCCATCCAATTGAATATATTTGTATTATATACATTTTGTACGTATGGAGTTTATATGCTATAGGTACTTATGTTTACTAAATCTAAATACAATGTAAATATATATATTTTTTATATTTATGCGTGTGATAATCATACTTAATTATTCTTGGATTTTTAAAATATATTCCCCGAAAACATTTTCTATACATATTCAATAAATATTCATACCCAAAACATATTATATAATCCCCCAAAAATATTTCTACCAATGAAACGAATTTAATAACTTTAGAAATGAGCTATAGAACTTCAAAAATCAAAGTCAAAAGTGCTCGTCTGGGATTGGATTACATCTGGAAAGGAAGTATTCATGAATTGATAAATATGTTCCTGATATTGTTTTGGAAAATCTCACTGAAACTTAAAAGGCTCACAATAATCTTATCCACAGGAAATTTCGATGCTGACTTCAAAATTATAATTCCAACCAAGTGAATGTATTTGTATTATATATAATTTGTAAGTTTGGAGTTCATATGCTATAAGAATTTATATTTACTAAATCTAAGTAAAATGTATATAATGACTGATGTGTAAATAATGACTAATAAGTTTCCTCGCACTTTATGTGAATTCGTCAATGTGTACACATTATAATCAATTATTATTCATTTTTCAAAAAATATTAAATAATATTCATTAAGTATTAAGTGTATAGTATACAAATATCTACAATTATAATAGTATAAAAATATTATTCATTTCAAAATTATAATTCCATCCAAATGAATATATTTGTATTACATACAATTTGTAAGTATGGACTTTATATGTTATAGGTATTTATATTTACGAAATCTAAATAAAATGTAATAATGACTAAAGTGTAAATAATGACTAAATAATGACTGATAAGTTTCCTCGCACTTAATGTGATTTTGTCTATAAGTACACATTCTAATAAATTATTATTCATTTTTCAGTTTCAAATACATTTAGCAATATAATTTTAAAAATAATTTTAAAAACTCATGTAAATGTTCAACATCATTTTTTAATGTATACTTTATTACTCAATGTTAATAATGAATTTCGATGAAAACAAATGTTCACTAAAGTTTTGTATTTCATGTCATTTGCTAAGAGAAATCCATAACCCTAAAAATATTTCAACCAATCAAGCAAATCTCATTACGTTATAAATGCGCCATACAACTTTAGAAATTCGAAGTCAAAAGTGCTCGTCTGGGATTGGATTACATATGGAAAGGAAATGTTCATGAATTGGTAAATATGTTCCTGACATTATTTTAGGAAATTTCGCCGAAGTATAAAAGGCTCACATTAATCTTATCAACAGGAAATTTCGGTGCTGATTTCAAAATTATAATTCCATCCAATCGAATATATTTGTATTATATACAATTTGTAAGTATGGAGTTTATATGTTATAGGTATTTATCTTTACTAAATCTAATTAAAATATATACTTTTATATACTTTCTTACTCGATGTTAATAGCAAATTTTCCATGAAAAGAAATGCTCAATAAAGTTTTATATTTCATGTCATTTGCTATGAAAAATAGATAACCCCCAAAAATATTTCAACCAATGAAACAAATCTAATAACGTTAGAAATGCGCCATAAAACTTCAGAAATTCGAAGTCAAAACTGCTCGTCTTTGATTGGATTACATCTGGAAAGGAAATGTTCATGAATTGGTAAATATGTTCCTGACATTGTTTTGGGAAATTTTGCCGAAGTATAAAAGGCTCACATTAATCTTAACCACAGAAAATTTCGGTGCTGATTTCAAAATTATAATTTCATCCAATTGAATATATTTGTAATATATACATTTTGTAAGTATGGAGTTTATATGTTATAGGTATTTATATTTACTAAATCTATATAAAATGTATACTTTTATATACTTTCTTACTCAATGTTAATAGCAAATTTTTCGTGAAAAGAAATGCTCAATAAAGTTTTATATTTCATGACATTTACTAAGTAAAATAGATAACCACAAAAAATATTTAAACCAATGAAACAAATCTAATAACGTTAGAAATGCGCCATAAAACTTCAGAAATTCGAAGTCAAAAGTGCTCGTCTTGAATTGGATTACATCTGAAAATGAAATGTTCATGAATTGATAAACATGTTTCTGACATTATTTTGGGAAATTTCGCCGAAGTATAAAAATCCCTGTCGGCTTGGCCTATAGACGGAGGTAGATTTCAAAGAGTGCTCATTTCAACAACAAAAAATAAAGTATGATTAGAGATTTACCCAGTTTAATAACTTCATTTGGCCGCTTATGAAAAATTCTTAATTTCATTTTTCTTCAAGAACTGGCTTTATCAGAATCATGTTAAGTGAAATTCAGATCAAATGCCCATTTAGACAACATATTTTAAAATATATTCTGAATTTATTCAACCAAAACAGCACGTTATATAGTTACTAAATAATAAAAAACTGTCAATTGAACGCATTTGAGAGCAAAATTGAATTTAAAAATGTGTAATAAAATAACCGATTTGTTATTTGAATACATCCATAATTCTTTAATCATGATAGTTTCGGAAAATTTTATGTTAAATGCCCACTTTGACAGCATTTTAAAAAATATATTCTATCTTTATCAAAAAACTGACCATTGCGTAACATTATATAGTCCCTAAATAAGAGGATCTGTAAATTGGATGCGTTTGAAAGTGAAAATGGATTTAAAGACAAGTCAGAAAAAACGCAATTTGTTATTTGAATACTTCCTTAAATTTTCAGTCTCGATGACTTCGGGAAATTATGTTCAAAATACTCTTTTTGGAAGCCTTTTTTGAAATATATTCTGTCTTTATCAAAAAACGGACCAACGCGTCACATTATATAGTTCCTAAATAAGATGATCTGTACATTAAATGCGTTTGAGAGCGAAAATGAATTTAAAAACAAGTCAGAAAAAACGCAATTTTTTTTGAATACTTCCTTAAATTTTCAGTCTCGATGACTTCGGGAAATTCTGTTCAAAATACCCTTTTTGGTAGCTTTTTTTAAAATATATTCTGTCTCTATCAAAAAATTGACCAATGCGTTACTTTATATAGTTCCTAAATAAGAGGATCTGTAAATTAGATGCGTTTGAGGCAAAAATGGATTTAAAAAGGAATCAGAAAAAACGCAATTTGTCATTTGAATACTACCTGAAATTTTCAGTCTCGATGTCTTCGGGAAATTCTGTTCAAAATACACTTTTTGGTAGTCTTTTTTGAAATATATTCTATCTTTATCAAAAAACTGATCAATGCGTCACATTATATAGCTCCTAAGTAAGAGGATCTATCAATTGGATTCATTTGAGAGCAAAAATGGATTTAAAAACGAGTCAGAAAAAAAACGCAATTTCTTATTTATATACTTCCTTAAATTTTAAGTCTCGATGACTTCGGGAAATTCTGTTCAAAATACCCTTTTTAGTAGCCTTTTTTGAAATATATTCTGTCTTTATGAAAAAACTGACCAATGCGTCTCTTTATATCGTTTCTAAATAAGAACATCTACCATTTGGATGCGTTTAAAATCAAAAATGAGTTTAAAAATGAGTCGTAATATAAGCAGTTTGGATTTGAGGTTTTTTCGCCAACTCCTATTTTTGTTTGATTTATTTTTGCTATACGAATTGGTACTATCAAAAACTTGTCAATATAAAAGTTGTAGATCTTATTTAGAAGATGTAAAATAAATTTAATTAGATTTGATATCTTAAAAATTGACAGAGTTATGAATTTTTTTTCTTTTTTCACCCCCCCCCCTTTTTTTTCTTTTCGTTTTATTTTTTTTTCATTAGTAAAAGTTGGTACTATCAAAATCTTGCAACTAAAAAAAGTTTTAGATAATTTTGAGGACATTTATAAAAAATTTAGTTGGACTTAATATCTTGAGAACTGACGAAGTTATTAATTTTTTCCCCCAAAACCCTGTTTTTTTCGCCCCTTGAGCCCATTTCTAAATTTATCAAAAATCTCTCACGCATAAATTTTTGGCCCATTTTTAAGAAGTAATATAAATTTTAAACTGATTCTATATCTATTTTATTTTAAAAGTTAGGACGTTTTTCGATTTTCACAAAAACTCTCCCTATTTCCAACCCTTGGACCGATTTTGCCCATTAACGAACTTAGCCGAGATTTTATACCCCTTGATTTCATGTATCAGTTTGGAATATATATATATATATATATATATATAAACTTTTTTACTGATGATAGTTTTGGGGTCTAGGGATTATGATCGGCGTAGATCTGCAAAAATTTTTCAGAAATTTCAACACTGGTGCGATCGCAATAGGTAGTATTTCATACGGAATCTACCTAAAAGGCTCACATTAATCTTATCCACAGGAAATTTCTGTGCTGATTTCAAAACTATAATTCCATCCAATTGAATATATTTGTATTATATACAATTTGTATGTATGGAGTTTATATGTTATAGGTATTTATATTTACTAAATCTAAATAAACTATATACTTTTATATACTTTCTTACTCAATGTTAATAGGAAATTGTCCATGAAAACAATGCTCAATAAAGTTTTATATTTCATGTCATTTACTAAGAAAAATAGATAACTCCAAAAAATATTTCAACCAACGAAACAAACCTAATAACACTAGAATTGCGCCATAAAACTTCAGAAATTCAAAGTCAAAAGTACTCGCCTGGGATTGGATTACATCTGGAAAGTAAATGTTCATGAATTGATAAATATGTTCCTGACATTGTTTTGGGAAATTTCGTCGAAGTATAAAAGGCTCACATTAATCTTTTCCACAGGAAATTTCGGTGCTGATTTCAAAATTATAATTCCATCCAATTGAATATATTTGTATTATATACAATTTGTAAGTATGTAGTTTATATGTTACAAGGTAGAATCCGTCGAATTTTGACGAAAGAACATGTTTAAACAAAAATTGTTTTATTGTTTTATACAAAATCTACGATATTAGTTATAATGTAAAATGCATCTTATTTTGGTAGTTCTAACTCTGAAACAAATAATATTTAATATAAAATTTAAAAAAGAATCTGTAACACCCAGTTGTAGAAATTATTAAAATTAAAATTTTATCGTATATGTAAGCAGTGAAATATAATAAAAATCAATTATTATGATACAGTCCTCAATTAAGTCTCGTATCCTTGGTATTCCAGAAGGAAAAAAAAGCAAAATTTATTCCCCTTTGATTTAATTATCGACTTATTTCCCCATGGAATTCAAACCCGACATTATTTTCATCATCTCAAAATTTGCATTTTCATCCCTCATATCCGTATTCACATTAAAAAAACGGTATTTTAATTTGATCATTTAAAAATCATTTTAATTCAAAATTTGAAGTGTTGATGGCTAAAATTGCTTAAAGGAACGGTGTTATTCTGTTGCAATATTACAAGAATAGTATTATAAATTACAAAAAATGTAATATCTCAAGAACTAATTAAGATACTGTTTTCAGACAAATTGCATTTAAAAGTACATTTTTTTCTGTATACCACGATGCAAAAAGTGAAAATGTGAGATATTTAACAGTTTAAAATTTGTAGTAGCAAAATATACAAAATAAAAGTTTCATTTCAAATTTTAAAGTGTTGTCATTTGGAAAATGACGTATGCGTTACGCGCAGATACGTTTGGCCTTTGTAATGTAGATATGTATTTATAATTACTAAATCTAAATAAAATGTAGATAATTTGTTTCTATATCTTATGCGTAATAATCATATTTAAATATTTTTGGATTTTTTAAACATTTTTCTTTGTAATTTAATATATTTTGTTTAATAAAAATATTATATACCTAATATTACTTAAAACAAATGCACTTTAAACCCTTTATGGCTTTTTACCAATGTACAAATGTGTTGAGTGCCAAAAAAGAAAATTTAATTTTAAATTTTAATTTTAATTTTAAATTTTTAGTATTTTTCATGCAAAATAACTTACTCA
Source organism: Maratus speculifer (assembly GCA_964019185.1). Taxonomy (NCBI): domain Eukaryota; kingdom Metazoa; phylum Arthropoda; class Arachnida; order Araneae; family Salticidae; genus Maratus; species Maratus speculifer. The sequence goes on along the minus strand of OZ025290.1, from coordinate 409,986,879 downwards.
ATCATAAATAGAAACCTTCGTGAAACATTCGATTGTAAAGATATTTCAATGTTGTTATTTTCTCACTCATATACAAACGAACCCCCAATTAACGAATTTTGCGATTTACCGAATTTTTCTTTTTTCCTTGTGTTACAAAATGTAAACCCCGAATTAACGAATTTATTCAATAGCCGATTTTGTTGTTGTTTGTTTCAGTTTGAAAAATGTCGGTTTGATTTGAAATTATATGTCTTTCTTAGTTGAGTGCACTAAGATCACCTTTTGGAGTTATTGTGAAACTTCCTGTAATGACCTTGCGTGCAGTACAAGGGGTATATCAACGTGCGCCATGTATCAATGTGCCCCAGTTCCCCCTACATACATTTTGTATGCTTAGAATCAGGGCCGTAGCTCAGGGGGTGCTAAGAGCGGCTCAGCCCCCTTCCTAAAGTATTTTGAGCCCCCCCCCCCTCTATTGAAAAGATTACAAAGTCAGTAAATGAATTTAGATCCCGAAAGTCGAAATGACATTCTGTTCAAAAATCAAATTTAAGTTTGAAAAACTTTCGCAGTTTTTCAAAACTACTAAATTATTACTAAAATAAGGGTTTCAACACTTTATTATCCCATTTACACATATGAAGCTAACATGATGTTTAATAATTCACTAGTTACACATTTGAATTTTTCATCACCACATTCTTTTTTAGCATTAAATAAAGTTATTACAACTGTTTAATTAGAAATGCTATAGTGTGAGTATGCACTAATTTGTCTTTCTGTGCTTAATTTTCTCTTCGAACGGCGTTGCCCTATCACGGAGGGTTAACAGTGAGCTTCGATGTAAACAGGTGTGTTCTAAATATTTATATTTGAAGTCATTTGCTAAGAGAAATCCAAAAATATTTCAATAAATGAAACAAATCTAAAAATAGAAATGCATTATATAACTTCGGGAAATTGCAAGTCCAAAGTACTACTACGGGATTGAATTTCACCTGGAAAGGAAATAGTCATGAATTGATAAATATGTTCCTGACATTGGTGTGGAAAATTTCGCCGAAACATAAAAGGCTTACATTAATCTTAGCGACAGGAAATTTCAGCGCTGATTTCAAACTTCGCTCTCCATCGATAGGCATGCATTAAACATATATTATTGATATTATTAAACGTGTATTATATAGAATTTGTATGCTTTGAAGTTTCGTATGCATGGAGATTATACATTATAAGTACAAGGTGGAACCCGTCGAATTTCGGCAAAAGAAAATGTTTAAGAAGGAACTGCTTCATTGATTTATAATAAATCTGCAAAATTAGCTACAGTAAAAAATGTATCCTACAATGGCCAGTCTAACTCATAAACGAATATTATTTAAAGCTAAAATTAAGAGAAAAAATATTATTTCTATAAAAATCAGTTGTCCAAATTATTAAAATTAAACTTTAATCGCATATCTAATCAGCAAAATATAATAAAGGGCAGTTATTATGATGAAGTTATCAATTGAGGTTCTTATGTTTGGTATAAATGCGTATGGAAAAAAAAAAATATTTCAAATTGGCACATCTTAGAATTTTACTTGAAATCTAAATTCGTCATAATTTTCATCTTCTCAAAATTTACACACGCACATTTCAAATTTTATTAATTTTAAGAGAAAGTTGCGTGTCATATTACAAAATTCGTATTAAAAACTATAAAACAAATTAATATATCAAGATTAAATTGAGATACAGCTTTCAAACAAATTGCATTTAAAAGCACATTTTTTTCTCTATACGACGGTTTAAAAATTGCAAATGTGCGATGTTTAAAAGCATACATTTTGCTGTACCGAAAATTACAAAGCCGAAATGTATGCGAAAGTGTTGCCATTCGCAAAATGACGTATGCGTTACGCACAGATACGTTTGGTCTTTATAATGTAGATTGACATTTATTAAATATAAAGAAAATATAAATGACTTTTTTTATATCTTATGCTTGATAATCATATTTCGGATTTTAAAAATAGTTTCCATTTTAATTTACGTTATTTTTTAATAAAAATATTTTTTCTTGAAACTACGTGAAATAAATGCACTTTTAATTCTTTACGGCTTTTTAAGTACCCACAAAAAAAAATTATTTTAACTTGGATTTAATTCGTCTATAATAAAAGTAGATTGCAATTTTCATGCAATGTAGTTTACTTAATCATAATTAGAAATCCTCGGGAAACAATCGAATATAAAGATTTGTTAATGTTGTTATTTTCTCAACCATGTACAGTCGGACTCGATATAACGAATATTTCTTTCTCTCCGATTAAAATAGTGAGAAAATCTCGTATTTAACGATAATAAACCCCGATTAAAAAAAAAATAAGTAGCCAATTTCTTTTTTTTTCTGTTGTTGTTTTTGTTAGTTTCAGGTAAAAAACTAGTCGTTGGGGGCCACCGTAATACTTACCCATCATGGATATGTATATGAAAATAAATATGAAATATGGATATGTATATGAAAATAAATGTGAAACTATTTATACAATGCATTGCAATTCATAAACAAAATTTAAATATTGTTAATATACATAGTAATGCTATATTAAAGAACTGCTGATGTACCAATTTCGACAAATTATATAAAACGCCAAACTACTCAAGTAGTACCGAACTGCGTAAAAGAAACATACTTATAACTCCAAAAATAATAATTCTATTAACTAACAATTAACTGCGTCGGATTAAGCGTCTCATTTCTAATTAAAATATACTTCTGAATTGAAATTTGAATGAAATACAGGGTCATGAAAAATCGAAGAATGTGGAAAACAAGATTAAAAATATCTTGGCAACTAATAATTTGATTGACTTCGTTCTATATGCAAAATGTGTGTTATTTTATTGTCTTTTACATCCATTCTTTAGAATAAAAAAATTCGAAAATTTTTATATACCTTTCATCAGAACGAGTTTTTCGAGAGTCAGAAAAAAATAGTTCCGGATAATCGAGGTTGCTGATATTAAATAGGGTTCGTCCCATTCTTACATATTAACTACATACAAAACTCCAAGTCTCTATCTCAATTTGTTCGGAGATAGAGCGTTTACAGACACACAGACAGACAGATAGACAGACGGACGGCAATTTTTTTTTTCTAAAAATATGTTTTTCGGAATCTCCACTATCTAAAACGTGTAAATCCGTCAAAAAATTTTTTTCGATTTTCAAAACGAGTGCAAGACTTACCCTATACTACGTATGATGGGTAAGTAATATCGGATTATTTTTCATAGATGTGTCCATCATGCCTGACAATGAATACCCAGTGACTTTCAATTTGGAAGGATGCGGCAACAAATTTCTCATATAAGCAGACTCAGAACTGATAACTTTTTTCTTGAAGCATGGACGTCATTGCTCGTTGCAACATGATGCTGAGCAAAGAGAGTGTAAAAAAAAAAAAAAAAATCACATTTACTCCGGATTTTCTTTCGTGTTTCTTGAGAATTGACTGCACATTTTAAAAAAGATATTTTTATTTTTATGTTGACCAGTAACCGATTACCACCAAAAGGAACAAACTTTTAAGTATCAACAAGCTGGAAATTTCACGTGAAGCGTAGCAAATGAAGTGCGTTCGTACGATAACGAAGTTTTAAAAATATCATTCTCATATATGAAGCTCATAAAGTTTTAAATAGTTAATTATAATTAAAATGCGCACCAAACAATGTTCTTCCAATGCCATTATGTAATGGAATAATTTTGTGTGGCCTTGTAAATCAATAACATTTGTTCTTTGCATACAGATTATGCAAAATGCTATAACATGCACTTTGTAGATGCATATGGATTTTTTTTATGTTCGAATGAGTGAAACACCATTAAAATGCATTTGAAACATTTTTCCCCAATATAACGGAATATGACCGTAATGTGGCGAAATACTTTTGATTGTCCCTGTAATTGAACTGTGCATTCGATTATTACAAATATTGAAATGAATCGACAAATTATGTAATAAATTATGTATATAATTATGTATGTAATAGTTATGTATTTTTAGTTTCAAACGATTAAAATGCATTTGAACCTTTTTTCCCCATTGACCGTAATGTAATGTAATACTTTTGATTGTCCCTGTAATTAATCTATGCATCCGATTTCAAAAAAATTTGAATGACTCGACAGAATAATGTAATAATTATATATTTTAAATTTCAAACGATTTGGTTAGTTAGTTTTTGCGTTGTTATATGCGGACAGACGGACGAACTGAACGACGACTATAGGTGCTACGTATTCACATAATAATGAACGCACCTAAAAAGGATCCGATATTTGTGTGAACTTACCCTCCCAATAACAATAGGATTTTCGTGAAGTATTAATGGTTCATGGCAACATGATGATATGAATATAAATCAGTAATAAGTCTGAAGTATGGGAGAGTGGGGATACTTGAGCATAGGGGATACTTGAGCCACCCCTGTTATTTCTACAGTTGGTTAATTTTTTTTCTAAAACTGGCAATATGGTAACATATTTATAGTTCTGAACATGTAAAAAAGAAATCACAGACCTTGGTACCATTTTGAAAGTATGAAGATTAATAGTTTTTTTCCTTATCTAAAGTAAATATTTAGGTGCATGTTTTTTTAATTTATTTTTTTTTGTTATCAAAGTTTCGTTTAAAGTTGCAACAATATAGATAATTTTAATAAGTATAATCTCAACTGTATTTTGAATCTAAAATAGCTCAAATAGCTGCATGCTTTACTTAGTAAAACTATGATAAACGAAAATAGTGGTAATGGGGATACTTGAGCCATGGCTCAACCATCTCCACTAGGAAATTAGACATGGGTAAAATAAACAAAAAATAAAATTACGTCCTTATATTCACTAATAGATTTTTTCCTGGATAAAAGGAGCATGATTTTTTATAGTATTTTTTTTTTAATAATCACTCAAAAAAAAAAAAAAAAAAAAAAAAAAAACGTTTAAAGATGTATTTTTTTAAATGTAAATATCCATTTTATTTTCTGTTTAGATAAATGTAAAATAATCTCTAATATTTTAATTAGTTAGGTCCAACATATTAAATATTTATTTTTTTTAATATAATGTATTAAGATTAATATTTTATATTGAAATTGTAACCTCTGTTACTGTAATTTTTTTTTAAATCAAAGAAATGACTTCTATTGTCCCCAACATAGTGGGCTACTGAATTACTATGTAGGTAAAAGAAAAAAGATGTGTGGTTTTACAACCATTCTGAATTTGTTCTTCATAGATGTTGCCAATGAGCTGAAACATCTGTATTCTAATTTCAATTGGTTTTGAAGGACTTTATGCATCATAATTTATCATTCTGTAAAATATTTGTGCAAAAATAAAGCTTAAGAAAATATTTTTGTAGGTATTTTCCCGTACTGGCTGAAGTGTCCCCTCCATGGGGATACTTGAGCTACGATGTAAACAGAAAGTAAAAATTAATTAGACATTGAAAAATAGTTCAAAATTAATTGAAAGTAGTTTTCAGTTGAAGAAAAATTATTAAATTTTCATTTTCTATACTTTATTTTGTTCTAAGAAATTATAAAAAAAAAATTAAAAAATTAAATTTTAAAAAGCGGCTCAAGTATCCCCATCTTCCCCTACTATTCCCGGATTTGATTACATCTGGAAAGGACACGTTCATGAATTGATAAATATATTGCTGACAATGTTTTGGAAAATTTCGCCTACATAAAAGTCTCACATTAATGCTTGTCTTTCAGTGCTGATTTCAATTTCTCATTCCATCCATGTGCATATATTAAATATATATATTATTGATGATATTATACAGATGATACCTTGTGAACTGCCTTATGAACGATGATATTTTATGAACTGCCAATCGCATTCCAAAATGCGGAAAATCAGATGCAAATTGTTGTCCACATAATTAAAACTTCTACCCGTGTTTTTATCAATATTATCATATTAACAAAAAAATTAGGAATGTCTATAAAACTTTTTATTATAATATACTCCCGTTTTTAAAAAAAAATATTACCATCAACGCAAACTAAATTAAAGCAGAACAACTAATACTTTTGATTAAATGCGTAGTTTGAGTAATGGTCTAAGGTAATTTTTCATTCCCTTCATATATTCTAACACCTATCTTGCTATGTCGGTCGTATTTCAAAATCCCCTCTATAATTACATACGTACAATATAATAATAATGAAAAATTGTGGTCAAATTAGAAATATCATGCAAAAAATTATTTTTGGAATTATTAAGTATACTTGTAAATAGTAACACTGTGTGCTAACCTGTTACATGTAGAGTTAAATGAACAAAGAACATAATTAACTTGATGTTTCTAAATTGAACGCATCTTTTATACTTGAAAGCAATTTAAGATTCCTTTATTGATACCATAAAACTCTCTCCAAGATATTAAACTGCCGATTAGTTTTAAAGCTTTTATATTACACGTAGCGCTATAAAACTTCCTATTTGTTACTCACAATCTGTAACCAAGAACACTTAATCGCTAATTAGATGGTTTATAAGCAACATTTAAAAGTTTAATTTATACACGAGAGATGCAGATACGATTTCAGAGTAATGTCTAAATCGTGATAATTAAATTTTTCTAAGTTGTTTGTCTTTAACATTTCTTTACAGCGCATTTTTAGAATATTCAATAAAAATTTAAGAATTTATTAATCGTTTAAAAAATGTATTATTATAGATATGTGGAAATTGCATATTTCAGATGTCATATCTAACATTAAATTCTTATTTTAAACTAATTATATGCACAAAATAATTGCCACAAAACATTTATTTAATAAATTTGATATAATTAAAGCCAAAATATCATATTCCGAACTTAACTGAATGCTATTCATAGACATAATACAGTTTTAACTAGGGTTAAAACGACACATCTTCTACTGATTACATACATACATTTAAACAAATACAACACCTAAAAAAGTAGAACGTATCATAAAACAAGATTTTTTTGTCACATGTGAAATCCTGTAACGAAGCAATCTTATGTTAAAATAATGTCTAGTTATTCATTTATTTTGAAATTTTATTGCGTATATATATTTTTTATTTATTGCATTTTGAACGTAATTGAAAAGTGTTTATGGCTTTGATTTGTCAGCCATAAGACAGTGGGCAAGAGGTTCTGACCTCCAAACTGGTAGACTGTAGGTGCTGGTTTCGAATCAAGTCGCGACCGTTGGCCTAAACTTTCGGAGTTTTCAGTGGTTTTCTTCGAACCTGGGTATTACCTTGCGTAAATAGGTTCCATTAGAAAGATTTCCACGGAGGGCACCCTCCCCTTAGGGTCTATATCCCACGTGTAGATAATTTGCCGTCATACACACAAACAAACAAACAAAAGCTTTGATTTGTTAGTATATTAATAACGCTGGTATGTATATTAGGATTGCAGAGTAAGTAACTTATGTTTCTGAATTTATCATATCATGATTTTTCCCGTGATTTTTTAATCCATAATGTACAGCCATTTACCATGTACAATGCGCATGGTGTTACATAATTTGAAACATAAACAAAAGGATATAAATTACTCAGACGGTAATCAAAAAAGTTTACTGAATGTGTAAAGTTTTATTTTTAATGATTTAATTCTTTCAAGACTTAAAGTGAATTATATTTACTGAACTTTACTTATTTTTTAAACTAAACTGACTTTAATTTGTTGAACTAATTTATTACATTATTTCAGATGGGCATATCACAAACGTTTTTCAAAAAGAAATTTGCTCATGATATCGACTCCAAGTATCACCTACTGAGTATGATTTTTACTGTATTGAATGTTTATTTTATTTTATTTTTTTACCTTTTTATTTCTGTTGTATCAAATTTTGAATTGTCTTAACAATATTTAACAAATTAAACAAACATTTGATGGGATGGGTATAACAGGCACTGAAACAGAAGCAAACAATATAAATTCATGGAAATAGAGCATTTGTTCTTTACGACACAATTTGGAACCTGCGGTGTGGGTGACTAGACGTGCCATATAATATCTATTAACGAAACACTGCCTAACTATATAACTTACGAGGGTGTTTCAATAATCATTGATTCTAGTGCATACGAAATATTTCTATTCCGATGGTTAATGTGTTAAAATGAATCATAATGTCTAAGATGCCTATACGGTCGATTTCAGAACCGTAGCTGCTATATTCACATAGCTTGAGAAAGAGGAGTGAAAGTGTGGAGTGGGAGTAAAAGACTGATTTGAAGCTTATAGTGCTTGATTTGTAAGAGACGTGACAACTGTCGATTTGCTACTGTATCATAATGATCTATCAAACACTGTCAGAAATCTAAGACCATAAGCTCCAAACCAGCCTTTCATTCTCAACCCTCTTAAAGAACCCTTAAGGCTGCTGGTCTCCATTTTCCGAATTCCCTTCCGCAATGTTAAACCTATGGGCGTTTCATGCATTTTTATTTTCAAAATATCTCTTCTGGAAATTAATATTTTAAACTTTTTTTCAGTGTTCTCCTTATTGTCCTTTTTCCCCCTTACTTGAGCAAAATCATGTTTCAGTACGAAAAAATGTTTTATCGTTAGCATGTTATTGGAGAGTCATACATCCTCCATATCGATTACAATTTTTAAATACCTAACTCAAATTATCAGACACATTCATTCAGATATGTTATATATTTTTCATGTATATCATTCAGAAATATTAGATATTTTGTTCCAGTCTTCATTTAAAAACAAATAAGTATGCTGTCTTCGGGATCAAACAAACATCTTACGAAATATTTAAAAAATACTATGAAACTGAATAAAAGCCATTTGATCTATCTTGTAAATTCGGAATATAATAAACACTGCTAAACTTTTGCATGCAACAACTGTTCAGTTATGTCATAGTTTTAATTGTAAATGGCTGCATAACCATAATTAATTCAATTCTGCCCATATTATTATTTTTATTACGGTTAGAATACAGATAATTTGCTATTTTATAACAGTTTTGAGTATCTCAAACAAATCACAGATCAGTTGGCTCCAATGTTTTAACAAGGAAAGATTTAAAAGCTGTAAATATTCAATATTTTGAACTTCTAATAACACATTTTTTTTCCTTAAACTTAGATTCTTAAAATTAAAAATAGTAATTCATTTATGATATTAATAATTTAAATAGTCAATTGTGCTAGCTAGTTAATATTCCATTTTTACATATAAGGGGTATTTGAAAAAATAGATATATATAAATATGCATGATTGACTACTAGAAGTGTTCATCAATCTATCCAGTAAATCGATCATGTTTATAGATATTCGTTACTAAGCGAGATTTCATTTCATTCTGATAATAATATTTTGAATAATATGAAAATAATAAAATTCATAATGAAGTCAAGTAATCCTTATTTATTAAAACGGTCGCCTAACTTAGCAATTTACTTCAGATTTTTAACAGTGTTGGTTAGAATAGATGTAAATTTATTTTTATTCCTTTTTAGGTGCGTTCTTAATTATGTAAATACGTAGCACCTATTGTTGTCGCTCAGTCCGTCGTCTGTCTGTCTGTCCGTCTGTCTCTCCGTCCGCCTATAACAACACAAAAAATACCCAACCGAATCGTTTGAAATTTAAAATACATAATTATTACATAATTTTGTGGAGTCATTTCAAATTTTACGAAAATCGGATGGATCGATCAATTACAGGGACAATCAAAAGGATTCCGTTACATTTTGGTGAATGGGGAAAAAAGTTTCAAACGCATTTTAATCATTTGAAATTTAAAACGTATATTTATTACATAATTTTGTCGAGTCATTTCAAATTTTATGAAAATCAGATGGATAGATCAATTACAGGGTCAATCGAAAAGATTCCGTTACATTACGGTCAATGGGGAAAAAAGTTTCAAACGCATTTTAATCGTTTGAAATTTAAAACGTACATTTATTACATAATTTTGTCGAGTCATTTCAAATGTTATGAAAATCGGATGGATAGATCAATTACAGGGACAATCAAAAGTATTCCGTTACATTACGATCAGTGGGAAAAAAAGTTCCAAATGCATTTTAATGGTGTTACACTCATTTGAACATAACAGAATTGACAGGAATCTATAAAATATGTACTAAAAATACATTTTGTACAATCTGTGATCCAAAGAATATTTTTGGCGCAGCATGTCCCTAAAGGGATTTTGCGCCATTAAACCCAATTCAACCAACCAACCAACCAAAGAATATTTATTATTAAATTACAGGGCCACACAAATGTATTCCACTAAATAATGTTATACGGGGAAACATTGTTTGGGGTGTGTTTTAATTATATTAAACTACTTCACATTTTATGAATAAGATATACGTTAATGAAGTATAATAAAAATTACTCCCTGCATTTTTACAGGAACACAAAGATTTCGACCACTATACTGTATCCAAAGTACGCTCTACTATATCAGCAACATCCGAATATTTTAAAACTTCGTTATCGTACAAACGCACCGCATTTGCTACGCTTCACGTGCAATTTCCAACTTGTTTCGGTAAAAGCGGTTAAGTGATAGTTTGTTGCATATTTTTTTGAACAGGTACTAGGTAGGACTACACTGTAAAAGAAAACGGACGATTTTACGGAAAGTGTACTGGTAATCGAGACGCTAGCACCTCTAAAAAATCTGCAGAAAATATATTGAGAATTTCTCCCGAAAATCTGTGGGAAATTCGTCGGTATTTAGCCCATTATGCAGATATTTATAAGAATATCTTTAAAAATCTGAAAATATTTTTCAGATAAAGCTAAATCTGTGAACTCTCTGAAAAAAGTGGCAATTACTTCAGAGAATATTAAGATTATTTTTAGTGGGGAGTAAAATTTACTGTTTTTTAACGTAAGAATTTCCGTAAATTCCAGAGACATTTTTGTTTTTTAACATTAATTTCTGATCTCTCTGATTTTGTCTTACTATTTTGGGAGCCATTGAGAATTAATAAAATTGTAACTAAAAACTCTTTAAAAGCTTTTTTTTATAAACTCAGAAAATTTCCGAAAAATCTCAGAAACTGAGAAATTTGAAGATATTTGAAAAAAAGAGGATATTTGAAAAAAACTAAACATTTAAAATGAATAATTGACGTTATCAAAATAATATATTTTATTAAAAGGAAGATTAAATTATGATATAAAGTAGTGACTATAACTTTAGTTATGAAAATCACTGTGATAAACTAGACATAACTACTAGATAAAAAATATAATTATAAGAATTTAAGAAAATAAAAATTTAAATAGGTACATGTTGAATGAATTAACAAATCAAGGCAGGACAGGCTACATAAATTAGGTGGCAAACGCTACAGGGTAAAAAAAATAATAATAAATGTTTTTATGAGTTTTTTGAAAAATAAATATATAAATTAAAAGTGAATAGCATAATCAGAGAGAATAGCGAACAAAAGTTCAACTGGGTTGCAAGATTTCAATATAAGATCGTTTATTTCCAATTTTATCAGTATTTTTTTCTGAGTAGGGGTACAACTGTTTTTATCACAATTAACTTTTGTATGCATAATTTTAAAACTAAAATTATATTTCATATACATTTTAATATATTAATATATTAACATAACATTAACACATATAATAACATGAAGGCCGAAACGTAAAGAAAAAAACAACCACCTTTTTTTAGAAATCTCGGAGACGTTTATACTCTCTAATAGGTTTACAGAAACAGCAGGTGGTTCAGACATTGAAAACAGCTGTATAAGTTCTATATAAAAAGTATGATGTACTCTACCGTCAGCGAAATATTTTACTCTTCTCAACCCAACCACTGCTGCTTTATATTTTATTCATGCCGAAGCAATCGTCTAAAAATTCAAAATAAATAAATAAATGAATTTTTTAAACTGTTTTCTGTCTTTGCTTTACGCATCGATTTTAAAATACTTTTAAAAATTCAGTTACTTATTTGGTGTTTTATTTGCGGTAAAAAAAGCATTTAAGTCTTAAAATATTTTCAAAATCTTAATGCACACAAAATAAACATTGCATATTTTTTTTCTCCTTTTATTTTCGTGCTTTTCTGGTATGAAAATTTTGCATAACTTCCAACCACCATGAATACGAATAAGTATGAAATTATTTGTATGTATATTCTTATTATAATGTTTAATATTTTTATTTTATTAGCATTAAATGTTTACAGTGAAAAAAATATACCAAATTTCATGACTACAGTTCATGATTTATAAGAATAATAGTTACAAAACTTTACATTGGCATACACACTGTATTTATATATGGGAAATTTACTGCTTTATTAAGTAAATTAGTAATTTATCACCACAAAACATAAAATAAATTATATTTTTTAAAAACTAAATTAAAGATTTGCCTCTGTTTTTTTTTTCAATATGGCAAAGATTTTATAATAAGTATTTTAGAAACTGCATTTTTTTAAATTTTTAATCTCATTTCTTAGCGTATGAAACTATACATTAAAGAAAGTTCTTTTATTAAAAAAAATATCGTTTTTTTTTATTTGTATGTCCACATTTATAAGTTTTAAATATTTTGCTATTACAGTTTGAAATCTAATATGTTTATATTAGAGAGCATGACTTGTCACAATATTACATGAATTGTTATTGCAGCACAAACTCAATTGCAAATTAATAATTGTTTTGCGATTTATCTCCTGTGGTGATCAAAGGAAAAAATGCCTCGAAATAAATAAGTTAATTTGAAAGTCAATTCTAAAATCAGTTATACGATTTATTCTCATCGACTATGTAATTGTAAATATTATTTGTACAATTCTCTAATTTCAAGAAGTGAGTGAAAATGTATTAGAAAATTGTACATACGAAATTGTATTAGAAAATTGTACATACATATAATTAAACGTACGAAAACCTAGTTCCGTTAAAGCAAAGAAAGTAAAACTTATGTACATATAAATATTATATGGGAAAAGATTACCAGTCAAATGCAGTTTTAAACGTTTATGTTAAAGAAAATTAGATGAGTAATTATCTTGAAACTCTACGAATGTAAACAAAATAATACATATCATTTATTTCCATGGAGTTTTTTGTTCCTGAACTCTATAAGAGACAGTCAAAAAATCAAAAAATAATTCTGGATAAAATTGTCGAAAATGATGTAGGAAAAGCTTTCAAACTACAGTTTATGATTAAGTGGTTTATTGTTTATAAAATGTGTTAATTATATTACAACAAACCTCGTATACTCGTGGAGGAATTGAGGTTTTCATAAAAAGTAGGCCTAAATTTTGGCAAGTTTTTTTTCCTTATTATTTGAAGAGTTCTTAAAAAAAAAAAAAAAAAAATATAAATATATATATATATATATATATATATATATATATATATATATATATATATATATATATATATATATATATATATATATATTCAGAAAATATAACATTGCGCGTAATCTATGTCACTGTTTAGATATATATTCATAGATATCAACATGGACGATAATTTAATGCTTGTTAAACTGTGAAAAAATATTATAAAATGTCATCATTACATATAATATATATATATATTTTTTTAACTAGGGGTCTCCGCCCCCCTGCTCGCTACGCTCATAAACCCCCCCCCCCGTGTAATTGCTTCGCGATTCCAAGTTGTAGGCTACCCCTGCTTGCTGCGATCGCCAATAGCCCATGGAATCGCTTCGCGATACATAGACGGAGCCCTTTCCTGATTGGTCTATTCGACTCATGGAAGGTGTGGTCCACCCGGACGCGTTATTTCCGGAAACCTTACACATCAGTATTATTCCAGGAGTCATTCCTGAAGATTTTTTAAGGCTAGGTTTTTTTTTCTTTACTATAGAAGGATATTTCTTTTGTTGAAGATTATTACGAATTTATCGAATATTTCTTTATCTCAGTAATGTGTATTTTATTAAATATCCTCAAAATATGGTTTCCGATTAGAAATTCTGATCATTTTCATAACGCAAAAGTAATTTTCTGAAGGCAGAGAATTTGGTTATCTATAATTTAATTTTCATTTACAGAAATACGATCCAAAATATATTTTATTCCTTTTCTTGTAAATGAAACAGAATTCTGCTTAAATGGTGAGAGAAAATTGCATTATGAAGAAAAAGGACAATTAGATTAACTAGATTCTGTTTTTCTTCATTAGTTATACAAGGTATTTGAATAAATAACGAATTTCCCTGTTATTAAATTTTCGGAAACATATATTTTATAAATGTAAATAAATAAATAAATATATATATATATATATATTTATGTGATTATATAATATATTTTTCATTACATATCGTTTGTTTTCATAAGTATGATAAACCTAAGTATTGTAAAAAGGATGTTTTTAACTATTTATTTATGTGCTATAGCAATAATTTGGAATATATTTAACATTTACAATAATTTTATATTCTAATACATATTGTGAATTATGTTTTCATATATATATTATATTATATTATATTTATTATTCTACATTGTAATACACATGATGGTATATATTTACGTGAAAGAAATTAACGTATTCAGAATATATAGTAAAACGTTCCTTTTAATGTTAAAAATCATAAGAACTATAAAAATTATTTTTGTTTGCTGCTTGTTTCAGAAGTATTTTAATTGTTTATCGTATTTGGAAACAGTTGATTCCTTAAACATATATTTATAAATTTACTATAAAAATACCATTAGAACAACTTTTTATTTCAAGGAAGTTCCGGTTTAAATTTTTCAATATTTTTGAAAGAAATCTTAATTGGATTTTTAATTATATGAATTGATAAAAGCTATTAGTAAAATGCAGATATTCCAATTTATGTTTAGTGATAATTTATGCAGTATGATTGTGAAAACTGTATGTGTGATTCATGATGTGTGAAAATGATGCATAGATTTACATATTTAAAATAATAATAACTAAAACATTGCAATATAATTAATGCAAACAATTGCTTATAAAATCGCTACTTCATTCAACGTTACATAACGTCACTAAACCGCCAAAGATTAATCATCTTATGTATACCTTAAATAACTGTTTTATAAAAAAGTTATATGATATTTTTCAGATTTGCATTAGTGTTTTTCGTTTTATTTAATTAACAAGAAAATTCCTTATCATATTGATACAAATGTATAAGCGTATAACTACTGTACTCAATCGTATAGATGTATAATGCGTTTCATTTTTCTTCTTTTTTGTGTGAGGGTGAATATACCATATAGCACAAAAGCTCCTCAATACCTCCCCATGAGCTCCAAGTCATCCCATATTCCTCCTAATGCTAAAATGACAAGGTCGGGACGTCCTGGGGAAGAGTCTTTTACGGTGTCCCCAGGAGTGAGTTCCCAGAAGCGTCCCTCGGAGCAACTTCCCAGAGACGCTACTCCTGGGGAAGTACCTGGGAAATCATTCCTGGGGAAGTACCTGGGAAATCATTCCTGGGGAAGTACCTGGGAAATCATTCCTGGGGAAGTACCCGGTTAGTCTTTCCTGATAAAGTGCCGAGGAAGCCACAGTGCTGGCGCCATCTCGTGAGTGATTCTGGAGTACAATATTTAATTTATACAATGCTATTTAAAAAAATTATTTTAATTATTAAGCAGAATTTATTTATTTAAATTATGCTATTTAATCTATACTTACATTTATGAATTTGATCGGTATAAGTTTTTTAATGAGTTAATTTAATTTTATCAATTATTCGATTTCTTATTTTTTTGGCAAGTTAGATAATTGTTATTTAATTGTAATTATTTTAAATTTTTGCTAAAAATTTTAATCTTATTTAATTAAATTTTAATTTATTATTTCTGTTAATTCCTATTTTTATATACTAATTACTATTATGTATCTTGTAAACCAAATTTTGTTCATTTATTAATATTTTATCAATTACTAATAAATAACCTATTGCGTTTTGTTTTTTGTTATTATTACTTTTTTATTAATTAAGAAATTAATTTAACTTGTTTAAAGTAAGTAAATAGTAAGCTTCTAAATTAATAAACTAAAATTTCTAAATAGAAGACAATTCTGGATCACATATTTTTTCTGATATTTAGAGGTAAAGGTATTTATGCAAAGAAAAAAAAGAGATTCTTAAAGTAAGTTTGTTCATAAGTACCCGTTAAAACTTTGTTATGAAAATTATCTAAATCGAATACTGATGCATCTTAATATCCGATGTTTAATGTTTATATATATATATATATATATATATATATATATATATATATATATATATATATATATATATATACATAATTAGCTAACATACTTACTAAGCACTATTAAAAAAAAGTGTCGCGACGAAACTAGACATTTTTATCACAGCACATAACACCCTTTAAAATGGTACCTTTGGATTTAAAATGTATAAATATTGAGCCGCACCTCTCCCCCTCCTCAAATGCATACCAATACGTGGTTTATTTAAAAAGATTTTCTGTTTAAAAAATATACATTCCTATAAAATCATTTAAATATTATAAATTCACGCAAATTTAATGTTTAATTAAGGTTATTATCAATTAACTACCACTGTAATTTATGTACGTGTTGGGGATAAGAAAATGTTAACTAAATAGAAGCATAAATTGAAGTGTCATTTCTGATCATTGGCGCCAGCTTATATGCGCCCATGGGGCGCAAGCCCTCAGAATAATTTGATATCTCTATCCACCCATTATTAATTGAGCCCACCCAATATTTATTTATTTGTTGAAAAATTTTTTGAGCACACTCAATATTTTACAAAAGTTGACGCCACTGTTTCTGATGGTTTAACCTATATTCTTTTCTTTATCATTAATTAATTTTTTAAATGTAAGTTGGACTTATTAACAAATTATTTTTCTAATAGCTTTTATAGATTATCAAACATAATATCATTATTATTATTTAAATTCTGATCAATAAAGTGAAATCTTTATTTTGAAAACTTCAGAAATATGAATATTTTTTGGTTCTGAAATTACAGATAAATATTTATCTGTATTTCCTTAATAATAAATAGTTTATCACAATTTTCAACTGAAAAATATATTGCATTACTTAAAACCTTCATTTAACAAACCGATTTCATATTATATTTCTTCAGATATCTATAAAGCATGGAATTTCCTGTTTTACCATGTATATACTTAGTTACATGACAATGAGAGTATTATCACATAAATGCAAACAATGCAGGAATCACCGTCCCAACCTTCCATCAATTACAAGATTACTATTATAAACTCACAATAAGCTACCCGCCCCTTCCCCTTCCCAACCAGTTTTGCAGCTTTCACGGGAATTTCACAGGGATCACTCAAGGAGAGAAAGAAAGAGAAAAAAAATAGTGTAAAACATCTTATATTTTAAATAAAGACATCAGTTCTTTTAGGCTTTTAAAATTGTCTAAAATCTTAGTTACTAAAAATATATTTCAAGAAATCAACAAATATATTTCCCGTCGTTGATTAAATGAAAAAAGGTGCATATTGTATTTTTTATGCACTTAAAGATTTCATACAATTTTTAAAGACTATTAAATGGAGATTTAACTGAAAAGTAATTTTATTTATAACAATAAGAAAAAAAAAAAGGATTTTGTTAACAGATTCAAATTTTATTAATAGTTTCTATTTTATGTTACGCAAACAGTGTTTCAGTGTAATGATAAAATTTTACAAATGATTTTCACACCAAATTCTGATATAAAAAGATTATACACATTTGTACAATGGTGTGTTATTAATAAAAAGACAGAATTTTAATATTTTTACAATGTTATAAAATAATACAGTGGTTTTACAGTATTTTTTAATCCCGCAACAAGTGGTAAATCTCCAAACATCTGAAACTCGTACCGTCGTATATAAGAATTTCATAAGTAACGGATTTAATTATTCGTTAATAAATGCTCGCCAAAATATACCTAATCACTTTAAAACGGGTTTGTTGATTGGTTGTAATTATGACGGCCAATTATCAACATGAGGGACATATCAAGGGAGGGGAGTTGCCCACAGTGAAGGTCTTTCTAAAGGAACCCAACCCGTATTTACGCTAGGAAATCCAAGATTCAAAGAAAACTCCAAACAATTAGGCCGACAGGCGCGATTGGGTACAAACCCAACACATCCCATCTATCAGCTTCAATAGCAGAATCTCTTGACAGCTGGGGCCCAGTATGAAACTGCAACAATGAAATATTTCAAAGAGTGAAAATTAGGAAAGAAAAAACTTAAGAAAAGACTAAGAAAATTTATATATTTTTTTCCTAAATTTATATAATAAGAGCACCTTTTACCAAGCGTAAAAAGAAAAAAAATCGATAAAAATTTCTGTAAAAAAAGTCAGACCGAGAGAGAGCAAAAAGTTTCTTTTTTGAAACTTAGATTTTATTTGTCAATCATGAAAAAAAAAATCAAGGAACACATCAAGGGAGGAGGGTTGCCCTCCAGAGGGTCTTTCTAAAAGAAGCTAACCCGTGTTTACGCAAGGAAGTTTAAGATTCGAAGAAAACCGAGGAAAACTCCGAACGATTAGGCCGACGGGTGAATTGGCTACAAACTCAGCACCTCCCATCTACCAGCTTCAAGAGAAGAATCTCTTGGCCGCTGGTGATATTCTCTATGAAAATGAAACAATCAAATATTTCAAAGAGTAAAAATTAGGAAAGAAAAGACTGAGCAAATTTATATATATATTTTTTCATAAATTCATTTAATAAGAGCACCAAGAGAAAAAAAAAATCTATTAAAATTTCTGTAAAAAAATAAGTAAGAGATAGAAAGAGCAAAAAAGTTTTATTCTTGAAAGGATTCACATAGTCTTTATTTGTCAATCATTAAAAAAATCATAATTTTACTAACTAATTTTACTAATCTTGCTATTTTAATCTCTGGAAATAATACTTTTACTAACTAAAATAAAATTTTATAGGGGATATCATCAGAAACGTTTTGCATCATTCATTGTGTGTCAAAATATATAGTTCATAATAATCCATTTTCTAACTACAGAACGATTTTAATGGATTTTAAGTATTAAAAACTAAAAGGATATTTTTATCATTTAAAAATACAATTTCATTTAAAAAATTTTAAATTCGAAGACATTTATGTTATAACAAATAATTATTGATAATTTATTTAGAGTTATTAATTTTAATTTATGTCGAATGTATGCAAAAGGCACAAGAAATGAGGACATTTCCTAGTTTTACGTTTCAAAAGCGGAGTAAAAATGCGTGTATACCTTAGAAACCATTACTCCTCATTGACCCTACAGCATAACGGTAAGAGCACGCGTCCAGAATACCAAGGTACTCGGGTTCAAGTCCAGGAGGAAAAATGAAGGTAAGAAATTTGTTACTGAATTATCTCTGTGTATGTAAATCCGTCTGAATAATAGAAAAAAAAACATTCGCGTTTTCTTCTAAAAAAATTTAAATTAAATCATAACTTTAATTTAAATTTTTTTTAACATATTAGTGACCTTGAAGTTTCCCAAAGTCCTCCTATATCACTTCCTCAAATCTTCCCCAGAACCTTCCGGGGAGGACCCTAAGGGAGGTCCTGGGGAGCGCCCCAGGATGCTGTAAAGTGGACATTTTCGGTTCCTGAGGACCTCCTGGTGACAATTTTCTGCATCCTCAGGGATGCCTGGGGGATGACGGTCCTGGGATGTGAATCCTCCCCAGGACATCCTGGGGAGGCAAGTGTGCTATATGGGATTTAAATTTCTAAAGATCCTGTTATTGAAAAGGGACGTGATAATATAATTTCATATACATAAAATCAATCTTGAATTATTTTTCATTTTTAAATCATAATCTGTTCAAACGAAAGGGTCATTTTACTGCAATCAGCATGTTGTAATTTGTATATTTTTAAAATTAATCATTGTCTAATAAAGTAAAATGTCTCAGTTTTAAGGATTCTCGATTTAAATTAAGATAATTAAATGCATCCATTTCATTATCCCCAAAAATCCCACATCACAAAAATATTACTCTCCCAACTGCCAATTTAATTTGCTAAACATAATCATCTAGCTGCCAATAGTGCTGATTTCAAAAAAAAAAAAAAAAAAAAAAAAAAAAAAACTAAGAAGAACTAGGATGACTTGTAAAGAGAACTATACACAGCGAAATCATGAGGTGAATGACACAAAGGAATGTCTATGAAATAGTTGTCGAAGTACACAAGAGCATAACATCTCTAATTCAAAAATGCAAGCCTTCATATTCCGTAAGTGAATTGACTGAATGATTTCCTGTTTCGCTTTCTAAGTATTTTTACATAAAAATGAGGGAAATTTAGCTGTTGATACTCATTTAGAATTCGGCATAAACTCAAATAATATTTCCTCCAACCTATATTTAATATCCTAAGCTCATTTCTTTGGCTGTCATATAACTTCTGATTTCTTGCCTCTGAAAATTGTAATTGGATGCTGTATTAAATAGCCTTTGACTCAGAAAGAACAGGGATAGAAAAATGGGAACAAAGTTTCAAAATTCAAACCTCCATATATAATAAATAATTTAGACTAATGACTTTCCGTTTAACATTTTAATTTTTTGCAGAAAAAAAATATGTTGCGAAATATATTTGTTGATACTCATTCAGAATTCCCCATAAATCAAAAAAGTCTTCCCTCCACCATATTTAATTTCTTAAACTCTTTTCATTAGCTGCCATATTACTTCAGATTTCTAGCCTCAGAACGCTGGAACAAAATGCTCGTTTGAACATACTATGACACAGAAAAAGTAATTGCCTCATAATCGCAACGTAAATTACAGAAACGTATTTTTGAAGGAGTTAGATGAGTAAATAACACAGTAACATTACAGTTTCAAAGTTACAATTTTTATATTTCTTCAATTATTTAACTGAACGACTACCTATTTTGTATTCTAAGGATTTTTAAAGAAAAAAAAATACGGTGTGAAAATAAAGTGACTCAATAAAAAAAAATCACAGTTCAACAAAATTTCTGTATGAAAAAGTCTTTAGAAATTTATTTTTAAAGCATTAATTGCATAATTATGAAATTTTCATTCTTATGGCTATTTTTATTTTTTTCTATAGGAATTTCAGTATTAAGATGATCTTGCTTATGGGTTTGCTTTCGATTTTCGCTGGCTATACATTAACTTTAAGTGTAAAACATTTAAGATGTTTTAAAACACCATTGCATATTAAATTATCAGATAAATAGTAGTCATCTTCCTAAGGCACATTATAAACCGAACTCTCATACACTGAACTATTTAGTAAAAATGCCCTTATACTACAATTTTAATATTTTTTTTAATAACAACAACAAAATAAAATGTATTTTTTTTAATATATCAGATTCATGATAAGAAAAAAATTCAATATCTCTAAAATTACTTGTATGCAACAGTATTAAATTTCTTAGATTATATCACTAATTATCTGAATAAGAGAAGAAACTAAGACATGGTAAATTTAATGACATACTTAATCTTGAAAGTTGCTTAATTGAAACCATAAAACAACTTTTGAGACATTAAAGCATAGATTAGAAACTTAACATCAAAATTACGCATTACAATGTCTAGCATAAGGACTTATTTACTACATTTATGCTACAATGGATAACCCTTTAGAACTAATTGGACAGTTTATAAACAGTACGTTAAGAGATATTTTATGCACCAGAGATACAACTAGGAATCCCAAGAGCTGTTGAAGGAAAATGTTTTGCGAGTTAATCAAAGTCATCTTTTAAGGATGTTTGTGGTTTCATTTAATTTACTTCTTTTTATAAATCTCTAATATCTAACAAACATGTAAATAGTTTATTGTTACTGGTAAAATTCTCGAAAGTTTCCTATGTTATAATTTAAAAGTTCAAAATACATTTTAATGTCTCAATGAACGGTATAAAAATATGTTACTTGTGCTTATCAATGCATAAAATAATTTTTTTTTCATTCTAACGTATTGATTTTTAAATGAAATAGGAAACGTTAAAAAACGATTTATTCAAAAAACTTAATTCTAAGTTTGTAAAAAGAGTGTGTTTTAAGTTCATTATCAGCTAAATACTTATCATTCAAACGTGTAGCATACATACTAATTACCATATAGTATATATATATATATATATATATATATATATATATATATATATATTATAAGCTATATATAACTACCGTACAGACTACTTGATAAAAGTTTTCATTTAAGGAAAGTTTAATTAACATTTTTAAGCATAAAATTAAACTGATATACTTTTTTCAAGTAAGGTACCTATACCTAATATGGACACCCTAAGGAAAATGTATTTTTTTCAACCCCATTTTCAAGTCATATGACTCCAAAAACATGTGACGACTATTCTTGGACTATTGACTATCATTATTAAAATTAGCAACCTTGTAATTATTCTGGTTTAATTTAAATGATAAAAAGAAAAAATGTTTACAAGTGTCCATATAAGGAACTACCTGTCCTTATTATTGACAGGTGTTTCCTTATTGAATTTGTACACAGTGTGTATGAAAGAGCAACTTTTCCAAGGGATTTTAGAGGTAAGGGAATAAAAAAATGTATCTTAAAGTATTCGGAGGAAGAGAGGGGACAGTAAATATCTTCAGAACATGCATTTAAGAAAGGGGGGGATAATTCTCGGTTTTTACCCTTCGAAGACCCATGCAAAGCCCCTTAGTTGCTAGTAAATATTCTAAAATAATGTTTTTGGTTTTGCTTAGCTTTATTGCATCTGTCTGCGAATTTACATCTGTTATTACTCAGTCCTCACAGTATCGACAAATAGAAACTTTTTCACCATGGGCAGTAAGTCCCACGTAATTCTCATGAACAAATCTGCCACATGTGATGCATGGCTGTATGTTTGAAAAAGCATCCATTTTGCGAAAGAAGCAGTACCAGCTCTCCATGGTTGAGAAAGTGATACCATTGATACCTACGATTTCGCCAACAGATATCCTATTGGGGGGTGGGGCTTCTTTTTATTTTTCTGCAAGGGTTTTTTGGAGGAAGATTTTTGGTGGATTGTTCAAATGGCATGTTGTTTAACAAAGATTTTACCACTTTGATGCCTTTTCAATTTATTGCTTGACAACGTTGAATTTTCTTCTTTGTTACAGTTGTAGTGGATGGAAACATAAGCCATACATATTAGGAACCGGGCGTAGTTTTACTAAATTTTGTAACAAATGAATAAGGAAAATATTTTAAAGCAAAATATGCAATAGCAATAGAAAATATCTTTTATTAGCTTTCTAAAATACTCCACTTTTCAACATTTAATGCAATTTTACCGTATCTAATAAGAATTTAAGCTTACAAATAATTAAGATCAGAACATCTCGAAAGAACAAATTTCCTCCTAAATGGCGAGCAGTGCGCTTTTTTACACTTTCCAGCCTTAATTATCTTTTCAACTGCTTTTCTTGGCCAAAATGTTGAGCCATCCCTCGATCAAAATTATTAACTTTAAAAATATTAGGGGTGTCCATATTGAGAGCCCTGTCCATGTAGGGTACAAATACCTTATAAAATATATCAGATTTTATTAATACCAGAAACATTTTTCAGTATTTCTAATATATCTTTAGTACAACAGTAATAAATTTCTTCGACTATATACCTATTATTTGAATAAGAATAGTATTCGACATAGATCTGATAAATTTAATACCATACTTAATCATGAAAGCTGCTTAATTGAAACCATAAAACACCTATTGAGACACTAAATCGTAGATTAGAAAATGAATATCGAAATTACGCATTACAATTTCAAGCATCCAGACTTATTTATTATATTTATGTTACAACGGAGAATACTTTAGAACTAATTAGACAGTTTATAAACGGTAAGTAAAGATATATCTTATGCATCAGAGACACAACTTGGAATCCCAAGAGCTGTTAAAGGAAAATGAGTTGCAAGTTAATCAAAGTCCTCTTTTAAGAATGTTTGTGATTTTATTTAATTGACTTCTTTTTATAAAACTCCAATATTTAACAGACATGTCAGTAATAAATTGTTACTGATAAAATTCGCAAAATTTTTCTATGCACATTGTAAAAGTCCAATATACATTGTAATGTCTCAATGGACGGTTTAAAATTATGTTACTTGTGCTTTTCAATACTTAAACTAATATTTTATCATTCAAACTTATCTATTTATAAATGAAATAGGAAACGATAAAAAAGCGATTTATTCTGAAAACTTAATGTGAAATCTATCAGAGTTTATTTTAAATTGGATGACTAATTTTATATTTATCATTCAAAAGCGTAGCATACTTAACAACTACCATATAAACTGATATGAGATAAAAGTTCACATATAACGTAAATTTAATTAACTTTTTTAAGCACAAAATTAAACTGATATGCTTTCTTCAAGTATGAAATATATGAGATTTTATTAATACCAGAAAACATTTTTCAATACCTCTAATATTACTTGTATACCACAGTATTAAATTCTTCGACAATTTATGTATCTACATTTTAATAACAATTTTAATTTTTCTTAAGAAAGGTGTTATAGTAAAAATAAAATACATTGACATGTTTCGGAACCGTCAAATAAGTTCCATATTCATAATATAAATAAAACAAAATTTCAAAATATTTCTCGGACAATACAAATGACACGCGACACTGAGATATAAATAACAAAAAACACGCGCTCTATTGCAAAAAATTAAATTAAAATATAGACCATGATCTAAAACTTAACTAAAAATTTAACTAAAAAATATACCTTAAAATACACCTTTGGCATTTGAAATAAACCATATTCACCTAAAAAATATACCTTTTCCTATTTCATTTTTAGTTAAGTTTTAGATCATGGTCTGTATTTGAATTTAATTTTTTGCAATAGAGCGCGTGTTTTTTGTTATTTATATCTCAGTGTCGCGTGTCATTTTTATTGTCCGAGAAATATTTTGAAATTTCTTTTTATTTATATTATGACTATGGAACTTATTTGGCGGTTCCGAAACATGTCAATGTATTTTATTTTTACTATAACACCTTTCTTAAGAAAAATTAAAATTGTTATTAAAATGTTTATATAAAAGGTGAATATTTTAAAATCTGATGATTTAAAAAAATCTATTGGATTTAATTAACTTTTTATCATAATTTATGTATCTATTATGTGAATAAGAATAGTAATTGACATCGATCTGATAAATTTAATACAATAATTAATCTTAAAAATTGCTTACTTGAAACCATAAAACACCTAATGAGACATTAAAGAGTAGATTAGAAACTGAAAATCAATATTATGCATTACAATTTCAAGCATATGGACTAATTTATTACATTTATATTACATCGGAGAACATTTTAGAACTAATTAGTCAGTTTATAAACATTATGTAATGATATATTTAGATACATCAGTGAGACAATTAGGAATCTTTGGAGCTATGGAGGGAAAATGTTTTGCTAATCAATCACTGTCCTCTTTTGATGTTAATTGTCATTTAATTTAATTTAATTCTTTTAATAATTTTTTTCAGATATGTCAAAAACATAGTGTTATCGATATAAAACTCAAAAATCTCTTATCAACTCTATTAAAGGTCAATATAATTTGAATGTCTCAGCCAATGATTTAAAAATATCTTTCTTGTGCTTATCATTTCTTAAAAGAATATTTTTTTTATTCAAATGTATTGACTTATAAACGAAATATGAAATATGAAAGCGAATTATTTGTAAAGCTAAATGCTTGATCTATATAGAGAGTTTGTCATTTATTAATTAATGGTAAATGTGTTATTCTAAATAAATGTAATAATAATCAGGCAGCAGAAATTCTGCTTTTTTCAGAAATAAGTGTCACACAAAATAAGAAATACAAATTGGTATTATTATTATTATTAAAGATGGAACCCTTTGAAATTTTGTAAAAAAGCGTTTAAAGAAGGGATTGTTACGGTAATTTATAATGAACCTACAAAATTAGCTACAAAAAAAAAATGCATTTTATAAGGGTTATCTAACTCTCAAATAAATGATATTTTTACCTGAAAATCACTTTTTGTATAAAATCACGTTATAAACTAAAGTATCATATATATTTTTGGTCGATAAAACTCTCCATATAATGCAATTAGCAAAAAATCAAACTCATATATTTTCTTTAACTATAAAACAGAACATATTTTATTAATACCAGACAAATTTATTCAATATATCTAAATTAACTTATTTACAGCAGTATTAGATTTCTTTACTTATGTCCCTTATTATGTGAAAAAGATAAGTAATCGACTAGGGTCAGATAAATTTAATTCTTACTTAATCTTAAAAGCTGCTTAATTAAAACCATAAAACACCTATTGAGACATTAAACCGTAGAATAGAAACTGAACATCAAAATTACGCATCACAATGTGAAGCATCGGGAATTATTTATTACATTTATGTTACAACGGAGAAAACTTTATAACTAATTAGACAGTTTATAAACACTATGCAAAGAGATTTTTTTACACCAGAGACACAACTATGAATCTCAAGAGCTGTTGAAGGAAAATGTTTCGAGAGTTAATCGAAGCCATCTTTTGAGGTTGTTTGTGGTTTCTTTTAATTTACTTTTAGTTATAAATTTCTACTCGCTATCAGATATGTGAATGATATAGTGTTACAGATTAAATTCTTAAAATTTTCTATGAACATTGTAAAAGTTCACTACAATTTTAATGTCTCAATCAAAGATTAGAAAACATCTTATTTGTGCTTATCAATACTTAAAATAGTATTTATATATTGAAACGTATTGATTTACAAATGAAATAGGAAATTTTAAAAATCGATTTGTTCCTAAAGCTTAAAGCTACATCTATGAAGAGAGTTTGTTTTAGATTGGGTGACTCATTTCACATGAATATCAGCTGAATATTTAACATTAAAAAGCATAGAAACTTCCAGTAACTACCATATAAACTGTTATATAAGCTCTCATATTACGTAAGTTTAATTAATTATAATTTATTTCAAGTATACAATTAGACTCATGCTTTTTTTTAATTATAAAATATTTCAGATTTTACTAATATTAGACAAAAATTTTCAACATCTCTAAAATTACTTGTTTACAATAATATTAAGTTATTTTAATTATTTTTTTTTATTATGTGGATAAGAGAAATATTTGATTTAGATCAGATAAATTCAATGAATTACTTAATCTTGAAAGCTACTTATTTGAAACCATGAAACACCTATTGGGATATTAAAGGGTAGTTTTGAAACTGAACATCAAAATTACGCATTACCATGTATCAAGACATAATAATTACATTTATGCTACAGCGGAGAATAATTTAGAACAAATTAGATAGTTTATTATTTCCAGGAAATATCGTGTCTAATCAGGTCTAAAGTGTTTTCCGTAGTAACATAAATGTAAAAAAAAAAAGGTTTTGATGTTTGACATTGTAATGCGTAATTTTGATAATCAGTTTCTAATCTACGCTTTGATGCTGATTGTTTAATGGACTTTATATCTTTACTGGATAATTTGTAGCAACTGTTTAATTGTATTAGAGACATAAGAAACTGAAATATCATAGATTTTGCTCTTTGATAAAAATTCCCATGTAGTCAAATTTTTATAATTTGTACAGATTAAAAGTTACCTTATATGTTTTCCTTAATTATAAATTATAACAGATTTTATTAATGCCAGATATAATTTTTCAATATCTGTAAAATTATTTGTATACAACATTATTTAATTTCTTCAACTATATATATAATATGTGAATAAGAATAAGTAATCGATATAGATCTGAGAAATCTAATACCACACTAGTCTTGAAAGCTGTTTAATTGAATGTACAATGCAATTATTGAGACATTAAAGCGTAGATAAAGAAACTGAAAACCTAAATCACGGATCACAATGCTGAGCATCAGGACTTATTTATTACAGTTATGTTACAACGGAAAACATATTATAACTAATTAGAGAATTTATAAACAGTATGTAAAGAGATATTTCATGCATTAAAGATGCAATTAGGAATTTGAATAGATGTTGAAGGGAAATGTTTTGCGAGTTAATCAATGTCCTCTTTTGAGGAAGATTGTGGTTTTATTTAATTAACTTATTTTATGTCAAGAGATATATCGTTACTGATAAAATTCATAAAAGTTTTCTAGGAACATTGTAAAAATTTTGGATAATATTATGAGCTGAAATATGATATGTTTTGTTTTTAAGTGAAATATCATATCTTCTGCTACTTGATAAAAATTCTAATATAATGCAATTTTAATATTTTTTTACAGCATAAATGCAAACTCATATGTTTTGTTTAATTATAAAATATACAAAATTTTATTAATGGCAGATAAAGTTTTCTAATATCTCTTAAATTAAATGTATACAGCAGTATTGAATTTATTTGATTACACTTCTTATTATGTGGATAAGAGAATTAATTGACGTAGATGAGATAAATATAATGCATAAAATCAGATAAATTAAAAGCGCAGATTAGAAATTGAACAAAGAAATTACGCATTAAAATATCAAGTATCAGGACTTAGGTCTTACATTTATGTAACAACAGGGAACATTTTAGAACTAATTAGACAATTTATAAACAGTATGTAGAGAGATACTTTATACACCAGATACTCAACTATGAATCCCTAGAGCTGTTGAAGGGAAATATTTTGCGAGTTAATCAAAGTCCTCTATTGAAATTGTCCGTGGTTTCATTTAGTGTTCTTTATTTTAGAAAACTTCAATATGCATCAGATATAGTAAGAATATATTGTTACTGATCAATAAGCTAAAAACATTTATATACATAGTGTAAAAAGTTCAATATAATTTTAATATCTCTATCAAAGATTTAAAAATACCTTGCTTGTTCTTACCAATAATTAAAAAAATACGTTTCATTTAAACGTATTGATTTACAATTTAACTATGAAATATTAAAAGCTAAATTATTGATATGTGATGAGAGCTCGTTCTAAATTTATTAATGGTATATATATAATGTCTGCAGATTGAAGTAAAAATATGCAGGTTGTAGAATTTAGTGTCATCCACGATAAGAAATAAACATCATCATTATTATTATTATTATTTAGAGGTGTAACCCTTCAAATTTTGGCTTTCGCTAAAGGATGTGTTTAAAGAAGGGATGTTTTTATTAATTTATAATAAATCTACGGAATTAGTTACAATAAAATAGTCATCTAATAAGGGTTAGTCTAACTCTCAAACAAAAACCATTTTGACCTAAAGATAAATATTTTTTAATAAATATACTCTAAGATTAAGACAGTCATGGAAAAAAATAAATACAACGTACTAACAGTGCATAAAATTATCATAGAATAAAGTTACAGGTACGAAACGATTGGAATAAAAGTCTTTTTTTAATTATGCATATTTTGCTTACAATGTATGAAAACGAAATCTAGTTTTATGTTTCGTAATACCTAATTCTGACAGCATAAATGAACTCTAATCCTCACAATCAGTTGAACGCAATTTTTCTTGCAATTCGTAAGATAAGTTTCCGAGAAGTTACTTTTTAAACGAGAATATTGTAAGGGTTGTATCCAAATTGAAGTTCGGTTCTCAATTATTGAACGAGAGAGCCACATTTTAAGCGTATCTCAAGCAGTTATTATATAGACTGTTGGGTTACAGAATAGCATAAGAAGTTTCAAAATATATCGATATTTATTGGTTTCATGATATTAAGTATACTTGCGGTGTTTTTTAATGCGAAATTTTAAACGTATTTTGTCTGTCTAATATGGGAATGACCGCCCTTCAATTAATACTATATATCAATATATGTATAGGATAAATTTGTTGTGAGGGATACTGTTAGAGATTTTTACTTTCATTAATCGTGCCATGAATGTTTATTCTGACTCTCACTCATTTATATTCACAAAATATGTTTCAAAACATAAAGCCAATAAATCTTCAATTGCTAAATATTTTTGGGAGATGGACAACTGTTTTAAATTCAATTCAGCTAAAATAACGTCTAAATCCTCCTCTATAACTAATATTAGTTGAAATACATTAGGTTCTGGCGTTTATACCGATGTCATTAGTTACACAAAGTATTCTAAAGTTAATATTTCAGTTATCATAAATCAACTCATGATGCGTTATTATATGTTTTCGTTTGCGCTTAAATTACACTGTAATTTTTTTTTTATCCTTTTGCTGCATCGTCTATCCCCCGCTTTTATAGAATATCTCTCTTTTGACCCATGAGATTGCTCCAT
This sequence comes from Maratus speculifer, assembly GCA_964019185.1. Classification (NCBI taxonomy): domain Eukaryota; kingdom Metazoa; phylum Arthropoda; class Arachnida; order Araneae; family Salticidae; genus Maratus; species Maratus speculifer. The sequence continues at coordinate 409,956,495 of OZ025290.1, read as the reverse complement.
ATTTGGGTGAAGTAACCGTTTTTTATAAAAGCGCTGGAGTGATGATGCAGCAAAAGGATAAAAAATTTTACATTGTGGATTTTCTCCGATTACAATTTGTTTTCTTTGCAAATAAAAATACAAAAAAAAAAAATTGTAAAAATCATGTTAAAATGAAAAATGTTTTGAAGTTTCACAAATCTTTAAAATGAATTTATGTCAAAATATTTAAGTTCGTTTTAAGTATCACCTGAAAAGCTATTAAGAGCTGCAGTTTCAAAATAGTTTCATTACGTTACATAGTTAAAAATTAAAGAATTTAAAAAGAAAAGAAGACGAAGAGAAATTTTTCTGTATTAGAATTTTATATACACTTAAAGAATAACGATTTGTAAATCATAATAGAGTAACAGTCAAAAACAAAATCGAAAATACAGTTTTAAATAAGAAAAAGCGGAAACAAACATGCTATTACATTTATGTTTAAAGAAATATGCATCAAATAGTTCAGACAAGATTTTTTTATTATTATTTCCATCAAAAGTAAATACGTATTGATTCTTTGAGATTTAACCGATCCTCAGTTATATATGCTATACAACATACATTTTGCACATATAGCACAATAAGGTGGGAATTGAAAATGCAGGATAGAAAAATATAAGTTTTGAGCTTCAAAAAAGTATCGGAAAAGAACAGATGTCTCAACGTACCCAACAGACATGAAACCTCTTCATTCGTTTTAAATCACAGACTTACTTGCACATTTATAAAACATTTTAATCTTATTTCCCGATGTTGCCTTATATTTTATTTATAACTTAAGAACGCATTACATATATCTAATATATATATCAAACAGTGTTTTATGTTTTATAAGTATATTATTTGTCAGAACACAAATGTGAATTTAAATTACACATAAAAACTTTTCAGAATGAATTACTTTTTTTCGTTAACAAAGTTGGCCACCATTTAAATAAGTTATCTTTTAGACAATTTTTTATTACATAGCAAAAAATCCATTTATTTAGAAATAAGACATGTAATTTGTGAAATTGATTTTACTGTATATGGTTGGTAAGTATTTATTTATGAGTTTAACAACATGTTGTACATTTGTAGTAAAAAATTTAAATTTTTAATTAGTAAAAAATTTTAATTTTTAATTTATTTTTTTCGTTTATTGTATCATTTTTATATATTTACAAATTGTGCTAAAATTATTTTAATTAATATTTTTAAATACATTGTCTCACTTGTGAACGTTTAGTGATAAGTTAAAAAAGCAGACTGTGCTGAAGTCTTTTTAAATGTTTCAATATCTCTTATAATTTGCATATTCAAGACACAAAATCATTCTTAAAAGGTTGATTATGAAACACCATTCAATGTTTTCAAAATTGGCTTTGTAGTATATAAAAGTAATATATCCTAAATAAACAATTTGAAAATGGGATCATAAACTTGGAATCCCAGTTTCAGTAATTCCTGTACATACTCTACATTAGTTACAATAATTCTTTTTTTAGTGCTGTAAACTGTTTATAAAGCTGTAGCAGAGATTCACTGCAGCCACAATGTCAGTTAAAAAACGGACTTTATTCTTATATCAACATACTTTGCCATTACATTAACGGTTTTTGCCCGTAAAACACAAAAATACGGTAGTTGACCGTTTAAGTGAAAACAGTGGCAGATTCCGTAAATTTACATGATAATTCACGGTAAAGCACCATAAATTTACAATATTTTACAGTGTATATCCTTTGCCATTAGTATCTATACTACATAGTATGGTAAATTTAGTACCGCTGGAAAATTCGTATTTTTGTTGAAAACACATATTCACCAATTCTTATCTACTCTGTAAAAAAACTGACTTTGCCTAGTCATTATGCTCTCTCTTTTTTTGTATACATATATATATATATATATATATATATATATAGATATATATATATATATATATATACTTTTATTTTCATATAATATAGAATTTTTTTAAAGTATATTTTGAAACTAGTAGATGGAGAATTTTTTTTATCGAGGAATATTTTGTTTAATTGACCATTTTCATATTTTATAATTCACAAATGAGTTTTAACTTTAGATTGAAACGTACTACCGACATTTAAATATTCATTACCTTTTACATTTGTAAATTATATAAATTATCATAGTCAATATGATATATTTATATCTAAGTATCTGTTTTATCATTTACCAGGATTACACCGAAATCATACTAACAATAAAAACTTTCATTCGGGAAGTACACTGTAAAAAATGTCAGATGTTTCTGAATATATAAAAATGTACTGTAATCAAAAACGAAAATATACAGTGACCTCTTCTAACTCACCTAAGGTTTCGAAAACCGTTTCTTTACCTTTAAAAATCCCAGAAAGCTATTTGTTTTCGAAATTTAAAGAAGAATTTATAAAAATTATTTTTTATTAGCTGCCCGTCCATTTCGGAAACGTTTCTAAGTCGCTTTTACAGTACAATAATCACTTTTCTCAAATCAAAATACCACTTTTTCGGATGTTACCGATTCATACGGAAATATTTTGATATTCAGAGAGCACGTTTAATAGACAAACATACAATATTAACAGTATTATCATTAATATGAAAATTGACATTATTTTGCTACAATTGCATGCACAAATTCAGTTATGCAGCTGAAAATGTTTACTTGAGAATTGATAGAATCCGAAAAAGTGATAGTTTGATTTGAGAAAAGAGATTATGGCACTGTAAAAGCTACTTAGAAAACGTTTCCGAAATGGACGGGCAGCTAATAAAAATTAATTTTTATAAATTCTTCTTTAAATTTCGAAAACAACTAACTTTCTGGGATTTTTAAAGGTAAAGGAACGTTTTTTGAAACCTTAGATGAGTTAGAAAAGGTCACTGTATATTTTCGTTTTTGATTACAGTACATTTTTACACATTCAGAAATATCTGACATTTTTTACAGTGTATCGACATGATTATCATAAAAATATAAGGGAAAAAAGAACATGTTTTAGCGTAACAAAGACATACCAGACAGCATTTTACGTATAGTATGAAATCCCAGACTTACTCACGCATTTACAAATCACTTTAAGCTTAAGCACCGCTGTTGCCTTATATTTTATTCATAGTTTAGGAATAAATTACATATTCTAAAACATTTATGATGGATTCTTTTCTGTTTTACAAATCTATATGTTTCCAAACAAAAAACTTCTGTCTGTATTACTTTTTATAAAAAGTTTTTAAAATATCCCATTTAAATCACTATTTATATATATATCACGCACAAATAATAAAATATATTTTGGCTTATGAAATAAAATAATGGTATTTAATTTTTCGATTAAAAGATACAAGTTTATAATGCATACAAAACACTGATAAATGTTGCCTTTACTTACGCAATTTAGAAACTCTGGTGTTACGTAATTTGAGAACTTAACTAGAAATATAAAAATTATGAAATATTTTTTATGGCTTGGGAGAATATTTTATACAATTTAAGCTACTATATTCATTTGCAAAGCCATTTCTATTAAATATTAAAAGGGCGTATTTCAGGGAAGATGTACCTTCAAACTCATTCTTTTAACATCTTTTTAAATTACACTTTATGCAATTTTCAAGGGCACGCCACCTGAATTATGGCATATATATGTATCACATATATATATACATTTTAAATTGAGAAATATAAGGAATTGTTTTATGTATTTTAAGCATTACAATGAACTTTTTAAAATACCCCAAGCACAGAGCTTTTTAATAAAAATCCTCAATATATTTTTTAATGCCAGTTGTGTTCTGCGTATTCAAATAAAACTATGCGCAGTTTTTTTTTAAACTAATTACAACTAAAAAAGTTTATGGTAGGTAAATGCAGAAAGATGATGCAAAATTGCTGAAAATTTCACAAAATTCGGAAATTATTATTATTTTCAACCTTTATAATCAAATATATTAAAGTGTCTTTGTGTATATATACCCAACGGACGTGAAACAAATGTTGGTGTGGTGATATGGAATGAAAGTGGATCATTTTGAATACGCGGGTAATTATTATCGCAGATCGCAAAGCGGATTTTGTTTAATATTTCTTTCAAAACAACCTCTTCTTTAACTAATAAATCTAAATTGTTAATTTAAAGTTGCTAACACCAATAAATTTAATTTTAAAATAATTACATAATGGAAGTTATTTATCTTAATCAAATTTAAAACGTTCAAATCAAAATATGTAAATAAAATCAAAAATTCTATTTTTTTATCCGAAAAAAAAAAAATGCGGAGATTTAAATAAAATTTCTGATTTTGAAAAGCAAAAAAATGTGCTTAAAATTAAATTTAAAATGCTGAATCATTAATAAATCGCAAAATAATGAAATAGAATAATGACTAAAGAAAATATCATGAATGTCAGACGAACAAAATCCTAATTAAAAAAACCCTTAAATTGGCTAAAAATATGAAATATCATCTCACTGAATTATTCTTAGAGTGAAAATTTCAAGTTCCAGCATTGGGGATTGAACTAAGAACCATCTGATTACGTGTGAGATGCTTTACGTATTTAAAATTTAAAAAATACCTGTCGGCTTGGCCTATAGCCGGAGGTATATTTCAAAGATTACTCATTTCAACAGCAAAAAATAAAATAGGATTAAAGATAAATCTAGTTTAACAGCTTTATTTGGCTACTTTTGGAAAAAAAAAATATGCTTAATTTTCCCTAAGAACAAATTTTATCAGAATTTTCTTTGTTGGAATTCGCTCATATGCCCATTTTGACAGCATATTTCGAAATACATTCTGATGTTATTAAAAAATAGGTCAATACAGTACAATATATAGTTTCTAAATAAGAAAAAACCGTCAACTGAATGCGTTTGAAAGCAAAATTGAATTTAAAAATGCGTCACAAAGTAAGCAATTTGTTATACGAATACATCAACAATTCTTGAATCACGGTCGCTAAGGGAAATTTTGTACAAAGTGCCCACTTTGACAGTTTTTTAAAAATATATATATTTTCCCTATATCAAAACACTGACCAATACGCCACATTATACAGTTACATGATATTTTAAATAAGAGAACCGGTCAATTGAATGCATTTGAGAGCAAAAATGAATTTAAAAATGAGTCGGAAAAAACACAATTTTTTTATATGAATATTTCTTCAATTTTTACTACAGGAAATTCTGTTCAAAATACTCATTTTGGCAGCCTTTTTTGAAATAAATTCTACCTTTATCAAGAAACTGGCCAATACATCACATTATATATTTTATAATTAAGAGGACCTGCAATGTGGATGCGTTTAGAATATTAAATTAATTTAAAAATGAGTCGGAATATAAGAAGTTTGGATTTAAAGTTTTTTCTTCAACTCCTATTTTTGTTTAATTTATTTTTTTCAATAAGAGTTAGTCTTATGAAAAACTTGTTAATTTAAAAGTTGTAGATATTATTGAGAAGATGTAAAATAAATTTCATTGGATTTGATAGTTTAAGAATTGACAAAGTTATGGATTTTTTTCTTTTTCCAAACCCCATTTTTATATTTTTTATTTTTTTATTTTTTACCGGTAAGAGTTAGTCCTATCAAAAACTTGCAAATACAAAAGTTTTAGATAATTTTGAGAATATTTATAAAAAATTTAGATGGAATTTATACCTGGAGAATTGAAAAAGTTATGATTTCTTTTCTTCCAAAACCCTATTTTTTTCGCCCCTTGAGCCGATTTTAAACTTTATCAAAAATCTGTCATGCAAAAACTTTTGTCCCGTTATTTAGAAGTAATATAAACTTTAAACTGATTCGATATCTATTTTCATTAAAAAGTTATGGGTTTTTTTCTGTTTTCACAAAAACGTCCCCTATTTCGACCCCCTTCGTCCGATTTTGCCCATGAACGAACTTAGCCGAGATTTTATCCCCTTTGATTTTATGTACCAGTTTGGTGGAGATTGGTGAAGAATTATAGAAGTTATCGTGTCCATAAAAATGTGATGTATATATATATATATATATATATATATATATATATATATGGGTGATTCTCCAAAATAGGGGACAATTTATGTCTTTCGGCATACAAAAAAAATTGAGAGGTTTTCTGTCATGTTTTTATATTTAGATATGTTTGTCTTAATATTATTCATTATTTGCACTCAAGAATTACTCATTTTTTAGTTAAAAACATATTAAAATAACAGAATAAATGTTCAAAATGTCATTAGCATGGATGTCCACAGCAGCTGTGCCTTGTGTATATTAGCATTTTTCAAGAGTTAATATCATGTTTATAAAATAAAACAAATGTTATTCTTTCTTTAAATTAATCAAGGAGAGAATTTATCCAATAAATTTCTTTTTAAAAATAAAATTATAGTATATAAAAAAAATAATTAAAGTTTGTCCTCCATATTCTATTTTCAAAAAAGATCATACTATAACAGCTGGTTATTAATCAAAATTTCATTTTCACATATGACAATAGTTTGAAAATATAAAGTTTCTCCATGGCAACAAGTAGCCATTTTATCCCAGCCTGAAAATAGATGCATGTATTGTATTTTAAGAATATAAGTTGAATATTAGGGGCGTACATCAATTGTATGTCATTAGAATGGATAATAATTTTCATGTTTATTTTATAGTTAAAATTTTTGTTTTACTTATTTGCATAGAACTTTTGTGTTTTAAAAAGGCCCTGAAAGGACTATTGCATTGTGATTATATTATGGCTCATAATCTTATTTAAATTATAATTTGTCATTAGCATGGACAAATATCAGTGTCATTAGCATGGTCTTTCTGTCCATGCTAAAGACTCCTACATGCATAAATGTAACCAGTGCTTATATTGTATCCTTTATAAAGTTTAATTTTACATATCAATTTAGGTATTACATTTATTATCCCTAAAATATGCATTAAATCTGTCAGAAAATCACTATGACAGCTTCTTACATTGTTAGTGTCAGAATGTTGCTCATGTAAACAAAGATTGCTCTTTGGTAGTATTTTTATTCTCCTTATATGTATATATGTAAAAATGGAAACCATTAGCTGAAAAGGAAGGCTAATAAATATAGAAAAAAATATTTAAACAGGAAGAAAATAAAAATTTCTTAATATATTTATTCCATGCAATTTGTTTTGTCATTAGCATGACTCAAAAATTACTAATTATTTTTTACAAGTTAATTTTTAAATATTTAGCTTTGCTGACTACATGTAAAGTATACCTAATACTATATTAACAACACATATTTTTTGCAGAAATTTTGCTAACAGTAATTTTTTTAAGATTTCACTTTTGAAATTGACCCCTATTTTGAGAATCACCCATATATATATATATATATATATATATAAACGGGTGGGAATGCAATAGGTAGTATTTCATACGAAATCTACCTAATTGAAAATAATGAATGGATGGTATTTAAAAATTAATTTAACTAAAATAATAGACTTTTTCAAAATTTTATCATTTGTCAAGTGACACGAAGTTTTACTTATAAGTAAACAAAATTTGAAGTCGGTACATTGTACAGATTTTGTGTACATGCAGAGGGCACAGACGAATAAGATGGATCGAAACAATTAAAAGTTCTTCATAACTCTTAAAACATTCAGGAAAACTCCTTTTTTCTGATAAATAATTTATTTTTAATTTTTGTGTTATAAATAGCCATGATAACTCAGATATTACGCCCATGTTAGTATTTAAAGTGAAATTGAAAAAGCAATAAAGAAATGACTTTGAAGTTTTTAAATCCTTTAGAGATCTCTATTTCTTGAAGATTTAAAAGTCATAACAGATATTGTAGCATATTAAACATAGGAAACTTTACTTTCAATATGGTATGAAATCTTACCAAAATTTGCTTATGCATTTCGAAAACCTTTTAATCTCAAGAACATATGTACCAAAATAAATGTGTATTTTCATTACTTATTCTGAAAATTTCAGAAAAAGTAGACATTTTCATTTCCCCGTATATATCACTGAGAATGTTTAAATACATTTAATTTTTAACATTTTTGTAAAATGTAGTGAAGTTTCTATTTTCAAAATACTATTTTACAATTTATGGTAGGATTTCTAGGTACATTGATTGCATTATCTAATATCTATTTCGATCGGTATAGCGCATGAAATCTTGAAAAGAAATTCCTAATATGTAAAGGAATTTATTGAAATTAATTTATTATAAACAAATATATTTTTAATATGCCGTTCCAAAAAACAATAATTAGAAGTATTTTCCGATATGTCGATCATGAGAAATTTACATAAAATCACTAAGAAAAACCTAGAAATTACATAAACAAAGAATAATTTTTCATTTGTCAAAAAACCGTATAGAGATGATAAAAGTACAAAATATAATAAGTAATGCCGAAGTAACTTGTTGATAGGCTGTTTTGTAAAACAACTATAATGTCATTTTTCTCAACATTGCTCCTCCATCTTTATTACTTGTTATTTTTTTTCTTTCATTTTTTTCTTTATTCTTACAGTGCGTTTTATCTAAATTACAATTTTGTTATTCCTGTAATGTTAATATTATTGTTATTTTGGAGATAAATTTATATAATATATATAGATGTGTGTGTTATAGGCGAAACCCGATTTTAGGCCAAACTAGATTGGCCTAGGATTGGCCAAATATTTTTACGCTAGAACCAGTTGGATTCGACCCGGGGACCTTAAGCACAGGAATAGCACGCTCTGACCACTCGACCATGCGGACCTGTTTGGATGGGAGGTATTATGGGTATTATGGGTATTATGGGAGGCATTTCGATAAGTGATTGTTTATCGCTGATTATGTATGGGAGACGAAAAAGTTGGAAGTTTTACGTGCTTTTTTTTATTATTTATTTATTAATTGTTGTAAATTACTTATGCGCGCGTATTTAAAAGTTAATATAATACGTAAAAACGAATGAAATAAATATCTTAGCGAATTAGTTAAAGAAAAAATTTGTTTTTTTATAAATGTAAGAAATAGTAAATATTTAATAAAATAACTTTATTCTTGTTCATGTAACAAAATGTTATTATGAATTATAATGTAATGACATACGTTGTGTTAATTTCTAAAACACATAAAAAATGTAAACAGTTATTTCAAAAAATAATAGGAGTTAATTAATCACTTTTAATTAGAATAAAAGTTATTTAATATATTTTGATTTGGGTAGAACATATTTTTTATTGTTATGTTATAATAATAATTTGTTAACTATATATATATATTTTTTTATTTTAGAATAAAATTAAAAAGAATTTTTTTTCTTTTAGCAGTTGGGTCAATCCATTTCATGTGATCCAGCACTGGTCGCTCGACCATTTTTAAAAAAATCTGAAATTTTTTATACAACAACCCTAACATAATGGAAGTTCAAAATGACCGTTATTCTAATTTTAATATTTTTTGTTTGTGCACGGCAGCCGTCATTGTTTCATTGTATGCAGCGATTTTCTCAGATAATAGGATACACAAAATTGTAAATATCTCGTCTTTTATTTTCCCAATCGAAATGGGGTTTGCAGCATTTTGTTCAGAATAAAATAGGCTAAAGGTACGGTGGTAGAATAATTTTGAAAAATAAATTTTTACAGGTGAAATTTTAGCACAAATTTTAAGATTTGTTCCAAAATCTATCCGTTTGCAAGAGGAAATTTTTCATGCAAGTAAAACTGTCAACCTTACACGATTTTTTCTAGAAAAAGGTTAAAAGTGCGTGTACTCATACACCAAGTACCAGATCTGGGAGTTAATTTCTCTTTGCGAAAAATTTTTTTAAAATCGTCAAAAATGTTAAAAATCGCACTTTTTAGGCTTTGATATCTCTGATGGGGCACGAGATAAAAATCTGAAATTCTGGCCTTTGATAGTATTGTGTAGTAGTGTTATGTAAAAATAATTTCAAGAAGGAGCTTTTACTACAAGCTGAGATATGGCATGGACAATATGCGAAAACTATACTGCCAAACTATTGTAACCTACTATGTAATTGTTCATACCTCCAAAATTTTAAATTAATGATTTACAGTACCAAGTTAAATGTTAATTACAAATATCTTCTTTATATGCTTCTTTGTGATTTAAACAATTCGGAATGTATGCTAAGCCAATACACTATTTGTCCAGATGAAAAAACCTTCTAGAAATGCTATTGCAAAAATTTTACTCGGAACACATTTCAGAAAAAGTAAATTACAGAAAATGGGTTGCAACTGATCGAGTTTACATGGTTTCAATTATTAAACTTAGAGAATTTAATTCAAGTTAACAAGGGATGACAAGACTTGGGTGGCTTCAAATAAAATTTTGAGAAAGAACAGACTGATGGACTGACAACAGTAACTGGTCGAACTCATAACATCTCTCGTAAATAGTGTTAAGCTCTTTGTTGAGCATATACTACACAGTATCTTTGTAAATCAAACATTTATTATTAAACTGTTTTCAACAAACGATATTTTCTTTGTAAATGTTGTAGTAAAAGAGACTAATTTCATTTCTCCTTATGTACTCGTAATAGCATTTATTAACATTTTTAATAACCGTATCTCAGCTTACACCCAAATCTCTTTCTTGAAAGTTTTTGTGAATAAAACTAATATAAAATACTATCGAAAGCCAGAATTCCAGATTTTTATCTCGCGCCACACAAGAGATATCAAACTTCAAAATGAGGAAATAGCCGCACACGATGAAACAAAGATGACCACCATGCCGAATCGAAAAATATTAAAATTAAAATAATAGTCATTTTTAACTTCCCTCCTATTAGGTTTGTTGTACAAAAAAAATTCGGATTTTTTAACAACGGTCAATCAACCAAAATATTTTCGGGGCCATTGAAATGGACGAATAGCATTTCTAGTAGGTTCTGTTCTTCTGGACAAATAGTGCATTGGCTTAGTATACAATATGAATTATTTAAATCCGATTTAAACGTAATTTGAAGATAATCTTTGTAACTTTGCATCATAAACCATTAGTTTAACATTTTGTAAATATGAACAAACACATAGTAGGTTACAATAGTTTAGAAGTATTGTTTTTCCATATTGACCATGCTATATCTCAGCTTGTATTCAAATCTCCTTCTTGAAATTTTTTGTGCATAATACTACTATAAAATATTATCAAAGGCCAAAATTTCAGATATTTTTATCTAGTGCCCCACCAGAGATATCAAAGCCTAAAAAGTGCGATTTTTGACATTTTTGACGAAATTCATAAATTTTTTTGACAAAGAGAAATCAACTCCCAGATCTGGGACATGGCGTATGCGTACACGCATTTTTGACCTATTTGTAGAAAAATTTGCGTAAGGTTGACAGTTTTCCTTGCATGAAAAATTTCCTCTTGCAAACGGATAGATTTTGGAACAAATCTTAAATTTTGTGCTAAAATTTCACCTGTAATTTTTTTTTCAAAATTATTTTACCACCGTACCTTTAGACTATTTTATTCTGAACAAAATGCTGACAACCCCATTTCAATTGGGAAAATAAAAAACGAGATATTTACAATTTTGTGTATCCTAGTATCTGAGAAAATCGCTCCACACGATGAAACAAAGATGGCTGCCGTGCACAAACAAAAAATATTAAAATTAAAATAACGGTCATTTTGAACTTCCATCATGTTCGGGTTGTTGTACAAAAAATTTCAGATTTTTAAGAAATTGTCGAGCGACCAAAAAAATATTTTCTGGACCCCTTGAAATGGATTGACCCAGTTAATGTTTGAATAGCAGATATTTCTGATTTTTTCTTTTAAATTTAAGAATATTTAACAAAATAAGTAAATTTCAGAGGATTTTTTATTAATACAATTTTCTTTTTAGGAATTAAAATGTAATTAAATGTGTTAATTTAAGAAATATCTATTTGTAAAATAGAAAAACTAATTTTAATAAAAAATAGGTTTGTAATTATTTGACACCTTTTTTAATGATATTTTTTTACAAAGGGAAATTTTTGAATCTTTCTTTTAAATTTTAAATACAAAAACATAACTTGATTTTTTTGTATTTTTATTGATTCTAAAATAATTTTAAATCCATTTAATAATTTCATATTTATTCTAAATATTAAACTTCGTTGTGCTTTTAAAATGAATATATAATTAGAAAATAAGTTCAATTAACTTATGAAGTAATTTTTTCTTTCTATGGTTAAGTTTACAACGAATAATAACTTTAAGGAGCGATTAAAAAAATTTGTATGTCCATTTCAAAAAAAAGTAATTGTAAGCCCTTTTCAGTTATTAAGATGGAGGGGGATGGGGGTGGGAAGCAGGGGAAACAAATCCCCCCCCCCTTGGATTTTAAAATCCATTTAAATAAAATTTCGTTTTCTTCTTTTTTCAAAAATATAATGTAAATAATTCGATTAACTAAAAAAGAAAAGATATAAGGGATTTTCTGTTAGGGAGAGGGGGTACACTCTTTGCCTCTCCCTGGATTTTGAAAGTTATTTAGTATTTTTTTCTCCAATTTACAAAAACATAATAAAATTTATTGTTTTAGAGTAATTTAAAATAAAGAAACGAAAATTTGGTGAAGGGCATTTTACCTCCCTCGATTTTGAAACTTAACTATTTTTTCTCCGATTTTTTTAAAACATACTAAATTTTTATCTTTTTTTCTTAGCTTAAAATATAAGAGGAACTAAGAATTTTCTATTAGGTGGAGGAAGGTACGACTGTTGCCCCTCCCTAAACAAAAAAAAAAAAAAAAAAAAAAAAAAAAAAAAAAAAAAAAACATTTAACAAAATTTTCCTTTTCTTCTATTTTCAAAAGCTTAGTAAAATGTATAATTTTCAAGTAATTTACAATAAAAAATAAAAAGAAATTTCCCATTAAGGACCTGGTGAGTGAAATGCCCATTGTCTCTCATAACTTTTGAAACTTAATATATTTTTCTCTGATTTTGATAAAAATAGCATTATATATTCATTCAGAGTAACTTAAAATAAAGGAACTAAGAAATTTCCGTTGTAGGCAGGGGGCATAGGTAGTCAACTACCACTCACTGAATTTAGAATTGTAACTTAGTGAAATTGAGTTCTTTTTTAATTATTAGTTTAAAATAATAAAGGAACTTAGAATTTTAAGTTAGGGGGAAGGAAATATAGATAGGTACGCCAATGCCTGAATTAAAAAAAAAAGATGGATTTAAGAAAATTAAAACTTATGATTTCAAACAAACAAAATAAAGTAGGAAATAATACATATTTCGCTAAGGAAGGGAGTGGATGGGATGGGAAATCCTTAATTCCATTTTGAAGTATAATTGAAATTATTTTTCTCAGATTCAAGTCTGCGAATGTATCGGACACAGTTATACAAGAGATACATTAGAATGTGTGCTTCTAAATTTATGGAGGGATAATAACTTCAAATTAACTGCAGTAATTCTACGGTTATAAAATCTTATATATATATATTTTTTATTTTAAAATGACTTTATAAAAACTACAGTGTTTTTAAAGTTAATAGCTCACATAATGTTTAAAAAATAAATTACTAAAAAATCACCTCCAATTAACTATAAAATAACTGAAGTGATTTTATAAATGAGATTTCACTACAAAATGTCTACATTTAAATATAAAAAAACCTCAAAAACACTTTACTTCTACAAAAAAAAAAAAAAAAAAAAAAAAAAAAAAAAAAAAAACTGCAGTTCATTTTTAGCTGGGTTGTTTTGGGATTAAATGGTTATGTATAATTGGGGGAAATGGGAAAAAGTAAATCCCCCTTAATTTATTTTACGAGGATGTTATTGTTTAAAAAATAAGGCTGTAATACACAATTAGTGTAAACAGCCTGAGAATGTAAAACCATCAGTTTAACAGGGCAATAGTCTTCTTAACATTGATCTCGACTACTGCTTCATTGCTAACCTTGTGCAAGGTGGTTTTGCTATCACCTCTGTATATTGTATTTTTTTCAAAGGATTGTAGAATGCTGTTAGAGGTTTGCACGGACCGGGATTTCGAGGCCCTTCCTGAAGGAAAGTTTTTTTCGCCTTGAGCCGGTGTAAAATTTAAAAGTTCAGCAAGATCCCTGCCTGTACAAAAATCAGTGAAAAGAGACTCAGTCCGGATCGTTGTGGCCCTACTCAATTTCTGAAAAAATATTCAGATTTTACTTCACATACAATTAAAATTCCTTTAAAAAAATACTGCATACGTATTTAATGTATAAATTTACAATGTATTTTTAAGTACGATGTGATCGCAGAATGGAAAATACACAATGCATTATTGATTATTTAGATTCTTAAATCTTTCAATATTCAAATAGGGGTTCCTTAAATAATTAATTTAGTTTAGAAAAAAACAAAAAGAAGAATTTTAAACATCATAACGTTTGAATCTGTTTAGTAAAACGTAGATTTGTAAATATATTTCTCTGTCATTTTTTAAGGCTTTTCTCAAATCCAAAAGAGCTACATTCTATCACGTTTATGAACTTAATTCCTTTTTGGAAATAAATAAGATTATCAGGGATTCTCACTCAGAAAATGTGTAATCGAATGGCGTTAACCATTTTTTCATAAAAACGATGTATCTTTGAGAAAATACTATTAAAGCTACGTTTTGAATCAAATTTTCGGTTACGACTTCACGGAAAAGAAAAACTTGAGCAGAAGGGCTTTTATGCCGACAGGTAATTAATTTCTCAAACGTGGAAAACGCTATTCGATTCCAAATTATATTAGGCTCCGGATATGCAAAATAATAATAATAATAATAATAATAATAATAATAATAATAATAATAATAATAATAATAATAATAATAAATGCAAGTCTGATCTTAGCACGGCAGGAGTCTGCAGAAAAAAATAAGCAAACACCATGTCCAATGCACCATGTCTCTACGCTGGACATGTTAAATTTCTGTAGTGATGTTATAAGCAATGACTCTTGACACGCATTTATACTTATTTCAATGAAAGATATGTTTTTTATCGGCCAAACCCTATTTTGAGCCAAATTAGATTAGCCTAGGCCAAACTACCCAGCAAGCACATAACTTCCGGCATACGATCGGACCGGAGCCGGCAATGTCGGTCAAGTGTCGGTAGCTGATTGGCAGCTAAAACTTAAGAAACTGCTATTTTGACAGCCGGTCACGGTAATCGGTCCACACTTGGTTACATATCGTCAAGCGACTTATACCGGCAAGTGACACAGGACCGATATCTGAGTTCTGATAGTGGACCGATCAGATTTGCCAACATCGGTCCGAATTCAGAATATTTAGTCTTAACCGATTTTTTTTTTCTTTTTCTGAATTTTATTCGAGTTTGCGTTTTTGATAAGAAATGTATATTTCACGTATTTCATTAAAAATTTTGTCAGTGATAAACAGAAAATATGTCAAAATAACCTATATTTATTTATTTAAAAATATTGTTTTTGAATTAATTTTTAAAATGACTTACAATTATTTTAATCACAAAATAATATTTAAATTCTCGCCTTTAAATTGTTAATCACTATTAGGAACTTAATCATAGAAAACAGAAAAATACTTTGTAAGGTAATTGAATTTTTTTTCTATTTATCTATTCATTTTAAAAGCAATAACTCACTTTTTTATTTTATTTTAAAAAAATAATTACTAAAAAGTGCTTAACATTATTTTTCAATGTAAAACATATAAAAGAAATCTACCCATTTTTTTACATAAAAAATTAGGTTTTTTTTTTTTTCCCAAAATATTATCTCACAAACAAAAAAAAAAATAGTATTTCTATTTTATTTTAAGATTTAAAAATTATTATTGCAACAATTATTCGGAATTAATATTGCTAAAAAAAATATTCTGCATTAAATTATGAAATCACTTAACGTGAATTCTCATTCTAATTAAAAGTGATTAATTACCAACTTAATTTTTTATTAAATTAGTTATTTTATGTTACAAATATATATTTCCTAATTTTTTTTTTACTTTATTATTTACTTTATTATTACATTTAATTACTTTATAATTCCCAAAAGGGAAATTGCATCAGAAAAACCTCTAAAATTCATTTATTATATCCAGTACTTAAGCATTTTTAAATTTATAAAAAGGAATATGAAATATCTCCTATTTAAAAAAATGTGTATAAAAAATAATATATATATATATATATATATATATATATATATATATATATATATATATATATATATATATATATATATATATATATATAATAGTTAATAAATAGTCATTATCAACTAAATAACATTGGAACATAGGTTTGAAACATAAATACTACTTTGAATCATCAAATGGCATAACATAATTTTTTATTCTATTTAAAAGTTAATTATTACCAATTTATTATTATTTAAAATAAGATATTTCTAAGTTAAAAATGTACACTTTAGAAATTAACGCAAAATATGTAATTCTGTTATAGTTTCTAATAAAAAATTTTATTTATTTAACAATACTTCTGAACAAAAAATATTATTTTTAATTTTTTAAATATACTATTTAATGATTCTAAAATCTATAAGAAAAGCAATTCGTTTGCTTTAATTATTTGCTAATTCATTAATTTAAATATTAAATTGATTTTTAAAATCAGGCGCATAAGACAATTACAAGTAAATGATTACAAAAAATAAAATAAAAACACTTCAATATTACAATTTTCCAATCTGTCATTTACGTCAACAACACTTGCCATTCACGTAGCACTTACTGAAAAAACCACACCCTTATTACCACACATAATCCTCCCCTAACCAGCTCGGACTTGTCTAGTGGTTAAAGCGTTCACCTTCTGAGCTAGGGGTTGCGCGATCAAATCCCTCCTGTTCCCGCTGAAGTATGCCCATTGGCTCTCAAAATACTTGCTAGAGTGTTTAACAGATGGCGCCACCAGAGTTTTTTTTATTTGCTTGTGCCGGGCTTCAGCCGGTATTCGTGTGGTTAGCTATCGGCATAGTTTTTTGCCGATACAGGACCGGCTGCGTGCCTCATGGATCGGGCGGCATTCGCGCGGCGTATCAAAAAAGATACGGAACCGATAGCAGCAACTGGCATCGGTCCGATACCGATGGCAGTGGCAAGCGGCTATCGTCCGATTGCTTACCGATAGCTATGTGTTTGCTGGGTATTTTATCCTAAAGCCAATTGGATAAACTACTTTTTCCTACGCCAAGCTTGTTCATCGAAATAGGCTTAGGATAAAATAGTTTTTCCTATGTAAGAGGGTAAGCCTTCATTTTTCCCTTCATAATTAACCATTAACCCCCCCCCCCCCAAACTTATTCAAGGAATCGCCTTATCAGAAAGAACCTATATCCAAAATTTGAAGCAAATCCGTAAATTGTGAGGCAAAAACCAATTATAATTATGGAGGGTTACCTACATTGCCCTTTCTTCCTTTGCACTTAAATAATAAACATCCACAACCAATCACGAAAGCGCCTTGTCAAAATGATCCTATGTCTAAAATTTTAAATGAAAACTGATAATTTTGCATGAGAAATACATTTCTCCAAATTAACGGTGGGGGATTAGCATACTGTTCACCCCCCTTATTCTTATCCAATGAATTCCCAAAACTAATCAGAAAAGTACCTTATCAGAATGAACCCACATCCAAAATTGAAGCAAATCGGATATTGCTATCAAGAGTTATCAAGTTACGTACATACATACATCCATCCATCCATACAGAACCTGCGAGCACATTATTTGTCAGGCTTTGACGCTTGTGAGCTAAAAACATATAAAATTACATTGACATAGGGTAAACTAGATCAGCCTAGGACAAACTAGAATGTTGGCGCCAGGCAGTCATTGAATTCAATAAAATCAAGCCAAATTGAATCGGCCTAGGATAAACTAGTTCAAACCGATAAACAGCAGGCTAAACTAATTTATCCTATAAGAGTTAGGCCAAACTGGTTTGGCCTAGGAAAAACTATCTTGTCCTATGGGCCTTAAGATAGACTAGTTTGGGATAGGAAAAACCAGTTTATCCGATGGGCGTAAGGAGAAACCGATTTGGCCTAGGGAAAACTGGTTTATCCGTTGGGCGTTAGGATAAACTAATTTGGCCTTGGCCAATGTAGTTCGGTCTGTAACATATCTACATATATATATATCAAGGTAAATACTTTTTTTTTAAAAAGTTAATTCATATAAATGCATTAATATAATTAAGAATCAAAATATGTTTACTTTATACTTCAAATGTAAGAGCCTGTTAACACTTAAATGTTTCAAGAAATAAGTAATTTTGACATGCATAAGGGGTGAATAAGACAATGTGGGATCCAATTATGCCAACAGATATGAATATTCTTGGAACTTCTCTTACTATGGTAAATTAATTTATCTGTTGTTTGAATCTTTTTTGTTTGCAATAGAATAAAATATGCAATATCATAATGAATTTACATAATAATATTCGTAAAAAGCATATTGGCGAGTATCAAACAATTTTTTAGAGCGATTGAGAAACTTCGAAATTTTACTATACAAATAAAGAGACGTACAAAATTGAAAGTGACTTTATTAGAAAATCATCATCTATACTAATAAAATCCGTGCGCCTCTGTCTGTCTGTCTGCTTGAAGCCGATTACAGTTCGCAACACGGGCGAGTTAGAAGTCGCGAGAGGTGTCTTTCGATTGGAGAAATTCCGGGGAAGTCATTTCTGGCCTTTTCGAGACCGTGGGACCAAAATTAAAAAAGTTATGAATTAAAAACCCCTTGGGAATCGGAACGAAAAATGTCTCAATTCCCAAACGGAGCTCCGAAGCAGAACACTGCGTCACATTGCGGTGAAGGACATGAATTTTTTCCCTTTGGCTAAAAGAAGAAACAGCCGAAAACCTCTTTTTCTACCGGCGCTAATTGTGTTTTTTTCCGCATCAATTTTTTTGACTTGCCGTAGAATATTTGCCGTAGTTTTCGCTAAAATATTGAACTTAGAAATAAAACAGGACTATCGAAACTTCTTTTTTTGCACGTTTTTTCTTAAACCATCATGCAGACAGTTTTTAAAGTAGAAAAAAACTGATTACATATTCAGAATCTTCGTAAAAGTCTGCTTCTGATGAACTAAAAAATACGAGAAAAAGTCTTATGGGCGCTCAGCGCCCACCGTGTAAAATCAAATATTTTTAACGGGACGATGGCGACCATGGCGCGTAGCGCCTGTGGTCGGTAGGCAGGTGGTCGGTAGGCCGGTGGGCGCGTAGCGCCCACTGTGCGAAATCACATATTTTTAACGGGATAATGGGCGCATAACAACCATAGCTCTTTAATTTACTTTTTTGTGCTGGAGGATTCGAACACCAAGACTTGCTTATTAAATGATTTTTTTTGCTTATTATTTACTGCTTAATATCGAGGTTCGTTCGGAAAAAGTCGCCCAGCTAGCGGACGTAGCTCGCTAGTTGATCCTAATAAAAAATTTTCTGTTTGATGTTAAAACATAGTTACATTTTCTGCTATTTTTTTCGATTTATCAGACATTCACTGAGGTAAATAAAAAGTAGAATGACATACTTAAGTATTTACGAACCCGACTCTGCATAGACTAATGTTTTTACATTTATATTCCTGAAATAATCATACAGCTTTTATAATTAGTGTCTACACTAAAGTACATATGTAGTTAATTATGTTTTTTCTATAAATATGTATAATAATTTATACTTTGTACTTTTTATAGACCTTTACTGAACTTTTCAATTATAACGCTCTTTAATTATATGGTACACGACATGCCTTATTAAAAATATTTTATAGTAGTATTTGGAATCTGGTATATGTAAAATAAATAAATAAATGCATGTATAACACAGGCCTACCTGGTCCAATTGCCCTACTTATATGAGGCAACTGAACCCATGACGAAAGAAAGATGGAAATTATATATATATATATATATATATATATACATAATAAAATTTTTCGGCCTTAATTCTAAGTTAATTACTTCCAAACATTACCCAGAATTTCATTCAGTGGATTTTTTTTTAATTCAGAATTCCATTGGACAATACGCGATCGTAAAAGAGAGCTATTTTATGTTTGTGTTGGCGGGTTAAATTTCATTGGTTAAAAGTAAATTCTTAAAATTTAATAGGTAAATTAGGAGTTTGTATTGAAATCCTTTTTCCCGCGCAATGAGGTTACATAAGATTCATTGTTTTCAAAAAGAGTCTTTTTTTTTTTTTTTTTTTTTAAATCCGTGACTTTATTTACAATCTGTTACTTGAAGGATAAAAAAGCTTTAATTACGGTGGAGCTTCATTGTTTTTTATATTGTATATGCTGATGAATCGTTGTCACGTATTCGCAGCCGCAACAAGTGGAGTTTCATTTGCTGGCCTTTGGAATGTCAAAAAAAGAATTTTATTGAAAAGTCTATGTCTTGAATCCCGTCATCAGGAAATCCTCCAAAATTTCACTCCATGTTTCGCCAGCACATGCCACGCTGATTGCAAATTTTTTTCCCGAATTTCATTCCATGTGTTATCACGGACTGATATATGCACTGTTATGGAAGAGTACGTAACAATGGACTTTAAGGGGTCTTGTACCTTTTCAACTCGTTGAAAATCAACAAAAACATTGAAGGTTTAAATTAGCGTATCTCCATTATTTTTTTTACGTATAGACATGAAATTTCGGATTCTGATTAAACAGATTATGTTTTTTAATATAATACCATTAGATACTTACTATTCTTTTACAGAATTTGTGTATTGTTGAAATTAAAAAAAAATCTCTTTTTTTAAGTCATTGCGCGCACGGTAACTTGATAACGTATGTATGAATTATTATGAAATTAAGTGTTGATATTAAACAGATACGTGTGTTTAAAATGAACTACTTTTAAGTATTTAGAGTGATAGTAATTTTAGTTATGACTAGTTTTACTGATTAAAAAATATTTTTTGTTTATCTTTTTAAACAAAAATATTGATTTTTTATAGTTAGTGACATAATTTTGATCTAAGAGTAGTTCATTTAAAAAATACATATATGCATATTATATACATTAAGTTTTATAAAAATCCATACCTACGTTCTCAAGATATGATGCGCGCAGTGACTTAAGGAGTGAAATAAAGAGATGTTTAAAATTCAACAGTACACAAATCCTGCAAAAGACTAGTCAGTATCTAGAGTAGTGCATTAAAAAACATAATCTGTTTAATCAAAATCCAAAATTTTATGTCTATGCATAAAAAAATAAAGGAGTTGCACTAATTAAAACTTTCAATGTTTTTTACAGATTTTCAACGAGTTTAAAAGGTACTAGACCCTTTAAAGCCATCGGGGTTTCCTTGCGCAGATTCGAATCACGTCGGCTAGTTTTTAAAGTCCATAGACTGTATTTGATCTGTTACAGTAATCATATTGTCCAAATTCATGGCCCATAGGGAGATTTATAGTGTTTTTAGGCGTGTGCCACATGTGGCCCACCGTTCAGTGAAGGATAATTTCAAACAAACATTAGCTTTTGAAAGTTGAAATAACAGAGACTTTAGAGTCACATCGTAAAATCATGTCGTAATTAGTCCAGGAAACTTTAATTGGAAAAATACTATAGAGGGAAAAGTAACAGTTATTGTTTAACAGACGTCGATTCCACTAAATAATTGTTAAAAACATAGTTCTAAGAATGAAATTTTGAGAAAATATAAGCAAATAAAAAATAAATATATGACAAACAGATGAAAAAATAGAAATACATCCGTTGAATTCAATCAAAAATAATCTCATTTATTTAAAATGTTTTAAAAATATCACATTAAATTTAATTATTTGTTGTAAATTAAATTTTTCATTTACTATTATACTTTAATGTATAAACTAAGAACGATAAATAATAAAGGCACTCCCCTTCCTTTTTCGTATTGATTCTGTAATATTGATTCTGTGTATTGGCTTTCTTTGGAAATAAATAAATAAATATTTAAATAATCTTACAATATAACAAAAGATAAACTGTGCTATGCTACACAAAAATCGACAAACTAAAGATAAATAGTACACTTAAAATGCATTTTTTATGTTTGTATCCCAAATTATGTTTGCAGTTAATATTTCTAGAAGAATGAATTATCTTTCTGAAGAATATATTTCCAAAAAAACAAATATTTATCTTTCAACGAAACCGTATTCAAGCACTTTATTTTTTTCCGGCTGCATTGTTCTCCAGAATTTTAATTTCCTTTTCAGATCGATTTTATTATTCGAATAAAATAAAAAAACAAAAACTTTTGTCTTAAAATAATAAATACAAGATATGTTAAAGTTTCCTTATAACACGAATTAAGATTTTACATCGTCAGTTATTTCTAATAGGCAAAAACATTATAAATATTTATATGAAATAATCTAGATGAAATAAATATTTATATATTTCAAGATTTAAAAAAGTACTATTTGAAAAATTTACAGATATAAATATTTTAATAAATCATAAGTCATGAAAAAAGCTTGGGAGATTTAAATTTCCGATTACAAAACACAAGGTCTGTTCCATTAGTCTGTCTAGGACGTAAAAATAAATGTAACAGCTACAAAAAGTGAAAAAAAAAACATGCGGGTGATTGATTCTGATTATTAAATCTAGCAAACACTGTACTTTCATCCTTTTTAGGATAATTATCAAAGTAATGAATATCTGTCTTTAAGTCAAATGAATAACAAAAATCTGTTTTTGTTTCATACTCTGTAAAGAACTGAAAAAATTCATGGAACAAGATTGGTTACATGAATTTTTGCTGTTAACGTTACATGTAAAGTTTAATGAATAACAGTTTTCTAAAAAATTGGTAACTTTACAGATATTTTTTAGTGTTACCATTACATGAAAAATTCTAGGAATCCCGGGTTCCTAGAAAAAGTTTAATAATTTTACAGATATTTTAAGTGGTAAAATCCTAACTAGATATAATAAAACAAAGTTTTCTCTTATAAATTTGGAAATATTTATTAGTTACTTTTTAATAATAATACAAATTATTTTGATAAACTAATATAATAAATGAAAGGATTTTATTGCTATTTATTGACATAACTGCTTTCATTGTTGTTGTATATCTATAAATCCTATGTATATCTAAAATTACATTTGATAAAATGACTTAGTTATGCTAACATTACTATTTAGTTATAGCAAGCATTTAATGGATCACAAATTGAAATAAAAGATAGTTTCACACATAGAGAAAACATCTGATCTGATAATGCAATCACTTCTTACTAATGAAAGGCAATTAAATTAGTGTGTTACAATTTCGACAGCTTTGAAGACTTATTCTTAATCATATAAAATGATTGCGATTTGTCAATTTCTGCAGCAATTATTGTTTATCTGTTAGAAAATTAATTACAATCCCAATGACAGTTTAATTTGAGTGTAATGCAGGTTAGATGAATATAAATAAGTTTACAATTTGTACATTACATAACAAAAATAAGAAAATATATTTATAAATCTTTCAGTAGTCAAAATAATGAGGCTGAATCTCGAAAATCATCTATTTTGTGTAAAACAGTCTGCCCTGTGTCTTAAATATATGTATATGTAACGACTTCGTGTGTTGTAGTCGTGGCATAATAAGTTTGACTCGGGAACCTCTTGTTGGTTCGAACCCTTTTTATTTGGTCACTCAGCTTACAGATGGAACCGCGAGTCCGGTCGGAGGTCGCCCGAGCCGTTTACGTTGATTATTTAGCGTTACATGACCGTAGGTTCTGCAGGCCTCTCAAAACTGCTAAGTCTCCCCTTTTTCGCGCGAGTTCTTGCTAATATGTTAGGGATTGTCATATTTTCCAGCAGAGGGCAGAGTTGTGAATTTCGGAGGAACTTTTAATTTAATTAGTTCTTTAGCTTTTGATTGATATGTGGTCAAAGCCCGCACAATTCCCGGGTACATGACGTATGAGGCCCTAACCACAAATTGCTGCAAAAATCCATTAGATCATCAATTTTAATCTTAAGGAGCGTCCAAAAATGATCTCCGAAAGTAATAAATGTTAGGCTGGGAAAGAAAGTTACCAGGGGCAAAAATAGCTTTAAGCTTAAGAATTAAAGTTTAAAATATTAATTGGGAACTTTAAACTTTTGAATTTTAATTTTAAATTAAAGTTTTAGAAAGGGGATAGTTTTTATCCTTTCATATATATATATGAAAATATGTGAAACAATTAGTACTCAGAACTGTTGAACAGCATATTAACGACATATATAGAACACTGTAAAAAAAATCTGTGAAGGTACTAAACATTTTCTAGGAAACTGGGATTCCAAGATCTTTTCATGTAACGATAACAGGAAAAATTCATGTAATCGATTCTGAAACTTGAATTTTTGCTGTTACCGTTACAGGAAAAGTTCTTGGAATCCCAGTTTCCTAGAAAAGGTTTAGTACCTTTGCGGATTTTTTTTTTTTACAGTGAAGTTGCAGAGTGTTGCAGAAAACCTAACATATGAAGAATGCAATTCAAACAGTCTAATACTCGCATGCGCGAGTACTACTTTGTTACTGAACCTGTTGCAGTACCATATAGACGAAATATAGACAGCTGATCGTTAAATGAGAGTGTTGTGAAATTTGATATGAGAAAAATGTGTAAGTTCAGTTCAACATGCATTTATTCCTAGTTGAATTGTGATCATCAATGTGGCAATAACATTCGTCAAAGAGTGACCAAAATATTTTGTAGACTGTAAAAATCTGTAATCCTACAGATGTAAAGTTGTTGAAATCTTAAGGTTACAAACATTTTACCTATACACTGTACAAGAACAATGTAAATAAACAAGACTAATTTTTTGTAAAGTTACAGAAAATCTGTAATTTTACAAGCGAGTCTACTAAATTTATCTTACTAAAATTTGATCTGTAACCTGTGCTGCAGTTACATGAAAAACTCTTGGAATTACAGTTGCCTAAAAAATTCTTAGTAACCTCACAGATTTCTTAATTTTCAGTGCAAATCTGCATCTGTTACATGGATTTTTGCTGTTGCCGTTACATAAAAAGTTCTAGGAATCCCAGTTTCCTAGAAAACGTTTAGTAACTTTACATATTTTTTACAATGTACAGGATGGTGACCGTGTCAGAGAATTTTAAACACGTAATCCTACACTGTAAAAAAAAAATCTGCAAAGGTACTAAACCTTTTCTAGGAAACTGGGATTCCAAGAACTTTTTCTGTAAGGGTAACATCGAAAATTCAAGTTTCAGAATCGATTACATGAATTTTTCCTGTTATCGTTACATGAAAAGTTCTTGGAATCCCAGTTTCCTAGAAAATGTTTAGTACCTTCACAGATTTTTTTTTACAGTGTAGGAAATATGTTCAGAAAACAAGTCTGGATCTTTAGTTGCTAATGTCGGTAGAGTTTACGGCTTTAAGAACTCATTTACAGCTGTGTCCATATTGATTACAATTGGTACATGCTTCAGAAGATATAGACTTTGGGTTAGATATGTGCCGTATAAATAAAGATGCAAATATCAAACATATTTAAGAAAAACGGCATTCGTTTATTTTCAATTTATTGTAAATAGCCTAAAATAAAATCTTATAGTATTCTATTGAAATTAGAACATTTTGTGTATGGACGTCCTGCATTTAATCACTTCAAGAAATATCCATTCCCTTGATAAAAGAATAACTAAGAAAAAAACGAAATAAATGCATGTGTTTACGCATTTAATTTTCGTGGGAAAAATCATTTATCCATCTTCACAAAAATAAATTTTGTTTCTTTTCATTTGAAATGAAAATAATTAATTTTAAATAATTACATAAAGGATGTCTTTATGTTTTCTATTTTCAAATTTCTCTCATGGTGTAACACAAGATTCATAATTTGAAATGAAATTTATTTTTGTTTCAAAAACAGCGAATGTTATTTTTTTTAAATTACTTAGATAAATTAAAAACAAAGTACAGATTTTGCTAAGTTCTTTAGTAAAAATAAATAAATAAATAAATAAATAAATAAATAAAAGATTTAAGCATTTTTAGTTCTTAAGAAATGCATTTATTTAAGAGATTTCCTACCAGATATGCAAATTCTTGTAATTAAGTAGTAATTTTGAGTGGTGCTGTAAAATTATCTTTTAAGTACAATCATAAAAAAAACTTCATAAAATTACATTTTTTAAAATCAGTATTTTTTAGAATGACTAAAGTAAGCACGTATAATGTCCAGATGCTTGAAATAAAATTTCCATATGAGTTAATTTTTTTTAATTAATTGAGTTAAGATATCAATTAAGAGAGGAATTAAGAGAGCAATTTTAATATGGATTAAATTTAAGATTCTAAAAGAAATATCGCGGTTAATTCAAGATTTTATTAAAAAAATCTATCGTACTATAAGAATTCTGAATCGGCTACGATAACCCGATTTTTTCGAATACCTGCACAACCTGTGGTTATTGTTTAGTTAATCGTCCAATTTTTTCTGCTGTGAGTTGACTTCGAGCAAAGCCTTCTAATGTTGAAAACATCGAGGTAAGCTTTGCTGTAAAATCACGAAACGTCATACGAAGCAGGGGCATAAAGAAAAAGAAATCGAAGAAATACCATGTATCGATTTTCTTATTTCGTGGCTTCTTAATTATTATTTATTAATATAAAATAATAATTCAAGGAGCTGATGAACCGAAAAAATGCAATTTTCTTGAATGTTTTTTTTTCTAGAAAATTGCAAATATATATGCAGATAATGCATATATATGTAGATAAATAAGATTCAAAGAAAATTGGTCAGGAAAACACTCGATTACATTTTATGACTGCTAAAATATTCTTTCTTGCATACATAATCAATATATTAGTGTATAAAATCATCTGTTTATTAGGAAAAAAATTAACACTGAGTAGGGAAAATTGGTAGAAACTTAATAGGGTGTTATTATCACAGAGCACCTCAAATAATTAAATTAATAGTAATCACTTTACATTGGATGATCCTTCTGTGACTGTCTTCAAAAATAAAATATTGCAATCATAAACATATTTTGATAAAATATATTTTTCTAAAATTACAAAAAGTACATAATATCCTATTTTAAAAACATAAATTTGAGAATTTCTAAAAAATGATAATTATATATAACTAATATTTTACTCGATATTTAGAATTATACAATTTATTACCCGTCATTTAAAAGCACACATATTAGTCCTTCTTCTACCGAAAGTCAATAATTCAAAAGATTTTGCCCCTTTTGCATTTTTAGAACAGCAAATATAATTTTATTATTTGATTATAGTTCTCCGTCAATGCCCCTTTTATTTTATTTATTTAAAATAATCTATCTTTTCCAAAATTCAAATACTAAAAATCTTTAGAAGTAAAACATAAACACAAACCGCAATGACATAGAAAGGCTAAATATTATATAATTTTTATTCACAATATCCCGTACTTAACGTGACATAAAAAAAATATTACTTTCTTTAAAATAAATTCCTTCCTTTATTTGTTAAATCATATATTTCTGTATTCTTGCAGCTTATATCATAATCCTGCTGCAAAAGTTTTCGAAAATCAAATCAATATAAGTGCATACTATTTGAATTCTCAATCCTATATTTCTATAGGGTTGATAGTAAGCATGTACTTTATCTTTCAGTAAAACTATTTTATTGAGCTTATTTATTATCGCGAATCTAAACGATGAAATTTGAATAATTCGATGATATTCAAAAATTTGTCAAGACACATATTTTTTACGAATGAATGATGCATTTTATTTCTTCATTTTAGTAAATGCTTTCTATATTCATCCTCTTTCGATTTTTACTTTATGGTTGACAATAGGGACTTTCTAAATTTTGAGAGAATAATTATTTAATTCGGCATCCGAACCCTCCTGAAAGGTATTTCTTGCTATTATATTCATTATTGATTTTTTCATTATTATGCTATATTTTCTGGAAGCATTAAAAAATATTTTTTTCGAAATTTAGATGCATGTATTTGACGCAATCTAAAACGGAAGATTTATTACGGTTAAATTTTATACAGGATGGTAAGCAGTCGGGGTAAAACACAAGCAAAATAGGTGTTAAATATCAGCATTTTGTAAAAGAGAAATCCACTTTCTTTAATACCTTTATATTATTTGAAGTATTTTCTATAAGATAACACTGGTAGTTTCCACTTTTCTTTATTTTTTTTTCTTGGCCGCTCATCACCTTGTTATAATTATTAAGCGTACACAAGATGTCATTAAAAAATCCGTACAAATCCAAATTTTATTTAAAAAATAGTAGGACTACAGCAAAACTAGTTACAACAATAGGTAGAATAACAATAAAAGTTTTATTTCTACTGCCTTAGTAAACTTCAATAGGAGAGATTATTTTGTTTAATGAAAAATATGAAGTTTCATTTGAATCTGCAAATGTTTTAGCTTGTTAATATCAACATTAGCTGCAATTGTTTGGATATATATATATTATCTTCAATTCCATGAATTGATTTTGTTGTGCTCTTAGTAAATATTTGATGTATCCGTTTCACACATTCTTCGCAAGTGCTAGGGTAAACATTATAAATAATAAAATTATTTAATATGAAAGTGAACGTATTTTATTATCTACTACTAGAAATATATGGTACGAAAACCTTCTGTGTTATCATATGTATTGTTATAATTAGTTTTGAGACACTGTTTATATTCTATTTAAAATGTAACAATAGGTATTATTATGATGGAATTATATTTCTACAGGTTTTTCAGAATTCTGTACAGGATTTTTTAAAATTCAATTTAGACAATAAAAGTACTCACATATTTGTGTTAATTAAACAAAATTAGTATATTATTCTCAATAATTTTAGGTAGAATTTCAAAGTTTTTGAAAGGGGATCTGGATTAATAATACCAGGTTGATTAATAACGCCATATAGCATTAGTGGTCAAAAAATCACGCCACTACATTTTACAAACATCTAAATTATTTTTTTATTAATAATCACTGAGTTGCTCTAGAAAATCTTATATTTGTTTGAATTTTTTTTCTAAAACTAACTAGGGAACTGCAAGAAGTGTAAGTCACCGATTTTGGAAATATCTCATCGTGAGCAATAAATATCTCATCGTGAGCAATAAAAATCTCAATGGAACTACCCGTCGCAAAGCAGCCGTTTTCGAGATATCCGACAATTTATGTCACGTAGCTAGTGCACACTTAATGGGGGACCGCAAAAAAATTTAGTCTCGATATTAATGAAAGTGGTATCGTTGAAAAGATATCATCGTGAGAATTAAAAAAAAACTCAATGGAATTACCTATCGGAAATGAGATGTTTTCGAAATATCCGACAATTTGTGTCATATTGCTAATGCACACTGCTGGGAAACTGCATTAAGTGACATAAATTGTCGGATATCTCGAAAACAGCTCATTTCAGATGGGAGGTTCCATTGAGTTTTTTATTTCTCACAATGATATCTTTGCAACGACACCATTTTCATCAAAATCGATAAAACAATTTTTTGTGGTCCCCATTCAGTGTACACTAGAACAGTATGCATTTGCTACGTGACATAAATTATAAGATATTTCGAAACAGCTCATTTTCGACGGGTAGTTCTTTTGAGTTTTTTCTTCCTCATGATGATATCTTTTTAACGATACCACTTTCGTTAAAATCGAGACTAAATTTTTTGCGGTCCTTCATTAAGTATGTACTAGTTACATGACATAAATTTTCGGATATCTCGAAAACGGCTGATTTGCGACGGGTAGTCCCATTAAGTTTTTTACTGCTATCGATGAGATATTTGCAACGACACCACTTTTGTCAAAATCGGTGACTTACACTTTTTGCAGTTCCCTAGTAAGACGTGAAAATCCGTAGAACCTCAACGTGGTGTTACTATCCCAGGATAGCCAATTATTCTTGCTCGCATTTGAATTTAATTATAGCTAGAGTGGTACTGGTAATGTATTTAGAAAGCGATAATAGTTCTTGAATATGTAAAAGACGTTTTGAAATGTATGATATTTAGCGTGATTCAACCCATTTATACGAGCCTCTCATTCTTGGGATGTTTCAAATTTTAATAAAT
This sequence comes from Maratus speculifer, assembly GCA_964019185.1. Classification (NCBI taxonomy): domain Eukaryota; kingdom Metazoa; phylum Arthropoda; class Arachnida; order Araneae; family Salticidae; genus Maratus; species Maratus speculifer. The sequence continues at coordinate 409,926,340 of OZ025290.1, read as the reverse complement.
TTGTGTAATTTTCGTCTTCTTTATAACATAATAATTGTAAGGAATAATTATCCATGAATATCTTTATCTGTTACCGAAAGAGGGCAGCATAATATAGATATTTAATTTCCGAAATAAAGACTTTTTTCGGAGTTTAAAGATTTTTCACTTTTTAGCTCACAGGCTATCAAAGCCTGAGAGCTTATGTGCCCGCTAGTTCTGTATGTATGTGCGTACGTATGTACATACGTAACGCGATAACTCATGATAAAAATATCCTATCTACTTCAAATTTTGGATATAGGCTTATGATAAAGCCTTCCTTGATTAGTTTTGAGAGTTCATTCGATAAGTATAAGAAAAGAAACGTAGGCCCCTCCTCTTATTTTATATAAATGGGTTCTTCAAGCAGAATTAACAGTTTTCGTTCAAATCTTAGGTATAGGATCATTATGATGAGGCACCTCCGTGATTAGTATTAATTGTTCAACGGATAAGTATTAAGTAGGGGGACGTAGGCTATTGCCCCTAACCTTAATTTATATGAATGAGTTTTTCATACAGAATTAACAGATTTCTCTCAAATCTTAGATATAGGATTATTTTGATGATGTTATTTTGTAGTTATATTGGATGTTCATTGGATAAGTCAAATTGGGGAAATGGGAGGAGTAATCCTCCCTCTTAATTTATGTTAATGGGCTTTTTACGTAAAATTTATCGATTTGTTTCAATTTTGGATATAATTTCTGAAAAGGCGCTTCCCAGATTTATTTTTTTTGTTTGAACTCTTTGTATAAGTATAAAGTGGAGATAAGGGGAACGACCCTTCATAAATTAAGTAAATGGTTTTTCATGCAGAATTAACCGTTTTGTTTAAATTTGGATGCAGGTTTACAGTGGTAAGAAGCTTCCCTCATTAGTTGTGGTGTTCTTTGGTTATGTATAAAGCGGGATACGGGATATTACCTCGCCCTTAAGTACGCAGAGTTGTCGATTTGCATTAAATTTTAGATGTAGGATCTCTCTAATAAATTGAAGTTCGGAACAGTTTTGGAGGTTTAATGTTTAAGTATAAAGTAGGGAATGGGGGACAACGCTTCTTAAATTACATACTTGGGTTTTTATGCAGAATCATTTGACTTGTTTCGAATTTTGGATACAGGTTTATTATATAATAAGGTGTATCTATGATTAGTTTTGGGGTTCAATGATTGAGTGTAAAGATTGGAAATGGTCAGGCGGGGGGGTTATTTCCTTCTTTGATATGTTTAGCCTGTGAGCTCTATGCCATCAGTTTAACTGGGCAATACCGTTTTATTATTTTGATGAAGTATAAAAAGTAACTTTTTTTTCTTATAATGGTCCAAATATATCTTAATTTTAGCATGTAAACTTTTTTTAAACATGTATTTGTTTAAATTGTGAAAATATATGCCCAAGCTGATTTTTTATGTATTTTTAAAATATATAAAAACAAGGCTCTAAGCGCGAATGACCCTTATTTTTCTATTAGTAATTTAAGCGAAAGTTATTTATGTAAAGTACTGATCAAGAAATAAACAGCTTTTATGTCTCAAATACGATTGTTCATAATTTATCATTATTAATATTTGTAATGTTATTCGTCTCTCCAAAGAATTAATTGTATTTTTTTATTAGTTCATATGAATACTGAATATAGTATTTAATATATAATTTTAGAGCTCATTTTATATAAATTTAGAAAATACATTTTATTGTCCTTACTACTACAAATATTTTGCATATTTTCATAATAAATAAGTTTACATTTTCACAAATAAAAACAAAATTACTATAGAGTAATATTTTTAGTATTTTCTCAGTTTATTTTGCTTTGTTTAAAGTAATTTTATCAACAAATTTTAAAAAATAAAATTTCTGACAAAATGGTTTAATGTTTAAAAAAAGCAATTATGTATAAACATATTCTAAAACAAACCTAAAAAAATCTTGCAAATGATTTCGTGTGTAGAAAATATAATGTATTTAATATCTAGAATTTTGCATTAGTTTATATAAAATAATAAACATATTTACCTTGAAAAACATACAAACTTAGCCGAGCTTTGTATTTTTATACACATTTTTCATTTATAGACGAATTGCGCGTGATATTGTATTATCGACGAATTTATGGTGATTGCCTACTCTTAAAACGCTGTTTTTTTATTTTCTTTAATAATTTAAATAAATGTTCAAACAATTAAAATTCTACAGCTCATATTCGAAATATTAAAATATTACTTTTTTTTTTTTAATTTAAAAATATCATTTTGTAATTTAATGTTTTGTAATGCAAATATGCAAATATGCAAACAATATTTTCATTTAGAACTTATTGATAATTAAACATTTTTATTATTTTAAAATTAATAACATTTTAAAAAAGATTATTTAAAAAATATATTTTGAAAACTCAATATATTAGAATATTTATTCAAGTGGTTCAAAATGTTAGTAAAATATATACAATAATATCTAAACTTTATTCCATTATTTTGATGTGCTTAAGGAAGCTGTATGTTTAATTTATTGCACTGCGTTTTATACTTTGTAAATGTTAAAAACCTTATCTAAATATTTCAGATTTAATTTATAAGAAATACAATTGCATTAACTTAGTACTAAAAATAATTAAATAAAAAATTGTTTTTTCTTATTACTCTTTTTCAATTATTCTAATATTTTTATTATAAACTGTTAAAATGGATTTACGTTTCGTTCATCAGTCAGAGCAAAGTTATAACACAAACTATAAACCCGGAAATGAAATTTCTGATATCGGAAGTAACAGTTTAAAGAGCTACAGAAGGATAAATAATGCATTTTAAACCACAAAAATAATATATATATGCACACAACAATATAAACTTCTATAAATATGAAGGATAATAAAATTACAAATTTTACATACAATTTTTTGTGATGTATGAAATTCTGAATTTCTGAAAACTTTTTTTCATTGTGTAAGTTTAACGAAATATAATTTCTTAAAGACTTTTTAGAAATTGAAAATAATTTTGTCATAATATTTTGCGCATTTTTTAGTATGTTAGGAAACAAAATATAGCTTGTAAATTTATACACAATAATTTAAAAGCTACTTTTATTGAAAAATATACGTTTTTTCTTACTTTAAAAATCATGTTTTTTACACAAAATTTGTTACATATTAGTAAATTAACAAGTATGGCAAATATTTACCTTAATAACGCAGATTCGTTATTGTCTAATATTTTGTTGAAAAAAAATTAAATATATTGATTTAATTTCATGCATTGTAAATATCTATGTTTACGTATTCATTTATGTACTTTTAATAAAAATATTTAAAAATTAATTTTATGAAAACATACTAACTAACAATTATTAAAATGATGATTTGACATACAACATGCATTGACATCTTATAATGGGTTACCTATGTATACTATAAGAGATGTCTGCCTTTCTGCCTGCATGCCTGACTGCGGATAACGCCAAAATTATAACACCCAGGTCGCTGACATGTTTGTCCAGTGTGTATGCTAACACCAGGCTATATGCTAACACCATATGCTATTTGCAGCTTTCCATCAATACATGGCAATGAAGCTGCCAGGTAAGAGGCTATTTGCAGCTCGCCACCAATCTGCGGAAAAGAGGCAGCCAGCCAATGAGAGAAGGTGATAATTATGGGATTTAGTGACTGAATTTCACGGCTGAACGCTAACAACAAATTGCATTTTTTTTTTTTTTTTATGATTTTGTTTTTTCTGATTGATTTTCAACCAATCTTCAAAATCCATCCATGGAACCATCCAAAAAAAGTAGTAAATTAGATGATTACTCCTTTTATATTTTAGTAGAGTTTGTTCAGATGTGCAGTGCACATTGCGACCGGGCTCAGAAAATTTTTTCTGGAATAGGTGTCGTTGAAGACAGTAATTAAAAAAAAAATCTATTCTCGCATTAAATTTGGGGTTTAAAACAGCTAACATCAACAACTATATTTCTTTATCCTTCTAAAACACGATTTTCTTAACAGAAATACACACTCGGATAAAATTTAAAGTGGTCTAAACTTTAAAATGTTCTTCAAATAAAATTATTTTTTTTTTCTATTTTAGTATGAATGGAGATTTTAAATACTCGCAATTTGATTGAAAACATCTATGGTCCCGAGCAACGCCGAGTTGATCAACTAGTTAAATATATATTAGATATATGCATTTAATATTAGATATAAAAATTCGATGAATATTGTACTTTAATTTCAGTTTAAAATAAAAATATAATTTACAGATTAACTTACCTTTATTAGACAATTAAAAAAATCATACGATTTTAATGAATATTAAAAATAAATTTATAATATATTTCAGGTACTTACTTAAGAATAAGTATAGACTTTAAAACTACATAAAATACAATATAATTCAAAATATTAAGCTTCTATATTACTTAGTTTCGGAAATGTAATGCACTATGTCAATTTCTATAGATTGTATATTTTATTATAAAATGATTCTAATTGGAATACCTGTATAATTCTTCTTTTTTAAATCATGTAACTTGTCATTCTGTGATTAAAATAATAATAATAATAATAATTAAATGAATTTAAAATAAAACTTTAAAGGGGATATCCACTATTCAAAAGCAAAATGTGTTTTTAAATACTTGAAATACAATTTAAAAGTAATAATATTCTCCCATTTTAAATAAAAAATAGAAATTACTGTTTATACACATATTACAATCTTCTTCAAAAAATAGCGTTGATTATTTTGTTTAATTATTGATGTTTATAAATTATTAAGCATATCTATTCTTCATGAATAAAAAGTAAACTTAGTTGAACTTTAAAGTTTAAAACAATTGCTCATATTTATTACAAATGTTACCTAATCTTAGTTTAAAAATATCTTTTAGATCTAAAACATTATCAGCGCATAACTATTTATTCTTCTGTTATTATGCAATCAAGAGATTTCATGGCTATGCCTCGCAGCAAAATTTCCAAAACAATAATGGTTTCTTTATTACAGTCAGTATTTAATTTAGTTTCTATGGTTTAAACCATAAATGAAAGACTGTATTAAAATCAGAAAGAAACAAATTCAGAATATTTTTTGTTTGTTTGTTTGTTTTAATTTCGGCTATTATAATTATACTTAAACTAGTATTTAAAACTGCAAAATTATTCTTTGAAATGATATATATATATATATATATATATATATATATATATATATATATACATATATATATATATATATATATATATATATATATATATATATATATATAGAGAGAGAGAGAGAGAGAGAGAGAGAGAGAGAGAGAGAGATAAATATCCCTTCCATAAATATTTATCAATATGCATTATTACATACTATTTCTGTATGTTAAACTTATATGTGTAATTATATATACATATGCACTTATACAAATTCTTACAATATACATCTATAAATAAATACTATAATATTACATATATATACTATGCATCTTAGAAAAAAATTAAATACATTTACAGAAAGTTACATCTACAGAAAAGTAACTTTTTTTTTCAAGAAAAGATTTTTATATTCTTTATAGAAAATATGCTTGATGAAAAGAAAACAAAACATATATACACAAATTCACATATAGATAAAGTCCCTGCCGTAATTTTTCTTATACAATAAAATGAAGTTCTTAACAACCACATTAAGGTATTTATCGTTAAAATAATCTCCAAAACAACCAAATAAATAAAAATAGGGAACTATTTACAATTATTAATATATTACATATGTTTTTAGTTAATACATTCATTTACACGTACTCATTTACACATTACGTTGGCTTTGACACATGAAACATAACTCTTTAATATTTTTATTATCATTTCTATGTCTATGAAGTTACTTTTAAGCTAAGTTTAATCTATTTTTGCGAAATATATTCCCGAAGAACAACATTTTGTGATACGACAATACAAGTTTCTAATTTAAAACAGCAATATTTTTTTCAGAATTTAAAAAAGAAAATAAATCGTTAAACCAGAAAATTAAAAGAAATTTGTTGTGACTGTTTAAATTTCTGAATCCTTTGCACTTTACGTTACTTATTTAGAAGCTTATATGATTTTTTTTTCATATTTATTTAATGTTAAATTTTACAGAAACTATATAATCTTTAGACACTATATAAGCTCTACTCATGTCTAGGAATAGGGAAAGTTGATGTGAATGTACTATATTGTCACTGAAATTTAAAAATACATTATTTTATATAGTTATAAATTTTGCTAGTAGTTTACTTATCTCTAGGAATAGAGAAAGTTAATATTAATGCAAAATATAATAACTGAAATTTAAAAATACATAATTTTATATAGTTATATATTTTGTTATTATTTATATTTATATTCATATAATCTTATATAAAAAACTAAAGTAGCTATATTATAAGAGTAAGTAACAATTTTCCATAAAATTAGATTTAATATACAAATATCAAATGAATAAGTATTTATTTAGAATTATTTTTTTTAATGAAAAATGAACCGAAGAATATAGAAATCAATTTATAATACTGTTCATAAAGTTATCATTATCTTTCAGATGAAATATAAGTATTTTTTATTAAAAAGCAAAATCTAATTCAAACACGGTAATTTGGATATATTTAAGAAAATATTTTTTTTTTTTTTTTTTCATAAGAAATTACAAATGCCAAAGAATTTTCTAGTCAGGAAACTTCCCGACCCCTATGATACTTTATTATATTAATGTAAGGCAATAAGTATAAAATTAATTGAAATATATTTAATTTAATAATGAAAATAATTAATAATTCATAAAATAAGGTACCCAATTTTTATTTGAAAATAAAATAATTATTTATGAAGATACTGCTTTTCTTTTTTTTCTTAAAATAATTCCTCAAAGTGAATTAATCAATTGCAAATGCATACTTTTTTAAAAAACATAAATTTCTTCTTACCTAAAAATATTATAAATATCGATTAGTATGCTGTTTATTTGGATATATAAAAATGTATATTTGTTGTTTAACTTTAATAAATTAAATAAACTATTAAGGTTTTATAAAACATTTAGTGATGTTTAATGAGCACTCCTTAAATATATAATCTATTTCTTATGTTATATATAATATTAAATTTGTAATTAATTTATTATCAATAATTATTTTCAATATCTTATACGTTAAGCATAATTAAACTAAAACTTTCAGGTAATCTCTGTTTTTTTCTTTAAAAATATATTTCTTTAGATATGCATTTTAGACATTGCTTGAGAGAGATCGTTTGAAGATAAATGCTTTGTCTACTTTTATTACCTTCCTATGCTAATTTATTGCTATGCCAAAGTGTGACAAATGAAAAACGAAATCGTTTACCTAAATGGCTGTCTTTAGGATTATGTAAGTCATTTTTTTCTTTCAGAATAAGGCTATAAATCTGCGGCTGCGAATCAAAATACAATAATTGTTTAGTTAATGAACGTCATAAACCTGCGATATAAATTTATCCCTTTTGTACTAACGATGGAACGAAAATTGTCTTTTTTTAATCAGTTAATGATACAAGTAACTAACAAAATTGTGGCAAAATTTAATTTATGTGTTAAAAGTAATTTAAATTCATTTTTCTTATATGAAAACAAATTACTAAATATTATAAATATGAAACATTTAAAATTTAATGGCTATTTGTAATGCAATATATACCTAAAGATAGTTCGATACCTGCTAAAAATCCCTGTCGGCTGGGCCTATAGGCGGAGGTAGATTTCGAAGAGTGCTCATTTCAACAAATATATATATATATATATATATATATATATATATATATATATATATATTAAAAAATCGACCAAAACAGTACATTATACAGTTCCTAAATAACAAAAAACTGTCAGTTGAATGCATTTGAGAAAAAAAAAATGAATTTAAAAATGAGTCATAAAATAACCGATTTGTTGTTTGAATACATCCTTAATTCTTTAATCATGATTGCTTCGGAAAATTTTGTGCGAAATACTCACTTTGACAGCATTTTAAAAAATATATTCTATCTTTATCAAAAAAGTGGCCAATGCGTCACAGTATATAGTTCCTAAATAAGAGGATCTGTAAATTGGATGCGTTTGAGATCGAAAATGGATTTTAAAACGAGTCATAAAAAATGCAATTTTCTATGTGAAAACTTCCTTAAATTTTCAAATCACGAAGACTTCGGGAAATTCTATTCAAAATACCCTTTTTAGTAGCCGTTTTCGAAATATATTCTGTCTTTATCAAAAAACCGATCAATGCATCACATTATATAGTTCCTAAATAAGAGGATCTGTAAATTGGATGTTTTGAGAGCAAAAATGGATTTAAAAACGAGTCAGAAAAAAACGCAATTTCTTATTTGAACACTTCCTTAAATTTTCAGTCACAATGATTTCGGAAAATTCTGTTCAAAATACCTTTTTTGGTAGCCTTTTTTGAAATATATTCCGTCTTTATCAAAAAACTGACCAATGCATCATATTATATAGTTCCTAAATAAGACGATCTGTAGATTGGATGCGTTTGAAACAAAAATGGACGAACGAACCCATTAACGAACTTAGCCGAGATTTTATCCCCTTTGATTTTATGTACCAGTTTGGTGGAGATTGGTGAAGAATTATAGAAGTTATCATGTCCATAAAAAAGTGATATATACCGGGTGTCCAGTAAATGACTGACCCATTTTAAAATTAAATAATAAAAAAAAAACGGTTTGAGATAAAAATGCGCGGTTTGCGGTATTGTTATTATAATATCAATAAATTTTCAATACGCACTTCCTTCAAATAGTTCTAATTTCGGCCAAAAGATGGCGCTGGCGGCATCAGACTGCAGAAATATCGCCTGTTTTCTTGTTCTCAAGCTGATGATCTTTCCGGCTCATTTTCCCGAGTCGAAATGTTGAATCGATTCTCCACTCAACTACAGAAATAGGATTTGTTGATTGAAACGAGATTTAAAATAACATTTAAGATTGAACTAGGCCTATTCTAACAACCTTTGTCTATTGTAACCTCCTCAGACAAATATCACGGGAAACTATAAAAACTAGTTTAAAATTACTGTAAAACATCTCCAACGGTGTATCAATTTATAAATAAATATTTATGACAAGAAAACATTTATTAAAGAAGCGTTCTAGAAAAATTTAAATTAATTTAAAAGACGTTCTTTAGTGTTTCAAAATTATCTTCGGAATATGTTACTTTAACCGCTTAACTGATACGCTTTTTTACGTACAATGAAATGAAAATATGGGATAAACGCCGCTTTTTTAAAGCTAAAATAATCGTAATATTTAATTTAAATATTTCTTCTATTAAATAGTATGAAAGTGCATTTAAAATTTTTAGTAGTGTCAGAAAGCTTTAAGTGATGAAAGAAGCAAACTATAATTGCTGGTATGTTGTACGGGCAAACCAGTTAAAATTTTAAAACAATGGTATGCAAATAGCGTTGCCAAGTCTCCTGTCTAAGAAAATTTATAAATTGACACATTAAAATTTTCTAAATCTTACTATAAAGGAATCCGTCTACAACAAATCCTGTTTTAGACATAAATATTTATTGATCACGAAGTAGAAAGAAACATACAAAACTACCTGCTAAGGCAAAAACCTGCCTAAAACAAAATATTATTATTTTTTCCGAAAACCGAATGCATCCCTACTTTATATTCATATTTTTTCATTTAACGTATCCAAAAATTTTATTACGAAAGCCGTGAGAGATTTTAAGATGTCTTTTGTACACACCTCGCCTCCCCCCACCCACCCACGGCAGGAAAAGTATCTACGCTAAAATGTACGGATATTTAAAAAGAAAAAACGAAGACGTATCTTTTTTTATAGCCTGTAAGTCATCCCTCTTCAAAACTTTACTACAAAAAGCATCATAGAACCTGAAATATATTTTTGCCCCCCCCCCCATATAAGAGGGAAATATGTAATCTCGTTCTTTTCCCCCTGTATGAGGAAAAGAACTAAAAAAAAGATTCTGAAAATATCTCCTGTATCTGATTTGAAATAAGAAATATTATTAAAAATATGATTTTTTTATCTTTTTTAAATTATGTATAAAAAGATACCAATGTTCAATTTATTTTTCCAATATTTATATTTATAAAATTGAACTAAAATAAGTAGACATTCAGTTTTATCTAAAATATCTATGGCCTCACCAGTGGGCGATAGTTTCTGACGTCTCAACTGGCGTTTAAATCAGCATTGTAATAACCTCTTCTATTTACAGTTTAAATGACGCAAATACCTCAAAATTTAAACTTGATATTGTGCTAAGAGCATCAATTTGATGTTTATTGCTTTTTTACTGTTATTCGGTATTGCATTACACAAATATAGCTTCAAAATTTGTAATCTAGGCTTTTAAAACCGATTCGTATTTCAACCATCGAATCCAACAGAAGAAAAAAGTAGAATCGGGAGATAGTAAATGAAAGAAAAGATCGGGGCAGTGGATACTGCATTGGTTTCTGAAATATTTTCAGCAGCTTTTGTTTCACGCAATATTTAAAAAAAAACTAGAAGAAAAAAAACGAAACTTTATTTCAGTAAAAAGTTTCCGTAAAAATGCTTTGCCATAAAATTGCCTATAGATATTTTAGTTTGATTTGGTTTATTTTATGTCGGCCGATTAAGTACACGTGGGATATAGGTCAGAATGATGAGGGGATGGTCAGGGTATGCCCTGCGTGGGTGTCTCTGTAAGGGCACCTAACCCGTATTTACACAAGAAAATCCAAGGTTCGAAGAAAACCACGGAAAATTCCGAACGGTTATGCCGACAGACGCGATTGGGTTCGAACCCAGCACTGCCGTCTACCAGTTGAAACGTCAGAATCTATCACCCACTGGTGGGGCCATAGATATTTTAGATAAAACTTAATGTCTACTTATTTTAGTTCAATATAATAAATATTAATATTGAAAAATAAATTGAACATTGTTTTTTTTATACATAATTTCAAAAAGATAATAAATCATATTTACATACATATATTTCTATATATACGTAAAAAGAGTATCAGTTAAGCGGTTAAAATGACATATTCCGAAAAGAATTTTGAAACACTAAAGAACATCCTTTTAATTAATTTAAATTTATCTAGAATTGTTACAAATATTTCTAGGATTCTTTAACAAACGTTTGCTGGTCATAAATATTTATTCATAAATTGACACATCTTTGGAGATCTTTTACAGTAATTTTAAACTAGTTTTTGTAGTTCCCCGTGATATTTGTCTGAGGAGGCTACAATAGACATAGATTGTTACAATAGACCCCGTTCAATCTTAAATGTTATTTTAAATCTCGTTCCATTCAACAAACCCTATTTCTGCAGTTGAGTGGAGAGTCGATTTCACATTTCGACTCAGATTCGACTCGGGAAATGAGCCGGAAAGATCATCAGATTGAGGACAAGAAAACAGGCGGTATTTCTGTAGTCTGATGCCGCCAGCGCCATCTTTTGGCCGAAATTAAAACTATTTGAAGGAAGTGCGTATTCAAAATTTATTGATATTCTAATAACAATACCGCAAACCGCGCATTTTTATCTCAAACCGTTTTTTTGTTACCTAATTTTAAAATGGGTCAGTCATTTACTGGACACCCGGTATGTATGTATATATATACAGGGTTGTTATAATTAAAGTTCGCCTATTCAGAAGGCTCTAGAGCCGGTTCTATGGCTCCAAAGACACATGTCAGACAATTTCTGATCTGAAAGACACTATTAGACTTCACATTCGCTCAATCTAACAGGACAATTTACGCAGTGTTGTAATAAGCACAATTCTTAGAATGGAATGCATAATTAAAAATGGCGGAGGATTCATTGAGCATGCGTAATGTTATTCTTCGTTATTTAATCATTGCCTAGCGAAATGTTTTATTTTTGTTGATGCAGATTACATCACATGAAATGATATTCATTTTTCTGTATTGTTTGGAGTCATAGGTCAGGCTTTAGATCTGTCTGATTAGGTGAACCCAATTAAAACAATTCTTAGTTCGTCAAAGCTTATTGAAACTTTTAAATTTCTGTGTTTCGTTTGGATTGACTGATATTGATATAATGAATCTGCATACATCACCTTAAATATTGGCGCAGCGCCACCTAGTGACAAAAATTTCGACAAATTTTTTTTTCGATTTTCGCAGAGCGCATCTCTTCAACTACGTACTAGTGAAATTTCGTTTCCTTTGGAGCCATAGAACCGGCTCTAGAGCCTTCTGAATAGGCGAACTTTAATTATAACAACCCTGTATATATATATATATATATATAAACTGTTGCGATTGCAATAAGTAGTATTTCATACGAAATCTACCTAAAAAGTTTGGAATTCGGAAAGTTCAATTAACATTTAAATATTTTGTTATACATTATAGAAATTGTTTGAAAAAAAATGTTTGCCTATTTTTATCGCCTTCATATGCTAATTTGTTGCTATTCCAAAGTGTTACACATGAAAAACGATATCATTTACATGGCAGACTTTCTTTAGAATTAAGTATGTTATTAATTTTCCTTTAAGAATTATGTAATTATTCATCGATTGTAAATAAAAATGAAATAATTGTTTATGTATTAAACTTCATAAATCTTCGATGTAATTTTGGTTCTTTTGTACTAACGACTTTAAGAAAATTTTCATTTTAAAAATTATTTAATGATAAAGCTGATTAATAAAATTATGACAAAATTTTAATTTATGTGTTAGAAAAGAGCTTATGTATAGCAATTTATTTTTTATATAGATAAACAAGTTACTAAATATTATAAATCTGGACCTTTTAAAATTTAATGCCAGTTTCTAATGCAACATATCCCTAAAAATATTTTGATACATGTTAAAAAGTGGTATTTGAAAGTTTTAATTGCCATTTAATTCCTTCGAAGATTTTTTTTTCTTTAAAAATACATTTCTTCAGATAAAAAAAGAAACTTAATAGAATTTTAGTTTATATAAATTGTTTGGGAAAAATGTTTTGTCTTTTTTTATCATCTTCATATGCTAATTTATTGCTATACAAAAATGTTACACATGAAAAACGATATCATTTACCTTGCAGACTTTCTTTAGAATAAGGTATGCCATTAATTTTCTTTCATGAATAATGCAATGAATCAGCGATTGTAAATAAAAATAAAATAATTATTTATTTATTAAATTTCACAATCCTGAGAAATAAATTTGGCTCTTTTGTACTAACGCTGTTACGTATTTTTTTTAAATCATTTAATGATAAAGTTGATTAACAAATTTATGACAAAAATTTATTTTACGTGTTAAAATCAAACTTATATCTTAAAATTTATTTTTTATATTCGTAAACAAATTACTACATATTATAGATCTGGACTTTTTAATGTTTAATGGCTATTTGTATTGTAACATATCCCTAAAATATTTACTTCATGTTAAAAAAAATTGGGATTTGGAAGGTTTTATTAATATTTAATTCTTTTGAAGATATTTTTTTCTTTAAAAATATATATTTTAGATTTAAAAAATATTGGAAAGGGGATTTTATACTTCAGAGAAGTCTTTTTAGAATAAATACTTTGTCTATTTTTATCACCACCCTATCCTAATTTATTGCTATGCAAAAGTGTAACACCTGAAAAACAACATCATTTACCTAAGTGACCATCTTTAGAATTACGTAATGTCATTAATATACCTTCAACTTAGAGTAATAAATCAGTAACTCTACGCCAACATAAAATGATTGTTTGTGTTTTGATCAGCATAAAAGTTCGAAATAAATTTGCGTCTTTTCCACGAATAATGCTAGATGAGTTTTCTTTTTTAAAATCATTTAAATATAAAATTCAGTAAGAAAACTTTGAAAAGAAATAATTTGTGACTTGAAATAGAGCTTATATATTAAAAAAAATATTTTTATATTGTAAATGAATTATTAAACATATTCAAATCTAATAACAAATTTATAGTGTAACGTATCTTAAATTGCTTTATTATGCGTTAATAATAGATTAAGTACTGTGTAAGGTTCATTCAACATTTCTCATCTTCAGGGTCGGTATAGAATAAACACCAAGTTGCTTTTGAACAAAGCATTGATGTTTCCACTTCAAGCAGGCTACTAGAGTTTTTCGTCGCTGGAAAAGGTATTCTGAATAGCAATTGTTATTGAATTAAAGTTTGGTAAAGTTATAAACCTTTATAGGAAGGAACATACCACCCAAATGAATTCACAAAGAACAAATGAGCATGTGTTATGTCATGGAATCTGTAATGTTTAATACCATTTGACCAATCATTTACCAATGAGAATCATAATAACACAAAGACATTAGAGTATATTTAATTTCAGTATAAATTACTGAGATTAGTTCTTTAAAATGGGGTTGGGATTTAATTTGTGAGTTAAAATAGAGCTTACATTATTAAAATGTATTTTTATATTGTCAATGAACTATTAAAAATATTAAAATCTAATAGCAAATTTATAGTGTAACTCATCTTAAATTGATTTACTATGCGTTAATAATAGATTAAGTACTGTGTAAGGTTCATTCAACGTTTCATATCTTCGGAGGCAGTATAGAATGAACACCAAGTTGCTTTTGAACAAAAAATTGATGTTTCTACTTTAAGCAATTACTAGGATTTTTCGTCGTTTGAAAAAGTATTCTAAATAACTGTTTTCATCGAAATAAAGTTAGTGTTATTGAATATGTAATGTTTATTACCAATAGACCAATCATTTACCATTAATTTTTCTTTATGAATAATGTAGTAAATCAGAGATTGTGAATAAAAATAAAATATTTGTTTATTTATTAAATTTCACAAGCCTGCAAGATAAGTTCGGCTCTTTTGTACTAACGATGTTAAGTACTTTTTTTAGACATTTAATGATAAACTTGGTTACCAAATTTATGACAAAATGTTATTTTATGTGTTAAAAGCGATCTTATATATTAAAATTTATTTTTTTATAAACGTAAACGAATTACTAAATATTATGAATCTGGGCTTTTTAAAATTTAATGACAATTTGTAATGTAACATAAGCTGAAAAATATTTTAGTACATGTTTAAAAAATTCGGGATTTGGAAGGTTTAATTAACATTTCATTCATTCAAAGATATATTTTTCTTAAAAAATATTTTTTTAGATTAAACAAAATAGGAAACGGAGATTTTATACTTCAGAGAAATCTTTATAGAATAAATATTTTGTCTATTTTTATCTCCACCCTATGCTAATTTATTGCTATACATAAATGTAACACCTCAAAAACGATATCGTTTACCTAAGTGACCGTAGCTAGAATTATGTGATGTCATTAATATTCCTACAAGTTAAAGTAATAAATCACCGACTCTGCGTCAACATAAAATGATTGTTTACATTTGATCAGCATAAAAGCTCGAATTAAATTTGCCTCTTTTGCACAAATAATGCTAAATAAAATTTCTTTCCAAAATCATTTAAAAATAAAATTCAGTAATAAAACTGTGAAAAGAATTTGCTAGTTAAAATAAAGCTTACATTTTAAAGTGAATTTATTTATATTATAAATGAATTATTAAATATATTAAAATATAATAGAAAATTTGTAGTGCAACGCATCTTAAATTGTTTATTATGCGTTAATAATATATTTAGTGCTGTATAAGGTTCATTCAATATTTTAATATCTTCGGAATTGATATCAAATGAATACCAAGTTACTTTTGAACAAAACGTTGCTGTTTCCACTTCAAGCAGAATACTGGGATTTTTCGTCGTTCGAAAAAGTATTCTAAATAATGGTTTTTACACTGTAAAAAATTTCAGATGTTTCTGAATATGTATAAATGTACTGTAATCAAAAACGAAAATATACAGTGACCTCTTCTAACTCACCTAAGGTTTCGAAAAACATTCCTTTACCTCTAAACATCCCAGAAAGTTATTTGTTTTCGAAATTTAAATAAGAATTTATAAAAATTAATTTTTATTAGCTGCCCGTCCATTTCGGAAACGTTTCTAAGTAGCTTTTACAGTACAATAATCACTTTTCTCAAATCAAAATATCACTTTTTGGATTCTATCAATTCTCAAGTAAACATTTTCAGCTGCATAACTGATTTTGTGAATGCAATTGTAGCAAAATAATGTCACTTTTCGTATTAATGTTAATACTGTTAATATTGTATGTTTGTCTATTAAACGTGCTCTCTGAATATAAAAATATTTTCGTATGAATTGGTAGCATCCGAAAAAGTGATATTTTAATTTGAGAAAAGTGATTATTGTACTGTAAAAGCTACTTAGAAAAGTTTTCGAATTGGACGGGCAGCTAATAAAAATTACTTTTTATAAATTTTTCTTTAAATTTCGAAAACAAATAGCTTTCTGGGATTTTTAAAGGTAAAAGAACGGTTTTAGAAACCTTAGGGGAGTTAGAAGAGGTTGCTGTATATTTTCGTTTTTGATTACAATGCATTTTTATGTATTCAAAAACATCTGACATTTTTTACAGTGTATTTAATTCAATTTTAGTAAAATTATAACCTTTATAGGAAGGAAAATACAGCCTTAAATAATTCACAAGGAACAAATGAGCATGTGTTATGTCATAGAATCTGTAATGTTTATTACTAAATGACCCATCATTTACCAATGAAAATCACACTAATACAGAGACATTAGAATATATCTAAGTTCACTGTAAATAACTAGGTTTAGTTCTTTAATATTGGATTTTTTTTTAATTCTTATAAATCGACAAGTAATTGTTGTTTTTTTTTCCTATGCTTTTTTAATTTACTCTGCATTAGAAATTAATGTTCGAATTTTAACGCAATCTTTTTAGAGCATTTTAATAACCCAGATTTTCATCACTTACAAAAAATTTTGTAACGTACGGATGAGCAGAATTATTTTTTGCAAAATAAAATGTGAGAAAATGTAAAAAAAATCAGTTAAAACCTGGATGATCCCTCGCATTGTCGTTCGCTTACGCATAGACATCAACAATTAAATTACGTAGAAAATAACAATTCAATGTATTTTCGTGATTTTTCTATTTTAAATTATAAGTTCTGAAAAATAGACTTAAATATACAAAATGATAGAAATTTGAGTTTTCTTTAAGGGTTAAATTTGAAAACAGATACATTTGATACTACTTGTTGTGCTTAAGCCATTTGGTAGGCCTCCCAACCTAGTTGAAACTGAAACAGAAACTGCTATTCCAGTTATAAGACAATGAGGAAATATGGGTTAATTGACCATGCGTTAGAAATTAATAGTTCAAAATTCCTTAAACTAAAATTATATTATTATAAATGTGTTGTTCTAAAGTTGAAAATGTTCTTAAGATATATTAAATTGAATATATTAAGTACATAATTGAACAATGAGAATAGAGAAATTGTTTCCAAAGTTAATATGGCGTTTAATCCTTGAAATGAATTTAAGATTCTTTTATCGGTACAATAAAATAATCACTAAGGCACTATAGCATGAAGCTCAGGAAATTCACAAAGGGATGTTAAGTTTTAAAATCTATTTGTTGTATGCATGCTGCAAACAAGGGGCTTAAAAGTTAATTTGTTGGTTATTAAACAACATTTAAAAGCTTATTAAATACACATGATGCAAGTAGATGTAAAGATTATTGCTTAAAAGAATGATAATTAAAGATAGTAAAAATTATATTTAAAGTTTTAATTAAATTTTATTTAATATCTTTATAATTAAATGTGTATTGTAAAATTCTTTAGTTTTTAATAATTTAATGAATACATTTTTTAAATATATTTATCAAGGAAATAATAATTATATTTATGTTAAAGTAGAGGTTAATTGAAATATTTAAAATGCATTATATAACATTGAAATGCAGTAATACAACGGTTCTCATCGATAATCTGATCGAAAGCAATTGGTTAAATCCGAAACCGAGGAAAACCAAGACAATTTCTTTCGTATGAATTTATGTAAATTGAATTAATTCATTGTAATCTCTTCAAAATTCGTATTAAAACACATTTTTAGGAGAATAAGTATTGCTTTTAATATAAGAAATATTGAGAATCTAATATATTGTTTTTGACGTAATTGTATCAAGACACTGTACCTGGGATCATTTCCGTCTTTGGCCTTTTGGTAGTACGACTATCTGAGATAGAATGGACAAATGTGAAACAAAGAAATAATCTGTTTTTGTTGCCTCTTTAAGATTTGATTGAAATGGGGTAAAATATTATCGTTAAACAAATTGATGATACGGCTTACAACCAGTTTTCTTGAGTTTTCTCGATAAAGCCCTGTACCTTACACCCTATCGAAAAAATGTCCTTAATCTCTGACTAAAGCACATTCTCCACTGCCTCTACCTCCTCATCTAACGTCTGTTTTACTTCTAGGTGAAGGTCTTGCAGCTCTTAAGTAGTAAATTCAGTAGTTTATTCATCCAATCAACTGTTCCAGATGCCCACCCTTTAGATGAAAATCCATGGACTTTCTAAAATCAATAATAGTTTGTATGTAGTACATGTAGAATCTGCTGAATATAGATACTTTCTTTGTTTCTTTAATTGACCTTTCGAAATAAATAAAAAAATGCTTAAAACTACTTTGAAAATAAATGAAATTTTTTGCCTAGACGCACAGTTTGATGTGCACACCGCGTAAAAGAACGCCATATTGAACAGGAGAACTCGCGATCGCCCTTTTGTTTTTTAAACCATAACGAGATCATCAAAATACATCGTGGAAATCCGAGTCAACCGTCAAAAAACGAGACAATTTTTTAACAAAATATATTCTCGATGACCACAGTAAATGGAAATCTCGACATTACTGTATATGTAACATATCGCATTATAGTATTTTAAAAAATTAAGAGATAAAACAATGTTTGCTATTGCATGTTTGAAAATTTACCCTGGTTCAAAATAACACATTTTTCTAAAAGAAATATATAAATATTGAATTTTTACATGCAGAGTGCTTCAGAATTCATCCGAATAATTAACAGAGATGATAGAAAACATTAAGAGGAACAATAATTGGTATAGAACTTGGGCCCGCAAACCACTTATTTCGCCACAAATACAGGGTGTTTCAAAATTCTACGAAGAAATTAAGTGGGGGAATAGAAGGCATCAAAAGGATAAAAATTTGACTTACAGAACATAAAATCACAAATCACTCATTTAGTCACGAATACAAATTGTTTATTTCTAATTGTGCTCGGGATGATGGCAATAATATTGTGAAAATAAAAGCATTATATTAAAAATATAATGATACTTATATCCTTTGGTATAAAATCTGATAGCATCGCAAATGTGTGTTCATTTCGTCTATCATGCTGTATGATTGGTGATGCCATTACAAAATATGGAGCACTAAACGCATACTGCTGGCGCATACGATGGAATGTTCTATCAATATACAGGGTGAGTCATAAATATCGAAACAATAGGCTATCTCATTAAATATTGCCTCTAAACCGATACTTCCAATTGCAAAAATTCATAAAAAAAGGTGAAATTTCTGATAAGGTAAGTTGCAACTCCATGGTATTTCCATTTGAAAAAATATGAAAATAAAATTTTTATACGGCCCCCGTCGAGCAAAATTCCCAATTAGGAAATTATTCCTTATCCATTCCTAAACCGAACAAAAAAATTTCATACTCGTATCTGAAAATCTGACAGAGATATTAAAATCCAAAATTCTCCAAAATTCGCGACTTACACCTCTTTTCCTTGCCTGCAAACGAAGAATTTCCCACTTGTTTTCAAAGCAAATAAGGGATCGTCCACAAATTATCCGTATTAAATGTCGATTCAAGACCTGCCTCTTATTTGGGCATAATAAAGCAGCATATTGATATAAATCAAAACTTGTAATCAAAATAAATTGATCGTTAGCACTGGAGGTGTGCAAGGATCGGAATACCAAGGAATGGTCCCAAAAAGGGAAAAAAATTCTGTCCGGCATGTAAAAACGTTAAAATCATAATTCGGACCAGCCTGGAAAAAAGTTTAAATCATAGCCCGGCTCAACCGTGAATTTCTACATAGTTTTTTACTTCAATGTAGTTAAAAATTGTTTCGCGAGGAGGAGTTCTGAGAGTTCTGACTAAAAAATGCTTATTATAGCTTTTCATTTTTTATATTTATACTTTTTATTATTAAAGAAGCACCAAAAGCTGTGATATATTTAATTTATCAATGAATCTCTGTTTATATCTAAATGTTTCACTTATATTTTAATATCAATAATCCATATTTCGTGTGTTGGAGACTTTGGAAAATGTTGTTCAGTAAAATCTTTTAAGACGGAATTACATATGAAAGAAAAAATACATAATAGACAAATGCCCTTCGGAGTAGGGTTAAATGGAGTTTATTTTTCCTCAGGTATTATTGTATTCATTTTGCATGGATCAACCATTTTTTCTGGTTTTATTGTGTATATTTTTTTTAGACTTAAATATTCTATTCTTAAAAAAAAAGGTTTTTTTCCTTTTTTTTTTTTTTTTTTTTTTGGTTTTTTTTTTTTTTTTTGGTTTTTTTTTTTTTTTTTTTTGTTTTTTATTTGTAAAATAAAAGCGTAAAAAAGCATTTTCTGTAAAAACTGTAAATTTTTAAAGAAAAAAAGTACAAATTTGAAACATGTCATTTTAAATTATTTTACATTAGATTTGTTTCGGGCAAAAGTGAAAAATTATTTACTTTTTAAGATTTTTACAAAATTATAAGATTTTTTTTTAAGTTATAGTATTTTTTCAATAAATATTTTAATAGTTCTAAAATTAATATTGAAAAACAAAAACCCCTATACAAAACTAAAACCAAATTTTCATCTTTTATTAAATGTAAAGAAATTGAAATCCCTTAAATAATGTTTGGAATTATAACGATTTTTAATTATCTCCTTTAAACTAGTACTATTCGTATGAAATTTTTATAAATTTTATGATAAATTTTAGGATGTGGTTTTCTTTGCAAATTATATAGCTAACCATCACAAAAAAAGAAAAAAAATCAAATTTTTAACTCAAAAATAGTTTACTCGTTTTCTAAAACCGTTAAAATAACATTGTCTTTTGAATTGAACGCATTTCAATTTGTGTCCAATCCCTTAAAACCTAATGAATTATTCAAACGGCTATAACTCTACGAGTATTGAAGATATGAAGATGCAACTTTTTGTGTATTATTCAGGACTGGATAAGGAAAGTTTTCCTAATTGGAAATTTTATCCTATGGGGCCGTATAAAATGTTAATTTTCGTACTTTTTAAAATAGACCGCCATGGAATTGCAACTTACCTTATCAAAAAGTTTACCTTTTTTAATGAATTTTTGCAATTGAAATTATAGTCTAGGGGCAATATTTAAGGAGATAGCCTATTGTTTCGATATTTATGACTCACCCGGTATGAATATATATTATATTGATGGTACCATATTTACAGCACAGGCGATTATGTATATATGAACTAAAATGTGGTAACATCATAATTGTTCTAGAAAAATTATATTCTCACGCAACTGATGTTATCATATGAACAGATAATTACAGTCCAAAATGGGGAACGTCAAGCGCGTACTGTTGGCGCGTATGTTGCAAAGTTCCACCAATATATATGTGGTGTTATAAAGAAATTGGCGATAAGCATTTAAAAAATGCATGATTATTTCTTTTAGTGATGCGTGAATCGATATTAAGAAAAAAACGACATCTTGTCGATCGTTAATGCAGGTCATGGAGTGGCCAATAAACAATAGAAGAAATTCGACCAGGAGTTTCTCCTTATCTGCTTAACTTTAAATGTTCATTAACAACACATTAACTAAAAGCAGTTCCCACATTAAAGCTTTAGCTCAGATCTTACAGTGTTAAATTATAAGAAATTTAGAACTTAGAAAGCGTTGGATAAACGGGAAATTCTAGCCAGCGTAAGAATTTAACAGACTGAAAATCGTACAAATTATCAGCCTTTAATGAAATCTCCTGCTTTTCGATCAAACTCACAAGGATATAAATCATGAGATCGCGCGCTTTTGATTCTATGGAACAAGAACGTCCCGCGAACTGGTGCAATGAGAATAAATTCTTCAAAATAATCTAAAAAAGCACGTAAAGATATAAAATTATGAGGAGTAAATAAATATCCGAAGGCGCGAAAAATCTTGGAATAAAAATAAGTAAAAAGAAAGAAAGATGTATGGCTTTTTTTTTAAACATTCAAAACCACTAAATAATAGAAATTCGTCAAAAGTGATCAGGCAGTTTTGGAATAAACTAAAAACTTTATATTTAAGTAAACTAAGTAAGATAATAATTAATTTAAAAAGATTTTATTAGAATCAATAATAAGGTACACTAGGGTAATAACGCCACGTTAAGGTTCTACCAATTTTCACGGCTCAGTTTTACTTTGTATTTTTCAAACAAATATATGATTTGATACAGCAACTCATTGACTATCTATATAAAAAAATAATTTAACAGATATGTATTCATAAAGTGTAATAGCATGATTTCTTGACCAATGCTATTTGGCGTTATTACCCACCTATATGGGCAATAACGCCATGCAAACAAAAGTATGAAATAAGATGGAATAATTGCATGTAGATTGCCCAATTCTAAAAATACAAACTTTACAAACTTTGAAATTGACAAATTGCATTCTAAGCTATTGAAAATGTTCAATTTTTTGTGAAAGTGTAAGAAAAATAAAGGTGTGGTGTGGGGGGGGGGAGGGATGAAGCAAAAGAATATTAGACCGTAAGCTTCTTTTTGCTTAAAAAGGACCGCTTAAATAGAATTATTAGGAAACATTGCACACTCTTAACTGTGTTTGTTTGAATCAGTATTTAGGATGTAGCTCGGCCACTGTAGGGAATCAACCGGGGTGTTAATGCCAAGGATTGGCGTTATTACCCCGTTATAGTTATTGCGTTGTACATTTTAAATTACAAAATATCTCGAGAAGATATCCAAAATCTTCAACAACGTTTTGAAAGTCCATGAAATGTACTACAAATTTAAGTAATTAATAAAGTACTTCCGGATTAAAAAAATAGTCTTCACATCACAAAACGTATCTCGCAAATTTTAGATCAAGCGTTGATTTTAGCTGCTTGTAAAAACAATAAGACCTAAAAATGAAACAAATTAACTTGAAGCTGTTTTTTGCGATTTATATGACTCAAAACCCTTCTGCGCAGAGCACATGGGTGTCATTTACCAGATTATTTCATAATTATGCATAATATTATCACTTGGCGTTATTACCCCGCCTGGCGTTATTACCCCATACCACCTTACATATTAGTAACGAATAGCAAATTAGTGAATATGCCGGGAATTAATCGTAATAAAAAGAAAATAAAAAAAGATATTGCGAAGGAAAAAATAAATAATGTAACATCTATATATTTGTGTGTATGTCTGCTGTGTCGTGGCGCATAGAGCATGGAAACATTCAATCGAATTCATTGTAATTCCGTCCAGGTATGCGTGAACTCATTTTTGCTGAACACTGACACCTTGCCGATCGTTAATGTAGATTGTGAAGTGGGCTTTAAGACAATGGCATAAATTAAACAAAGAGTTTCTGCATGGAAAAAAAGTCAGCCATCTTCTTAACTTTTATTCTTTATCAGTAACACAGTTGCTAAAACAGTTCCCACCTTCATTCTAAATCTGAGGTGTTTATTTGACATATCACAGTTGATATTAGAAATTTATAATGAAAAAACCTATTGTCATTAGAGAATTGCTAAACAGCGCAGCGTAGGGTAATGCTCAAAATGGAAAATCGCTCAAAATAGGAGTTATGATTGAGTGGTGTATTGTGTGATGTAGATTGATCAACCTCGCAATAATACAAACCATACACTGTAAAAAAAAATTCAAGAGGTTACTAAAAATTTCTTAGTAAATTTGTATTCCACAGAATTTTTTAGTAACCATTACAAACATTTTTTTTGCAAGTGAAACAAGCATTTCTTTTGTAAACTGAACAAAAGAATTTTTTGTATAACTAACTAAACAATTTTTAGTATAAGCCACAAAGCAGATTTTAGTAATAGTTCCAAAATTACTTTTAATAACCATTACTTGCAACCGAAGCGGAGGAGCTTCCTTCGAGTTGCATCCAAACTTCTGAAGCTGAAGATTTTCGGCAAAACCGCAATAGATGGCAGCACTTAACATTTCTTACTGCTCCAACCGGATCTTCATAATTTATTCATTAACGAGACACTACAGATATTCACGGTGTATTTGGCGGTGGCAAGTTTCGAACCCGCGACCTATTAGCCTGAAGTCCGTTACTATAACCACTATGCTATCAAGGCCACACCAAATGAGTTTTAGTAAGAGCTATTAAAAATATAAAACTATTAACTCTATTCGTTGCTAACTTTTTTCTAGTGATTCTTACAGATTTTCTAGTAACCGACTAAGATTACTAAAAATTTTTTGAGTAATTACAAGGATCACAAAAGTTTTTTTAGTAGATCGACCTTTTTTTTTACAGTGTACATAGCTATCAAATATATTGTGTGCTATGATATTTAATTACAAAACGAATAAACAAATATTTCCATTACAATGTACTTCAATTTTCTAAAACTTGTCTTCAAAACAAAATGAATTAGTGTTGAACACTCTGTGTTTGTGATTAAATAGGAGGGGTGGCGAATATCTTCATTCGAGCAGATTTTCAACATTTTGATGATTTCTATGACATCTCTTAATTTGACAATAAAATTCTAGAAAACTTTGTATACTATAATTTTTTATAAAAAATCTAAAAATGTACACATGGCAAATGAGATGAAACTATATCAATCTTCCAGAAGACAAGAAATTGCTAATCATGTTTTATCTGACGGTAGAATCGTTTTTTTTTTATATTATATTTTCTTTCTTTGACAAAAAATAAATGTAATTAAAAAATAAGTAAAAATTTATTTTTTTATATTTTCTGAAATAAACTAACGGTCTAAACTAAGTTGTCAATTATTAAAAAAAAAATTAAAGAAAGAGTTCCGTATTTATAATAAAAAAAGCTATAATACACTACGTTGATTATAAATAATTTGAGTCATGCAGTATTAAAGATAGATTGTTTTGCAGAGTGCACTTAACCTTTTTTTAATTTCTAACTTTTCTTTGTTCTGATTAACGTTTTTAAAATTCTTTATAGGAATGGAAAATATACTTCGATGAAATACTTAAACATTCACATTCAATTGATTCTTTTTCTTTAATTCGTTGGAAAGAGAAAATTAAAATTAACCGAAAAAAATGCGAGAAGAAAGTATGCAAATATCTATTGTTTTATTTATTTATTTCGTTTTTTTTTCTAACTGCAAAAAGAAAGAATTTTTTCTCCGATTTATATCTCACATTTATTTATTTAAAACATATCAAATATTACAAATTTGTGAAAGAATTTTTAAAAATACATATGAGTTTCTTCCCCCGATTAAACAAACAAAAAAAAATTATATACAAGGTGAGTCATAAATATCTGAACAATGGGATATCTCCTTAAATATTGCCCCTAGACCCATACTTCCAATTGCAAAAATTCATAAAAAAGGTGAAGTTTCTGTTGAGATAAGTTACAACTCCATGGGGGGTCTATTTAAAAAAAATACGAAAATTAAATTTTTATACGTCCCCTGTACGACAAAATTCCCAATTAGGAAATTAATACTTATGCACTTCTAAACTGAGCAAAAAAAAATTTCATTTCGATATCTAAAAACCTGACAGAGATATTAAAATCAAAAATTATCCAAAATTCGTGTTTTACAATTCTTAACCATACCTGTAAACGAAGGATTTTTGACTCGTTTTGAAAGGAAATGAGGGATCATCCACAAATTTCCCATTATTAAATATAAATTTCAGACAGTGTCTCTCATTTGGACATAGAAAACTAGCGTATTGAATTAAATATAAACTTGTATTCAAAATACACTGGTTTCCAAAAATTAAGGAAAAATCACGAAAATAGCGATAACTCGTTCAAAAAGAAAGCAATCCGTATGAAATTTGCATAGATTGTTAAATAAAAGAAAAGCTGAATAAAGAATCTCTTTCCAAATGCAAATTAGTGGCGCTGCAATCGCATTGTGTCATCCGTGAGGTACATAAATATGCACGTTAGAAAGTAAGGCTGCAGTTGTCGCTGTGATAGTGATATTATAGATCTAGAATGGCTAATTCATTACAATGACCTCTAGGCATCATTTGCCCACAGAACTGCGGTTTAGAGCTATTGGGAGATTGGAGGCAGGACAAAGTCAGGCAGAGGTGGCTAGATGGCTAAATCTGAGTCCTTCGGTGGTTCATAGGCTTTGGCAACAATGTCAAACCACTGGTTCGATTTTAAGAAGGTTCAGCCAACGACGGCCAAGGTTTTTGACAAGCGCCGATGATCGATATTTGCGGCTATGCGTTCGAAGTAATAGAACCGCAACCCATCTCATCTTAGATCCTGCCTTGCTGCAGCCACTGGACGGTTGGTGTCAATGTCTATTGTACGTAGAAAGCTTCACGAGGGCGGACTTTACGCGAGGCGACCAGCAATTTGTGTGCCGCTCATCTCACGTCACCGGAGGGAACGTTTGATGTGGGCACGTCAACATGTCCACTGGACGGTTGACTAATGGAGGCGTGTTCTCTTCACGGAGGAGTCCCGGTTTAGCCTCCAAAGCGATAGTAGGCGTTGTTTGATTTGGAGAGAAAAAGGAACACGCTACCATCCAACAAACATTCGTGAAAGAGGCTCATACGGAGGAGGCAGTGCCTGCGTTTGGGGTGCTATCTCTTTGGGTGGACGCACAGACATCCATGTCTTTCCGCATGGAACCAGGAATGCTCACGTCTATAGAGATGACATCCTTGATGCGTATGGGCGACCTTATGCCGGTGCAATAGGTAATGATTTCCTGTTACAGGACGACAACGCTAGACTGCACATGATCTCGCATCGTGGAATATTATCCTCAGCATCAGACAATTCAGCACATGGAATGACCAGCTCGATCACCGGACTTGAATCCCATCGAGCATGTTTGGGAGGCTTTAGGAAGACTTGTCGCTGCTCTTAGCCCCCCTCCTCTGACCCTTGCCACGGTTACAAACGCTTTGGAAGAGCAATGGCTCTTACTTCCCAGCGAACTCATCGATCGCATATTTGACAATATGACACAACGCTCTATGTGCTGTATTGCTATAAGGGGTGATCATAGGGCATATTAAAGGTACTTTTCCTATACCAAACTGGCAAACTGATTTTGTTATTTTTATAATTATGCTATTTTTTGAAGCACCATAATTGTCTGGTAAATTCTTTTCATGTTATTTTACACCTTACTATGTTTTGTATATTGTGGCTGAGTTTCATTAACATCTACATGTAATATTTTGAATTATCGCTATTTTTGGGATTTTTCCTTAATTTTTGGAAACCAGCGTATGTTGGTAGTCTGCACTGGAGGTCTGCACGGATTAAAATATCTAGGTCCGGTATCATACCGAACCATAGGGAAAAAATATCGGCCCGGCCTTTAAAAATGTTAAAGTTATAACCCGGAACAACCAGGAAAAAAAATTAAATCATATTCGGCATAGCCGTGAATTTCCACATTGTTTTTTAGATCGTTGTGGTTTAAAATTGTTTTGAATGGAGGACCTCTGACCAAAAATATTTATTATAGCTTTTCGTTTTTTATATTTATACTTTTTAGTATTAAAGAAGTGACAAAGGCTGTGATACATTTATTTTGTAAATGAATTTCTATTTACATGTAAATGTTTCACTTATGTTTTAATATAGTTAATCCATATACGAAGTGTTGGAGACTTTGAAAAATGCTATACAGTAAAACCTTTTAAGACGGAATCACATAGGAAAGAAGAAATTCGTTATAGACAAATGCCCTTCCTAGGAGGCGTAAATAAGGGGGGGTGTTATCTCAGGTATTGTTGTATTTATTTCGTATGATCAACAGATTTTCCGTTTAAGTCGGAATTCCGTCATAGCAGATTTTTTCACTGGTTATATTGTATTTAAGTTTGTCGCCTTTAAATATACTATTCCTTAAAAAATTAATTTTATTTTATTTTATTTATTTATTTATTTATTTGTTTTGTTTTATTTTATTTTATTTTATTGTAAAATAAAAGGAATTTCAAAATCTGTGTGGTTTTTGAAAAAAATTTGATTAAACTAAAATTTACTAATTGTATGC
This sequence comes from Maratus speculifer, assembly GCA_964019185.1. Taxonomy (NCBI): domain Eukaryota; kingdom Metazoa; phylum Arthropoda; class Arachnida; order Araneae; family Salticidae; genus Maratus; species Maratus speculifer. The sequence continues at coordinate 409,897,986 of OZ025290.1, read as the reverse complement.
TCGTATAAGGACAGACAGAGACAGTGATTTTAATACGGATTGTTCGAGAACGGGATTGAAAATTTCATCCAATACAGACCTAAGAAGAAGGAAACAGTTCCCTCCGGTATGAAAAATACGTTAGGCCCGGCCAGGCGAGTCTTTGGAAAAAAAGTAATTTCTCGGTCCTGGCTAAGCCTGGGGCTAGAATACAAATTTTTAACAGCCTCTTCAGGATGATAAAAAGCTTCAAAACTCTGCGAGTTTTAAAGATATGAAGTTGCAATTTTTTGTGTCTTGCTCAGGACTGGATAGGGAAAGTTTTTCGAACTGGAATTTTAACCCTACGGGGGCCGTATAAAAATTTAGTTTTCGTATTTTTCAAATAGACCCCCCCCCATGGAGTTGCAATTTATCTTATCAAAATTTTTTTGCAATTGGAAGTATGGGTCTAGGGGCAATTTTTAAGGATATAGCCTATTGTTCGTTATTTATGACTCACCCTGTATATAATATATATATACAGTGGCGGTCAAAAGTTTCCGGCCAGTTAGTTTCTTCGATTTATTTACCAAAAGGTTTCAGCAAAGATTGATTTGAAGCACAATTGCTTCAAAAGTTAGGAATATGTGAATGACCTCTGACCACGTGATGATTTTGATTGGATACTGAAGATGCTTTACGCAAAGGGATAAAATTCGAAGTTCGCGTTTGCAAATGTTTCCGGCCACTTATCATTCTTTAGTTTTTTCTATCGGTAAACTGTTTTTTGGTCCTGTCTATGAATGAATCAACGTGTATAGTATAGTTTGAATTCAAAATTGAAAAATTCAACAATTATTGTTCATAAATGAGTAATTAGTTTGTCGCTAAAAGGCCAATCTTCTCCAGATATTGCGGCAAAGTTATCGATCGGTTTATATATATTGACTGTAAACTATATTTAAAAATTATATAAAGATGGTCGTGGCCTTCAGGACTTTCAGAGATCCGGGAGATCACGGAAAATTACTATTCCTGTGGACAAAATTATCAGGTGAAAAACAATTGGTAATCCGCATAAAAATACCGCTGAAATATACTGCGATTCACAGAATGAAAATATTGCTGAAATAAGTCCGTATACCGTATTAACATGATGACGTGATGCATAACTTTATGGAAGAGTCGGTGTTAAAAGAATTTCAGAGTTAAAAAAAATACAGACGTACCCAACTGGGGTTTTCCAAAAAACACAAAGTCTGGTCAAGTGAAAACTGGAAAAAAGTTCTATTTTTCCATTAATCGAATTCGAAATAGTTTTGGGAGTGATGGAAGGAACAACGTCCGATGACCTAACAACAAAAGATATGATTCGACCTATGTTATTCCTACAAAGAAGCATGGCAGAGGACACGTTATGAATGGTACGTTGCTGCGCCGCAGTACTTATTACTAAAGCCAATAAAATAGTAATATGATAAAATACTAATGGTAAATGTTTTTGATCACTGTAATTTTCTATTACAATACCACTTTTTTACAAACTTGTGAAGGTGGCCGGAAACTTTTGAGAACATGCATTTTCCTTTCTAGTTAAATTTATTGATATTTACATGTTCTTTTATAAGTAAGTCCCTAACTATTATGTCAATTAAATGTATAAATAACACTTTTAGATTCCTCTTCATATGGGTATATTTACAAATTAACTGAAAAATTTTTGCTGGCCGAAAACTTTTGACCGCCACTGTACATACTGTTTACTTGGGAAATTTTAAATTCCTACGTCAGAGCATTTTGAATTTCTTTTACAATTACTCTAATTACTTCAATATTCCAATTCATTTTGTCTATTTATTACAGAAAATTATCATTTAAGTAAATGAGATTATATACCTTGTACTTTAAGTATAATATAAAACGGAAATAAATAATTTTGAACACTGAGAGAAACATTTGAGAAAATAATTGATAACCTTATGCAAAATAAAAAATTGAGAAAATGCATATATTTCTGAAAACATATATAAATAATATAACATATATAACATATATAAAAAAACAAACATAACAACATGAATATTAAAATACTGGATTATTTATCTGATTATGTATTAAGATATTTTGCATATTTATGTCTATAGTAAAAGACAAACGGATATTTGCTTAACAATGGGGTTAACAGCAGGTGATACAATTTCGTTTTTACTACACAATTTTAATTATTATTATTATTTTAATTTTAAACATTGCCCATTTTTAAGTCTTTTCTACCGAATAAAACAAGTTGGAAATTGCACGTGAAGCGTTTCAAATAAGGTGCGTTCGTACGATAACGAAGTGAGATGATTGACGGAATCCTGAGAATGAAGGAATCCGTTTTTAAAAAAATGCTGTATTAAATGTAAAGAAAAAAAAATCCACGGAGGAAGTAACATACATAACTAGCTGCTAAGACGGAAAACTGCCTAAAACAAAACATTGTTCATTTTTCCGAAATCATACCTACATTATATTCATATTTTGACATTTAACACATCTGAAAATTTTATTACGAAAGCCACAACAAATTTTAAGATGAATTTTATACACACCTCTCCGTTCCCGCTCCGCACCAATTGAAAACACATCTATGCTGAAATGAAAGGATATTTAAAAAGAAAAAGAGCTTCATACCTGTTTTATATCCTGCAAATTACTGCTTTTAAAAATTTCATTTCAAAGAGCATTATAGATCGTGAAATATACCCCCCCCTTTCCTAAAGTATTCTTCCTGAGAAAAAGAAGGGAAGGAGGAATCGGAAAATCCCTCTTTCATGCGATTTGAAATAAGGAAATTATCCTTAAAAATGATTCTAAAAGCTTTTTAAAGTTATATATAAAAAACTTTAATGTTCCAGTTATTTGGTAATTTTTATATTTATAAAATTGAGCTAAAATATGTAGAGTTATAATGATTCAGGATCTATTATGATTTGTGTAATGAAATTTTGAAAAGGGGTGACTCTCAGGATACAAAAACATTTAAGCCGCTTTTTTTTCTTTTTAAGCGTCCTTCCATTTCAGGTAGATGCGTTTGCAGTCAGGGGAAGAAGAGGGAAGGGTTGTGTGTAAAAAGCATCTTAAAATTTATCGTGGCTTTCGTAACAAAATTTTCAGATATGTTAAGTGTCAAAATACAAGCGTCAATATAACTTAGAGATGAATACAGATTGCAGAAAAATGAAAAATATTTCGTTTTACACAGGTTTTCGTCTTAATGAATAGTTTTGTTTGTTACTTTTACCGTCATAATCAATAATTTTTTATTTTCAAGATAGGATTTGCTATAAACGAAATATAGACGAATCTTTATTCTAAGGCTTAATGTATTTTTATGTGTCGATTTATAAGTCGCTGCCCCGCTTTTATTTTAGTCAGTAAACTTGCCACCACTATTTCGTAATACGGCTTTAACTTCAGATTTCACTAGACTACGCACAAGCAAGAAGCCTTTGCTTGCTCCATTCTATAAAGATTTTTGGCATCACTAAATTTTTAAATACAATTTCATACTATTTACTGGAAAAAAAGTTTAGATTAAGTATTAAGATTTTTTAACACAAAAGAACCGTGTTTAAGTCATATTTTCAATTTATTGTACGTAGAAAGAGAATCAGTTAACCAGTTACAAAGACATTTTTCGAATACAATTTATTTACGTTAAGTGTGCGAAAAGTCAATCCTTAATAAAAAGTAAAATTTCGTTGTTTTTTATTAATTATAATTGACATTATTCAATCATAAATATTATTTTAAATCTCTTTCCATCCAAAAAAAATCTATTTCTGTAGGTGAGTGAAAAGTCGATTGAAGATGTCGACAAAGATGCGCCACTGTGAAATGAACCGAAAAGCTCATGCGTATGAAAACTAGAAGTCTGAATGTCGACAGCCTGATGAGGACGCCAGGGCAATCTGTTGGCCGATGTTTGAACTATTTTAAGAATGCGCATATTTAAAAATTTACCGATTTTCTGAAAGCAATGCAGCAAACCGCACATTTTTATCTCAAACCGTTTTTTAGTTATTTACATTCAAAATGGGTCAGTCATTTACTGGACACCCTGTATATAATTATCTATATGCTCTGTGATGTTATTGTGTTAGATTGGAAAATCTCCCCAGTAGCCAAACAATATTGGGCCAATATTGGCTACATCTGGAGCAATATTGGCACATTGGCACAATACTGGCATGAAATATTGCACCAGTATTGGGGTGTTTACATTTTGCCCTTATTTAGCCAATATTTGTAGCCAATATTATGCAAATATTGGGGTTTCATTGGAAATATTGCCAATAAAACGCCAATATTGGTTAAATATTGGGATTTCATTGGAAATATTTCCAATGTTACGCCAATATTTGTACAATATTAGGAACTTATTGGAAATATTTCCAATGTAACGCTAACACTGGCATAATATTGGCTGCAAATATTGCCTAAATAAGGGCAAAATGTAAACACCCCAATATTGGAGCAATATTGGCGTTTTATAAGCAATATTTCCAATAAATGAAATATTGGCGCAACGTTGGACCAATATTGGTTTTCTAATAGGGCTATGTCAAAGTCACTTGCCGCTAAAAAAAAAAAAAAAAAAAAAAAAAAAAAAAAAAAAAATAAGATTTTTTTTTTTTTTAGTATTTTGAAACATATTCATAAAATGCATCATTCTTTCATAAAATGAATTTCCTCAAAAATAAATGCGTGATAAGTTTATGAGATTTTATGAATTCACAGATAGATATAATACACAGTAACTTTCGCACATATAGTCCAATGAGGTGGGTATTAAAAAGAGAATGCATAGAAAAGTTCAGTTCTGAATCTCCAAAAACAGTTGGGGAAAAATAACAGATGTTTCAGCCTACCAAATAGATATGAAACCTCTTCACTCTTATTAAATCACAGACTTACTCACGCATTTCTTTAATCTCAGTTCCCGATGTTGCCTTATATTTTATTTATATCTAGAAACGCATTACATATATATCTAGGAATCTTTTATGTTTTAGAAGTATGGTATTTGTCAGAATACAAATAGAAAGTTGTAACATGTAAACATGTAAAAACTTTTCAAATTAAACATTAATAAGTTTTTCGTTAACAAAGATCCCTATTTGAAATTCATATTATTCAAAAGAGATTTTCAATACAAAAACAATTTCAAATATATAAAAAGAAAATGTGTAATTTTGTAAATTGATTTTTCTGCATTTTGCTGCAAAGTATTCGTTTATGAGTTTAGAAACATTTTTTTAATTATGTTGTAAAATACATTTTTATCGTATTTTTGAATTTTATCGTTTTTTGTATACATATGTATACAGAAATTGTGTTCAAAAATAATTTATTTTTAATTACTTTATTCTAATTAACTTCTTACTATTGAATTAGTTTTACTAGCTTATGAAATTGCATTGATTAGTTAAAAATGTAGATTTTACTTAATATAAATCTACAAATAGGTATATAGGAATGCAATGTATATTTAAAATGCCTTATAGTGTATATATACAAAAAATAATATCACTTTTTAAATGTAGACTATAAAATTCAATTCAATAGCAATTTGTCGCATATTGTCGTGTATAAGCAGAGCATAAGAATTTTGATTTCTTTAGAGAAATCATCCAGTAAGCCTATGTTAAAAAAAAGCAATTTAAAATGCAGCAAACAGAAACTTTGTTTCTTCCTTTACTACACTAATAGTAAACTAGTTGGATGTGTCAATCCCAAAACTTTCTTCTATCTCATAATTATTCATCTCTCATTTTAATATTAAAAAAAAAAAAAAAAAAAAAAAAAAAAAAAAAAAAAAGTGGTGACCCCAAAGTTATCCACTATCAAATTTCCTTCAACATTTGACCTAGACTAATGAGATTCTGGTATCTGAAAAGCCTAAAACGCAAAATTTAATTAATATTCTGAGAAAATGGGCTTAGTAGTGCCTCATGTTGGGTAATTTATACTAAAACCTAATAAACATCTATTTATGTCAAGACCTAACAGAATCTGAAATCTGATGGAATTTCATCCATTAGTTCTTGAGATATAGTTATAAAAAAATTCCAAAACGTAGCACAGCAACACCAAATCATGGACAATTTATGCCAAAACGTAAAAAAGCGTCTAATTATGTTATGGTGTAAAAGAATCTGAAGTTTGATGAAATTCTGTACATTAGTTCTTGAGATATAGCTAGTTAAAAAAAAACATGTAAAATATGCACAGTTGTTGATGATGCACAGCACCATCAGTTGAAGGATTTATAACAAAACGTAATTATCGTGTAATTATGTTATATGTCATTTTGTAACAAACTCTGAAGTTTGATGAAATTCTGTGCGTTGGTTGTTGAGATATAGCTATCGGCAAAATCGTGCAAAATGCAGCATAGCTGCACTACCTGTTGCCTGGTTAATACCAAAATGTAATCAACGTCTAATTATGTTATATATTCTAGTGTAACAGAATCTAAAATTTGATGACGTTCTCTGCATTCGTTCTTGAGATATAGCTATCGCAAAAATCGTGCAAAACGTAGCATAGCAGCGCCACCTATAGAGCAGTTCACAACAAAACCTTATCAGCGGCTATGTATCTGAAGGTATCGCGGAACCTGAAGTTTGGTGACATTCTGTGCATTAGTTCTTGAGATATAGCAATCTTGAAAATCATGAAAAACGTAGTATAGCAGCGCCACCTGCAAGCCAATTTTCGCCAAAAACCAATAGGCACTAATTCATATCAAGGTCTAACTGAATATAAAGTTTAATTAAATTTTGAACATTAGTTCTTGAGATAGAGCGCCCAAAAATTTTTTGTCACATACAGACAGACATACAGACAGACAGACAGACAGACAGACGGACAGACTCACAGAAAGACATTTTCTAAAAATAGTCAAATGTGTCCAGGACCCTCTAATACGTATAAATCCGTCGAAAACCGGAAGTCGAAAATTTTCATGAATCCAATACTTTCTTCTTGTAAAGATAGAAGAAAGTAAAAATGCGCCTTCAGAAATTATTGCTATCTCCAAGATATCTTCCGTTGATCCGCGGTGTCATTAACTCTATTCTTCAGCAATTAGACATATTTCCAAATGAATCATTTAAAGAATAACTCCGTTCAAATCAGTCTGATTAAATATCATTTGGGAATGCAATTTTAACTACTACTACTACTACTACTACTACTACTACTACTACTACTACTACTAATAATAATAATAATAATAATAATAATAATAATAATAATAAATGACATCGAGGTTATCTCTCAAGGGAGAAAGAAGCATGGTTTGAATTACAATAAGAAATGATTTTCAATCTTTTAAAGAATATTGCATGAATCTGCGGTCATTGAACAGAAAATGATAATGGCGATGATGCTGAGCTAGATACTGGGGAAATTTATCCTCATGAACCAATGAAAGCAAGTTTAAGGACTTGCTTGAAACTTCCCATAATGACTTGGATGTCAAATAAGGATAATTGGTGGTCTTTTCATTGTAAAAGAACGGATTTAATTTTTTTTTTTGAAATTTTGAATTTTTTTTATATTATCATATTTACCTATGGCATACCATTATATACCATTTTATCCTATGGCATAAAATGTTCGAATATTTCATACACACCGTTCGATATAAGGCGATCTCTTTACTTTGGAGCCATAAAATGCCCAAATTTTCTCGATTTATACACGGTAATGTGTGTACTATAACAATAATTTACCTTTAAATAAAGAGAAAGAAATTATCCTAAATAAACATTCTGAAAAATGGATCATACACTTGTTAACCTAAATCTAAATTTTTGTAATTATCATACATACCCGAAGGTACATGGATTAACATGTTCAGCTCTACATATTATTTCCAATAAGCAAGTATATTACATAGTATGCTAAATTTAGTTCAGCAAGAAAATGTATATAATTATTGCAAATTCATATTCATCAATTTCTACCTACACTGAAAGCACGTGAGTAAGTGTAATCACAGATAGCACACAGGATACCGTTAAATTTTTATTTCAAGACAACTTATGCTTTAATTAATAAATCCAAAAAATTAATTGATAATTATTAAATTATTACCAAAGTGGTAGTGCAAAAAAATAATTTAAAAATAATTATAAGAGCGATTTATTTATTTTAATGAATTTAAAAATGCGGAAATCAAATAACTTGGATAAAATCCAAAATTCCTAAATTTTAAAAAATCTAAAAAAAAAAAAAAAAAAAAAAAAAAAAAATAGCGGAGATATAAATAAAATTTGGAATTTCTAAAAACGAAAAAATATATATATATATTTAAACGGAGTTAATATGCTGAATCCTTAATAAATCACACTATTTTTTTTTAATAGAAGGAACATTGAATTCCAAAAATAATGTGAATGTCAGATAAACGAAACCTTAATAACACTGATAAACAAATTTTAACGAATTTTCGATTTCTCTATATACGTTGGGTTTTTCTTATAGATTTTAAGCTGCTGAAAAAGAATATGTTTGTAAAAATTTTCTATCACCCTCCAATTTTGAGAAATTTCATTAATACATTTTGGAGTATGTAGGCATCGTATAGGCATTATAATTATATTATATTATTCTCTTTCATGTATTTGATTCACACAAACATTCCTTTTTCTTATTACAACGATAGAAGATACAGCAAGAGAGTAGAAACAGATGTCCCCCTAATAAATTTTATGTTAGCGACCTTGAACAGACAGCTCTAGCCACCCCCAAAGTATTTGACTTTCACGCAAATCCCTGACAGTGGAAACTTATCTTTCGGGGCAAATATACTACTGTTTCTTTGTTCTGTAAGACTTTTTAATTAGATTTTTATTATAATTATCATATCTTCCTCTACAATATGTAAAACATGTCTAGAGGATGCGTTAATGAACCCGTTTTTTTTGCTGTGTGTGCGGGGAGCTAACTTTGAAAAAGCATCGATGCGCCTATCATATGTACTTTGGATATAAAGTAGTTGAACGAGATAAGAAATAAGCACCCAGTTCTTGTTATATACAACGTGCTACAAACTTCCGGACGTGGATAAAAGGTACAAAAAAGTGTATGTCCTTTGCTATACCCATGATATGACACATGCCGAAGGATCAAATAACTGACTGCTATTAATGTATTACAAAAATTAAATGATTCTTTGCAAGAAGTAAACATAAAATTAAGCACACGAACTTAGATTCAGCAATGTGACCAGCATTACATAATGATGATTTACAAATACCCAAACCTCCAGAGAATTTTGCATATGATGATGCAGCAATAGAAATTCAAATCGCTGAAACTGAAACTTCCTCTACATCTGATATGAACTATTCTCCTGGTATAAATGAAGAACCACACCTAATAACTCAAAAAGAACTAAATGATTTTGTGAGAGACTTAAATTTATCAAAGAAAAACTCAGAATTACTTGATCAAGATTGCAAGTTTGGAATCTCCTGAAAAACAATACAAAGATATCTATTTATCTAGATTGATATAAGAAATATTCAACATTTTTTAAAAGAAAAAATGATTTACGCTACTGTAATGATATAAGTGGCTTAATGTCTGCTTTAATTTGTCAATATAACTCGGAACAATGACCTATAAGAGAGCACCCACAACTAAGACATTTACAGCTACATACTGTATAAAATTTCTTATTAATATCATTTCTTTTTACAAAAAATCTATATTTTTCTGAAACTTTATAAAAAATGCATACTTTCAGTGTATTAAATATTAATTTTAAGCTTTATAAATGTTTATTTAAAATTTTGTCATTACTAAAATACCAAATGATAAATTTTATAAGGTGTATGTGTTGAATAAATACTACAAAATTGAGATTTTCAGGATTTTGAATTTTTTAAAAATCTGTGGGTGATGGAAACTTTTTGATGGCATATTCTTTCACAGCACCACCTAATATATAAAAGTCACCACATACTTAGTTAGAAACAGAAACCTTGTTTATCAGTGTAATATAAACTTTAAACTGGCAAAAAATACGAACTTTTTTTTAATTAAATACATCTTAATAAATAAAAAGTTGAATTTGCGGCAACGGGAATCCAACTAACAATCACTTGCTCCAAGTTATTATGTCTATACTCAAAACTTTTAAATAAGGTTCACTTTGAAAATTTAAATTAACAAATGATATAGATGGAATTAATTTAATTAATTTTTTTTTTCAAAATTTTATGATTTGTCGTGAAGGAGGTATTCTGCTGTTTATACAGTTGGATGTTTTTGTGTGATTCCGTTTCTGTATGTGAAACATAATACTTCATACTCGTTTTTGATTAGAGTAAGTGCGCTGGCAAATATCGATACTATATATAGAAGTACATGTATCAAATTTCAATAGTGGACAGATGGACAGAAGTATTGAGTTCTAAGCAGGCAGAGACACGGATAAACAGAAGCCAAATTATGGCTTTTAACCTATGTTTTAAACTTTTTATGTCAGATATTAATAAAAACGTTAGAAGGATAATGCAATTTTAATGAAATATTTTCTTTACATTTCATTTATTTTTACGTACATCCATTGAGGTTGTGATTTATAATAAACTTCTATAAAAGAATTCCATACATCATGAACGAAAAAAGAAATATAAGAAAAGAATGGCGTAAAATATAACACTTTCTCATGCACGCTTTTACAAACTATTTTAATCTAAAGATAGGTTTTTACTTATATTTTATAACTCTTATAGATAATCTCTCATAGATATATCTCGTTATTATTTCTGCTTCAGAAGTCCATTAAATGTCTCAACACATACACACACACACACATATATATATATATATATATATATATATATATATATATATATATATATATATATATATATATTTATCTAAAACTGATATATTAAATCAAATCACACACCATATCTAATTGACTTGTGAGGGAGTGACCTTTATCATAAAGGCATTTTAGTATTTCTGAGATCGTGACGCCAATAATTTTATATGTGTAAGCGTAAAAGCGACATCTATCCTCTCTTTTACTTTAACTTTCTAGAGTGTGTGTTTCTCTTTCGGATTCTGCAGTTAGGCTCGCGGTTAGTAGTAATAGTTAATTTGAAGTATCTCAGTTTGCAGCATACAAAAGCTTGGAGTTTGAGTGTGTGTAGTGTGTCTCTGGCTGCATTAGCCAGCTAGCAGACAGTGTCTCTGGCAGTAGCCAGCAGAGAGCGTGTCTCGAGCGATATTAGTCAGCGATTTGGGTTTCTTGCGGTGTGTTTCCCGCTGGTATCTAGCAGATTGCAAGTAGCACCGAGCCTCCAGGGAGTTGTGAAGGAGTCTGAGAATTCGAATAGAGAAGTTGGCCGGTGGTAAGAAATTTAATAGTAATTACATTTGATTATCTCAAAGTAAATAAAGGATGTCTACAGCCACGGGCTGTCTAATTAGACTTTATCTAGCAGTTTAGCCGAAGATAGGTGAGAAGTAATCAGAGTTGTCCCGATTGAGCTAGTCCGGAGCTGTGAGTATGCGTTTAGTCTTTTCGTAGTATTCTCAGTTGTGAAAATTTAGACTTGCTCCACTTCCCTTGAGCCCTTATAGTTTTTAATAAACAGTGTTTTTATCTTAATTCCTGAGTATGTCTGCATTTAACTCCCAGCACAAGCACCCAACCGTTACAGACTAAAAAAATACATAAACTGTAAAAACAATCTTAAAAGCAATAACTCACAAAAATCTATACCGTTAAACAAAATTGAAAAACCAATACGTGAACTATAAACAAATCCATGAACTATAAACTGATCCAACAATATAACAACTCATGAATAAGTGAACCATGAAATTTAAAAGAAAACAAACAAGAAGACGGCGGCATGGCTAATGACATGCGCTGCTGGGTTCAATCTGATTTTATGCATGCAACATCCCCCATGCCCGTCACAACCAAAAATGAAATTTAACTAAAAGCAAACCAAAGAGAAACTAAAGTATCGACCAGTGATAACCCTCAAATGACCTCCAATCTAAATCATTTAATAATGATTTCAGTTTATTTTGACAATAACTACCCCTAACAAAATCGTTCATAACAGTTTTCATAAAGTTCCGAAGGTAACCCTGTTCAGAACCAAGTCTGTACCTCTTCACAATATCATTAACCACATCTACTATCCCTGAACTCAGCCTATCGATACGAATCAAACCATTCCTGAAGATATTTCTTTTAACCGAAATGTGAAGACATGAATCGAAATGCATTAACTTTAAAGTTCGAAAACTAAAAGTATTTCGCTTATCAAATATCTTTGTAACCAATTTTTTTTCTCTCTAAAAGTAAATTTACGTCCACATATGCAATCCAATGAGGAGGGCTCTGGTTTTAAGGAAGTAGGGTAATATATGAAATCTAAATGTGCATTATCGTTATTTAATTTAACTATTAAAACATCATCTATATAGTTATAGCACTAAATATTTTTGTTTAAATTATTGTTGCGTTCATATAAATGTAGGTATGTGTCAGCTATAATTAACTACAACCCCCCCCCCCCCCCATTGCAATGCCACAAATTTGTCTGAACGTTTTTTACCATCATAAAGGTAATTTTTTGTACAACAAATTGAAATAAATTCAAAAATAAATCGATGTCAGTTTCTGTTTTACACTCTGTAACATAAAATTCCAAAATTTTGTCTTTTAAATTTTTTAAATCTACAGTATTGTAAAGGTCTTCAAGTCATATGCATACAAACCAGTATTTTTTTTTTTTTTTTTTTTTTTTTTTTGTTTTCTTCAGCTTATCCAATAAGATGTAACTATTTTTTTAAATAAATATTGATTCCCTACTTATCATTCTGTGAAAAATTCTAGTTAAAATCTTCTGTAATTATTTGCTAACTACTTCAATGTAAGATCCGAAACCACAAGTAATGATTCTGAATTTAATTGGCCTTTTGTGAAATTTAGGAACTAGTATAAGATATGGGAAATTTTTTGTTTTAACTTTATTTTTTTATACAGTGCTTTGATTTTATTCTTCACAACTGTGATTTTTGAACTCAAAAGTTGATAGTGACATTTACTGTTATAGCAATCATTCAAAAAAGTACTATAAAGTTTCTTGTATATCAATGCGTAATTTGTGTTAGCCTTGTCAACGTATGTAATTATAAATTTATCTTGGAGATTCTTAATTGATTTTGTAATTTTAATATATTCTTCGCGAGACATACCGTCACAGTATCTAATGCATTCCCTTTTTAATTCCTTCAGTATATGATACTTCCATTCTTGAAAAACGCTACTTGGTAAACTATACCTATACATTTATTTATGTATAAATATATCTAAATTTAAATTAAAGCGCTTAATTACTTCACTTTTAGTTATGATATATTTCACTCTATATTTAGTTCCATATTCCACATCCCTTACTATCTCCAAATTGCCAGTAATAACGTGTCCATAATCTTTATCTATATAATTTGCATATTCACTATCATTGCAATTACAAATGCTTTCTCCGGTACTTTTCTCAAGATTTTTTACAAAACCGTTATAGTTAAAAATTGTACGCCCCGAAGGTTTAACATATTTACATGCCTTATTTATTTTAACTTTGCCCACAGGTAATAGATCATTATATTTATTTAGTATTTTATCATAATTTAGTTTATTTAGACTATTTCCGACATAATCCAATACGAAATATACTTTATCTACTGAACGTTTTTTGCTATTTCTTAAATTACAATACATTCGCACATTTTGTGTTTTAATTCTATACCTCATTAAATCTAAAGCTAAATCTATGTTACCACATCCTACACCGGCATGTATCCGTATATTTCAATACCATGATCTGAAAAATGAGTTATTTCAATTTCCTGATCCTCACTTTTGATAATAAGTTTTCTAATGTCCGATTTATGACTATTCAACCTTCTATTTAAAGGAGTAGATGTTTGTCCTATATATAACTGATTACAAACGTTACATCTTAATCTATAAACACAGTTATAAACTTTACAAAATTTAAGACATTGTCCCTCCGTCCTTTCATCACCATTTTTTATTTCTGACAAGTACATACTTTACTTGGTTTGTCACTACATTTAACTAACTGTATTGCATTATCAAATTGACTTTTTTTTTAAAATCGCTCCTATAAAACCATCTTGTTTTATATCTTTTCTCGGTATATATATATATATATATATATATATATATATATATATATATATATATATATATATATATATATATATATATATATATATATATTACATTTCTAATCATTACCCTCCTACTTATATATATATATGTATATATATGTGTGTGTGTGCGTGCAATCGATCGCAAAAAAAGACGTTAAAGAAATTACATTTTATTTCATATGAAATATAATTTTTTTCAATTGTATATTATTTCTGGATATGCAATGTTTTATTTAGCAGCACTTTGAGTAATTGAACATTTGTATATTTACTAATTGAAAAATTAGGCTGACTTACGCATTCAAACGATATTTAAATATCAATTACATTTAGCACAAGTAAAATGCATAATTAGATTAATAAGATTGATAAATTTATTTCTGTGTTTATACTTCATTACTTACAAAGATTAACTTAAGATTTCTAAGATTGTACATTAGCAGCATAGTCATAACACTAATTCCCAATGAAAATCTACATTCTGGAATCTCATAAACAAACAATGGAAAATACATTTTTTTTTTAATTTAACAAACACATATAAAACAGCACTATATATGTATAATGACATCTAAGACTTACACGCATTTAAAAACCACTTGAAGCTCAAGGACCGCTGTTCCTTATATTTTATTCACAGTTTAGGAATAAATCACATATTCTCTGTTGGGCTTTTTTTTTAATGTTTTACATTCAAGCTGTATTCACAAAAAAAAACGTCTAATTCTATTATTTATATGAAAAATTTTCAACACAAAGTACCCTACTAAAATCTTTATTTTAGTATATCACGCTCCAATGGTAAAAGAATGTTTACTCTGATCAAATAAAAAATTCACAGTGTATATGCTATGTGGCTAAATGTAGGGAACATCTGATGGTTCACTTTAAAAAAAAACACAACTGGAAGTAAAAAATTATGCATTTTGTTTTAAACATTGCATGTAAAAAAATATATTATGGGATAGAGGAGATATTGATCTGAAATTTATTTAAAAATAAATATTAAATCTGTTT
Source organism: Maratus speculifer (assembly GCA_964019185.1). Taxonomy (NCBI): domain Eukaryota; kingdom Metazoa; phylum Arthropoda; class Arachnida; order Araneae; family Salticidae; genus Maratus; species Maratus speculifer. The sequence goes on along the minus strand of OZ025290.1, from coordinate 409,882,728 downwards.
TTTTACGGTACAAAGAACATACAAACTCATTATATTTATTCATTTATTTATTAATTTTATTTTTTTCACATGTATGCTACTTGAATTTAGGCATACATTTATGGCACAAAAAATTAAAAAAAAAATGGAAAAAATAAAGAAATTTCCTGAATATTTTAAGCATTAAGAATACCCGGAAAAGAAAATACTTTTTTTGTGTTAAAAATTTAATTGTTTTTTACTGGTTAAAATAACTTTTATACCATATTTCAATATTAATTAGAAGAGGAAATATTAATTTTATATTTTGGTTTGTTTTCAAAATCTAACTTTCAAGCTATGGTTGTTATCGAAATGCCTTCTTCTGAATAAAAATTTTCTTCATAATGGGCTTTTCCGTAATTCCTAAAATTTAAATTTTTAGAACTGACAGAAACGTATAAGTAATTTTTTTTTAACTTGTAACATGTCTTTTTCAATTTTTTTAATTATATTTTAAGCAAAATTTAAAATACTATTTAGTTTTAAAAATATGGTTTTTAAAAATAAAAGTAACATTTAAAAAAAAAAATTGCTTTTTATATATATTTTTATTTAAATCAATAATTAAAAAATGCTGAATAAAAATTAGTCTATTTATTTATGTTTTATTTTATATATATAGGAAAAAAAACTATTGAATTCTACAAATAGTATGTAATGTTATAACGATTATTTCTTACCCAACTTTTTTATTAAATTTTTAATTATTATTTTTTTAAATATAAGTTTTATCATTTGATTTTTTTACTAATATTATGGTTAACCGTCACAGTTTTTTTTTAACTTAACAAAAAAAAAACATATTTTTTAAATCGTGTCCTGGACCCCCCCCCCCCCCTAGAAAGAATTTAAAAAGACTACTTTTCAAAATGTACCATGTTCTTTTTCCATATGACCTAATATTCCCATTATATTTTTTTGCCCTATGTCATTTCACATAGGGTATATTCTATTGATATGAATGAAACTACAAGTAGCTTCTCACATCCTGCCAGAAATTTTCCTATGTCACAAATAAAGCTTCTGGAACGAGGCGTGGTTCTATCACTGTGCGCGAACAAATGATGTAGTGGAAACGCATTGATATGTAACAGACACAAAAACCTTTGTAGTGGACGCTTCTGGATCAATTTCACATTTCGAATGACACCTGCTTTGAAGCAATAGCAACCGAATTTTCAATAGCAACCGATCGCAACCAACTTTGTTACATCTATATTATTTCCATTACATGATAAAAAAAAAAATAATAAAATGTGTTTTCCAATGATTTGCACTCTTTCGAAATTTACAGATACGTGGCCAAGGACCTTGGAAGGAGTTTCTTTTACCAATTTTATATGTTCTTCTATTATGAATGTTTTTTTCTGTTATTTTCCAGTGATATAGTCCTGTCATTACGCCCATCGAAGTACAAAATATACTGGTCATTGTTATAATTTTTTACAAATGCTTGAGACGATAGAGTGATCATTGCCTTTATTCTTTCAGGCTGAAATTTATTTCTGTCAACAACGCTCGATACATCGCATTGTGAGATAATGTCCGCATTTTGTAACGCAACTGTTTCAATGCAACGCCTGCTGCAGAAACGCCACATGTGGTTCAGAAATGCTAAAAAAGTGCAATATTTGGTTACGGCAGGAAATTTCATAACTGCAGGTGCGATTATGTCTTCAGTGCTTTGGGGCCAGATTTCGATGATAGATGACGATGCAGAAAAACATAACGCTTCCGAATTGCGCAGAAGTTGAAGTATAAAAGACGAATCGAAAAAGGCGGAGTTCCCATTTTTTTTTCAAAAATTCAACCTTCTTGCAGTATTTTTAAATTTTGGAAATTACATTTTAAATTATTTTTCGCTTGATCTCTATATAGTGCAACATCTTTTCATTATAGGAAGATTTTGATTTAAATTAAATACAATTATTTTTAATCAGAAATCAACTAAACAGAATTATGCCTTTTTTTCGATTTTTCTTCGAAATTTCAGCTTTTTTGCGGCAGTATTAAATTTTGAACTTATTTCGTTTATTATTTTTCTCTTAATCCCCATAGAATATTATATCATTTCCTCATATGTAGATTTTGTTTACGATTAAAACAATTATTTTAAGTCAAAAATCGTCTAACTAAAATTAGGTCTTTTTCCAGTTTTTTTTTTTTCTTTTAGATTTCAACCTGTTTGCGGCAGCATAAAAATTAAAAATTCATTCTTTTAGTTATGTTTCCCTTCATTTCCATGCAATAGAATTTTTTTCCGCATAGGTAGGTTTTGATTATAGTAACTTTATATTTTTAACATACAACAGCGATCCACCCTAATGTGGAGCACAAGATTATTGTATAAATATATTTTTATCAACATTATTTACAACACTATTTCAATACAATTAAACAATACTAATTTTAGAACACATTTCTAAACATCAACACTTTTGACACATATTAAAAACATAGTCACAACATAAAAAACTTTATGTATTTGTTTAAGTTTTCTAACACATTAGTGTATTGTAAATTTGTAGTCGAAAAATGTTCTAAAATGTGTTTATTTTTCTGTATTGAGAATTTACAGCATATTCTAAATTATTCTACTGTAATATACTACTCAAAATGCAACAATATTTTACTCTGCATAGCAACACATCAGAAAAAAAATGCATCTTTTAATGTAAAAAACAAAAAATAATGAATAAAATAAAAATTCTTGTGTATTTCATTTCACTGGAAAAAATTATCTGTTCCTATTCACTTAATTAATTTTAATTTATTTTAATGGCTAAATGAAAGTAATGCTTTTTAAATAATTTTAGGAATTATGTCTTTGTGTTTGCTATTTTAAATTCCCGCACAATGTATAACAAAATATTCATAATTTGAAAGAAAAATTTATTCATGTTTTATTATCATTTATTGTTATCATTTATGTTTCTCTTTTATGTTTCAGTAAAAGAGAAAGTTATTTTCTAAAATTATTTATTTAAATTGAAAATGCTCTTAGCATTATTTTTTTATAAAATGGAACATTTAAGCACTCTTATTTCTTAATTTAAAATGCGTTTACTTAACAGATTATCTTTCATATAACTGAAGTAGTAAAATTAAATGGTAAATTTGAGTGGATACTTTTAAATTTTCTCTCGACGTATATATATATAAATATATTTCTTTTTAATAATAAACTTACATTTTTTAATCTGTGTTAATTTACAGTTAGTAAAGTAAACGTAGACTATCATGAGAAGCATTACGTACAAATAAAGTATATCCGTTTATTTTTTGCAAATATTTAAAAAAAAAGATATCTATTCGTAAGATGAATTGAATACAAGACTCTGATTAAAATACCGAGTGCAATGCAAATAAGATTTTATTTAAAATATATTTCATACTATAAATTTTATTACATTGAATAGTTTAATCTGATTTTTCCCGATACCGACAAGACTTGGGATTCGAGTAAATATACCAAATTATTGGTAATACAAAGTTTGGAATAATTCGGTTCATTTTAACATTTCATTTCGGTGTATTTTTAAAATTATTTTTAAATAGTAGACAGTGGACGCAGCAAATTGCAATACTAGTCATTGAGGGAAAAATGTGAGATACATAAAGATCTGATCTCTGATATACCCTATTCGTCATCTGATAATTTCTTCTTGAAGAAAGATAGAAAAAAAATGTTTAAAAAAATAGTAAATTAAAAGAAATAAACTTAAAAAAAGCAGATTATTTTTTAAAATAAAAAATAAATAGCAACATGCTTGTTCCTATATAGCTGGGTTTTGGAGTTATTAATTATTACTTACTAATAATAAATTAAAATTCTACCAGCTGACGAAATCCAAACATGCAAGGTATTATATCTATTTTATTATTATTTTTTGTATCTGCATTTTTAAGTTTACTTCTTTTAATTTACTATATTCCTACTTAAAATAGTTCTATTTGAAACTAAGTAGAAGGCTAAAAGTGTAAAACAGCCCAGTTACTGGGCTTAATAATTAACAATCGACATTAGAAAAAGGGATTGCAGGACTGTTTCTTCATCCCTAATTCTGAGCCCTTAAGTATAGAGGTAAAGTGCATACTAAAGTGACTTTAAAAATAAAAATAAACTTCTAATAACTGCAGATGTAAAACTTAACAATACAGTTAATTACAGTTATAAAATAAAAAGTTATAAAATTATAATTCGTTGTTATATTTTTGAAGTTATTCAAAATTTTGCAGCAAGCCTGTCAGAATAAATAAATATAACTAAGCACATTTCTATAAACTGAAAAAAATACTTTCTGGTGTTTAAAATATGTAAATACCAGAACTGCTTTGAATTTTCTCTAGCTCTAAGGGTGAATGAATCCAACTTTACGCATGCGCAAATGCCTGAATTTTGAGTTGATCTTAAAGAGTTAGCCTATTGTTTTAATATATGTGATATTTTACATTTAACAATTAATTTCCTTACAACGTGAAAATATTTATGCAAATTCAGACTAAAAAAATTGTAAAAGAAAAAAAAAATAAGCATTTTTAATTTTTATAAAAATCTATGGAATTAAACTTCATAATTTTGGGTTTACTGAAATCTGATAATTTTGGTTAAAGGTTACATTTTGCGATATTATTTAAATACTACGGAATAGAGAAAAGTAAATTGTAATACCTTTAATATATTTGCATCAAGCAAAACATACACTAAAATTTTTAAATCTGTAAAACGTCTTATATTTATCTATTCATTAAGTATTCGATCAACTTTCCAAAAGTGCCTTTCTTAATACACAAAGAATGCCATAAAAAATTGTATTTTACTTTTCCACATAAAAGATAACACAATCCCATTATCTAAATTAATACATTTAAAATAATATTATTTTTCTTCGTTATTAATCCTCTTGTTGCATATTTAGAAAAAGAAAATCTAAATAATTTCAATAATATCACATTTATTTTATTATACACTTAATCAACTTAATCAACTTTAAATTTACATATAGTCTAGAGTTAAAATATGTAAAACTGTTTCAGAAAAAAAGATTTTCTTTTAAAGATAGAATTAGATCATAAAAAATAATACTTGCGAGATTAAAATGATATAACATCCCACATATGTCGAATCCTTTAATTCACCTTATTTATATACATAAAACCAAAATAAAATACTCAGATTACTTAAAGGTGTTTTTTATTATTAATTCAACAAAATAGTTCTTACACCAAAGGAATTTTGGGATAACCTTGCGATATTTACATGCTTATTAATAAAAAACACCTTTAAGTAATCTGAGTATTTTATTTTGGTTCTATGTATAATAATTGCTGTAATAGTGGATTAAGCAAATGTTGTCAAACCGTCAGCAGTCGTCAGTCATTTTGCCGCCCGTATAACTTATCCTCTCCTAACTCATATCAAACTATAAATACAGTGAATATCTACAATGTAGCTGGCTTTAAAGGTTTTTTTTCGGCTTCCTTTTTAAAGTAACAGGACATCTCTAATATTCCTTCAGGCATATTTTCAGAAACAAAGTTGAAATTGTCGAAGAAAATCTACATAACAATCTCTAACGTCAGTTCATTTTTACTTTTTTCTATTTTTACAAATCTCATGACTGAAAAAAAAATCTATTAAGAAAGCTGGAAATTCATATCTTCATTGAAATGTTATATTCGTATATTAAGTGAAAAATATTCTTAGTTTGCATTTGTTGTATGCGTGGGGCAAACAGCGAAATGACCAAGCGCGACTAATGACGTTGTGAAAATAGTCGCGACTACTGTCGGTTAATTTTAGGCTGTGCGTGGAAATGGCGGGATTTTCTAATAGAGACATATAGTAATGTGTCATAAAATTAAACTCGCATTTCATTTAGCTTAAAAATATTTTGAAAATGTAATTTAAATTTATGAATGTTTTATGGCAATTCTGTTGTAAAGTGAATGTTTGTAAGTTTTATTATTATTTTTATTTTGTTAAGCTAATGTATAAAAAAAGTGGTATTTCAATAGTTATTATTATTTGCACTTATTAAAGAATCAAAATAATTTTCAAGTAACTTTTAAATACAGTATTGATATATGAAGTTCATTACATTCATCGTCTTACGTCTTACTTGTTATACGTATACATGTATTAAGTAATCTTAGCTTTAAAAATACTGATGCTTTTAAATAGGTATGAACAAATAACAGGCGTATGGACGAACGTTAACATATTTTACAAATTTTCTACCTTATGGTAAAAATTCTCAGAAATACACATATACAAAATATTTAATCTCAAGAGCTGCTGATGCATAATCATGACTGAAAAATAAGTTATATATACTCATTTTTCTAAATCTGTAAAACATTTCACATTTAACTATATAATACGTTGATCAACTTACCAATGATACATTTTTTAACATAGAATAAATTCCCGTAACATGCATCTTTTTCTGTTCTACATGAAAGCAATATACCATTATCTAAAATGATATCTAAAAAATATTTTTTTTTTTTGGTTATTTAAAACTTTTGTTGCATTTTTAAAAATCAAAATAGGCTCAAAAGTCGTACATTTCTTAAATTACACATTTCATCAATTCAATCAATTTCAAATATGCATACATTTTAGAATTAAAATACGTAAAGTTGTTTCGGAAAAAAGTTCTTATTTTAAAGGTAGAATTAGATCATGAAATAACTGTGAAAAATGGTTGCGCAAATTTTGCTTATGTTACCTTTCAGTAGAAATCGCGAGATATGCATGGAGAAGTTTAAGGGAGTGTCTTTTGTGATAACGGCACTCTGGCATTTTAGTGAGATCGTGACATCAATGTTTTGACATGTGTAGCGTGAAAGCGACATCTATCCTTTATTCAACTTTAACTTTCCAGAGCGTGTGTGTCGCCCTCGGTTCTACAGTTAGTCGCGGTTGGGAGTAATATGCAAATTCATAGCGCCGTCTTCAGTTTGCAACATATAAAAGCTTTGAGTTGGAGTGTGTGTGGTGTGGTGGTGAGGCGGCGAAAGCCAGCAAGGTGAATTGGATTGCGCTATAGCAAGTTAGATTATTAGCCTCCAGTGAATTAGATTGTGTTTTAGAGTGAGCTAGCCAGCAGCGTGCGCCGAGTTAGTTATCGTGAGCGGAGCTACTCAAGAAAGGTGCCAGTGGTAAGAAATAGTTTAATACGTTGAGTATTTTGAGTAATAAAGAGTGTTTGCAGCCACGGGCTGTCTTATAAAGAATTAATCTAGCGTTTAGCCGGAGTCTGAACCAGAAGCTAGTTTGAAGTGCTCCGACTGACTTTAAGCCGAGGTTGTGAGTATAGTTTTGACTTAATCTCTTAGTATTGTGATTAGTTATTGAAGTCCTCGAACTGTCGCTCCACTTCCCCCAAGTTCTAGAAGTTTAAATAAACTGTTTATTTTATCTTATACTTAGAATTATGTCTTCATTTCATCAACATACCTCCACTCACGTTACAAATGACAGCCAACGATTATACCCTCCCGTTACACAGGTACTAATATGTTATCAAATTAAACTCAGATTTCTTTTAGATTTAAAACATTTTGAATATGGAATTTTAATTTTTGAAAAGTTTGTAAAATTTATTACAAAGTAAATTTCTATAATGTAAATCTGATTAAGTATTTGAATAATTGTTGATGTCCTCGATAGTGAATTAGGAAATCTGATGTATATCTGAATTTTTTTATTGGTTGAATTAGTCAACTTATTTCATTTTATTCGTTTTCTGAATGGTTCACATTTAATGTCCAAAAATGGAATACTTCTGTTTCTTTCTTTCTTTCTTTTTTTTCTTTTTTATTTGTTTTCTGATTGCCCCATGCTTAATGTGCGATGTTTATAAGTTTAAAAATTTGCTGTTCCGAAAATTGTAATACTGAAATTTCATTTAATTTTTTTTATGATGGATCCAGGAATATTAATATTTAATACATGTCGTATGTAATATGAGGCGTTAAGAAATCAGTCTTAGTAACTCCATCATTAAAAATACACATTTTAAACATTTAAAATTCCACATTTATAAACTAATGTTTTTTTTTTTATGATTGGTCTAGAAATATTAATATTTAATGCACGAAGTGCGTGATAAATGTCACTTTTTGATCATCATAAAAATGATTTTTATTATTATTATTTTAATTTAAATACAGAATTTATTTAAATTCCTAAAAATATTAGTCTTTGAATATATCATTTTCGAAATAGTCGTTGTAATTTTTTAGTTTAAGATTTTGTTATTTTTAATATTTTTAACCAACCTAATGTATATAATAGTAGTATTTCAATAGTTGTTATTGTTCGCATTTATTAAAGAATGAAATTTGTTTCCAAGTAACCTTACTATAGGGTATCGAAATATCAAGTCCATTACATCTTTTGCTTATGTAGTAAAAATCTACATATTAAATTATCGCAGATTAAAATACACGGATGCAAAGCTTGAAAATAAATTATAGAAAAAAATAACACGAACATGAAAGAACCGAAACGCATTTTACTAATCTGTATCCTTATGGTATAAAATCTCATAATAACACACGAATATACAAAGTATTTAATCTTCAGAGCCGCTTCAGCCTTAGATTTTATTCATGACTGAAAAGATATAAATGTAAATTTGTCTTAACGTCTACTTTTTTTCATTAACTGCAGGGGATTTTATTTAAAAAGGTTTACTTTCAAACCTTTTGCAAATATGCATAGTACACGTTTTCTAATGTATTTGTATATTAAAATTATTTCTTAAATAAAGGAATACGTTCTAGGATTTCATCCATCTGACAAAACATTATTCATCGCACACCACTGTCTGTCTGCCCGTACATAAAAACTGTATAAGTCAGAGACTTGAAATGTTCTGTATTTACAGCTGAATAATTCGTTAAAAATATAAATAAATAATAATTTTAAAAAGCCTTTTATTTTAATTGTATAACCTGTTAATGCCATTCATACACTTTTGAGCTTTCAAATTTTAAAAGAAAACCTTAATCTTAATCTTTTTCGTGTCAACATTGTAGCTTGGAAGTAAAAGATCTCGCTAGTAAACCTAATATTGTTATTTCAAATATATATTTTTTCAAAAACACACCCAACATATATATTAAAATATTTAATTGCTAAAAAGGACGTCGAATGTTAATAAAATACATTAAGAAATATTAAATGCATTTTATTAACATTTCGTCACCTCAGAATAATAAGGTTCTATCTGTGTTTTTGAAAATAATGACTTGTGGATATAGAAATGTTTTATTTGTATCTGTGATGGCATTTCTGGATTAAAATAATGTCACAACATAATCGTAATACCATATGTAAATTATGTATAACATCATTTTGATGCAAAAATGCCTTCATAGATATAAATAGAACTTTTCTATATAGGTAAGTCATTTTTTTCAAAAACATAGATAGAACCTTATTATTCTCAGGCTAAGATTTGATGTCCTTTTTAGCAATTAAATATTTTAATATATATTTTGAGTGTGTTTTTGAATATATATATTTTTTAAATGTTTTTAATGGACGTATAAGAGAACTTCTGTTTATAATTTGATGTCTAATATTGTTAGTTCGAACACCGGTTCTGGAAGTTGAAATATTTTTATTAATGTGAATTTAATAAAAAGAAATTTTGTATATATATTTTTTTTTTTTTTTGGGGGGGGGGGGGTTCAATTTAAGTGTTTATTTATTATTGTGATTATTTTCTCTCACCTACATTCATAATATTACTTATAACATAACTTTCTAGCTATTTTAAAAACTATTGCTATTTTCGAATGATTCAAAATTTTTAATTTGTTTAATCATTTTTTTCCATTTTCAGAAATTTAAAATTTTACTTATATGTTCTCTATTTTCACAAATTTTGAATTTTCAATTAAATAAATAAATTCTTGATTTTATTTAAATAATTTGATTTGAACATTTTTTTACTTTATTAAAATAAATAACTTCCTTTTTCCAATTTTTTAAAATTAAATTTAATAGTGCTGCCATATATGTAAGAATTTAATATTTTTAAATTAACAATTTTGATTTATTAATTAAAGGATAAATCGCTTTGAAATAAATATTAAACAAAATCCTCTGTGTGATCTGAGATGGCACGTATCCTCTCGTTTATTTACTTCCGAAGATTACATGTCAAGTAATGAGAAAATATAAATAATTGACAATGTTATGAAGCATTAATTTGAATTTAAGTGAAACATTGCCTTTTTTTTTATGAAGAACAAGATTATTTGAAAATAAAATGCCAGTGTAAACTATAAATAATTCAAATTTTCTTTTAATTTAAGATGGACCGGGACATACAAGTCTTAAAAATTTCCAAAAAACATTTTATTATTATTATTATTATTATTATTATTATTATTATTATTATTATTGCTAAAAATGACGTTTACAAAATGTTTCTATCTTTATTGTAACATATTTTCTTTTCAAAATCTAGGTTTCAAAGAATGGATGTTATGGAAAAAAAAATCCAGTAAAAATGCGTCTGTCTTTATGCTGAGTTTTTTTCACCATTTTTTCAATTTAAACTCTTATAAGTCACCAACTGTTTAAGAAAATGGTTGAAACTTAGAACATATTTTTAATTGTTTTTCTTTAAGGGTGTATTCGAAAAAACGCTTTTCCACCTTCAACAGCTCGAAATTTTCCGATATAATTTCAGACGCATTTTTAAAAGTAGAAACATGAAACTTGCTGAGAGTATTTTTGAACTGATGTATAAGGTGCTGTGTGATGTCATTTTACTCTCAATTCATTATAACTTGATTTATAAACAATTATCTTTTCAGTATGATACAATTTTTCGTTCACAAATCTCCCGCTTCGGAAAAATCAGTTCAAAATGCCGTTTTTGATTGCTTTTGTTTTTTGCAATATTTTCTGAATTTATCAAAGAATTGACAATCACGGCAACTTGTGTAGTTCCTAATAAGACAATTTGTCAGTTTGATGCATATGAGATCAAAAATGAATTTAAAAATAAATCGGAAAATAAACAGTTTGAATCGAAATACACCCTTAAGTTTTATTCAGAAAATAATAATAAAAAACCTTTATAAGTATTATTTAAAAAAAGGTTTCTTCACTTTCTTCCATTTTTTTCCCTTAAAAATTTTTTATTTTTATTTCAATTAATGTATTTTGAAATTCTGAATCAAAATTAAAGCTAAAAATTTAGTTTATTTAAATAAAAAAAACTGAAATTCTACAAATATCATTTGGAGTTATAAAGAATTCTATGTATCCCACATTTAATCATTTTTAAATAAATAATAATAAATGAGAAGTTTTATTATAAGATCTTGTTTACAAATAATATGGTTAAACATCACAAAACAATTAACTCAATAAACAGATTTTTTTTAATCTGGTCCGTACCTTATTAAGTTATAAAATATAGAATTTTTTAAAGTGTGCTAAATTTATTGTTTATATTCCTGACTATTTACGTTTTAAGGAAATTCATAGCCAATAAACATTAACATTATCAAGCTTCTTACGAATTCTCTTACAGGGTGTCCAGCAAATAACACCCTGATTTCAAAATTAAATTTATCAAAAACGAAGATCTAGAAAATAATGCGGTAAACGGTTTGTTTATTAGGTAATTTGTAAAAATCTTACATAGAAGTTTCGAACAGTGAATATTTTACAAAGATTGTGTTCTAATTAAAAGAATGCCTGATTTGACATTTTTCTTGTTTTAGTTTTTTTTTTCAGAGAACAAAATTTTTGGCGTACAGTGCCATATTTTAACGATTTTTAGAAAAAAAGTTTCGAAATTTCAAATTAAGTTCGAAAAATCGTTAAATATGGCACTGTACACCGAAAAACTCATCGTCTACAAACAACCTAAAACAAGAAAAATTTCAACTCCAGTATTCTTTGCAATCAGAACACAATCTTTTCAAAATATTCACTGCTCAAAACTTTTGTATAACATTTTTACAGCTTACTTAATAAATCGTTTATCGCATAATTCTACCGATCTTAGTTTTTGAGAAATTTAATTTTGAAATCAGAGTGTTATTTGCTGGACATCCTGTATTTTCCACGTGGAATACCACCATTTCTTTATAGAAAAATAAGTATAGATTAAATGCATGAAATATCGCCTTATTTAACCAGAGATTTTCCATAAGGTTACAAGGTTGCCGAGAATTTCTAGGTCAAGAAATTCCTGTACCCATATCATTACCGATTAATCAATTTTAATTAGGTTTAATATGTAGTATAACAACAAAAACAGTTTCATTTCAAATCTTTTGTATATGTGCATAAAAAAAGACCCTTGTCAAGTACTAAAATATAAATATCGTCAATTTTTAGAAACTTTATTATAAACATTGCTTTTTCATTTCGAAGAAAAACAACATTGATTTAAAATAAAGTGATAATGAAATATACATATAAGTACAAAATTTACTGAATGTTGATATTCTGTACAATTTATGCTTTAATGAAACTTATAGCTAAGAAACATGAAAAGCAATAAATTTTACTGCGAATACATCCTAGAATAGTTCTCTAAGAATATTTTATAATATTTAATTGTTTTTCAAATAAAGTATTTCTGAACTCACGAAAATTTTGGAAAAAGCATGTTCGGTAATTAATATCTACGAACTTGGAAAATTCTTAATGACAGTTAGATTTAGTTTCTGTGTAACAACAGAAACATTTTGTTCCAATATTTCCCATTTTCGTTAAAACTTTAATTACTGTATAATATTTCTTGATAAATATCATTATTTTTTTTAATTACATATTTATTTATTAAACTGTTCGCTGTCTAATCATACATACAAATCTATAGAATGCAATTATTCAATTCAAAATATAAGTTTTATTGTATTTATTGTTACGGTATATTTTTATATATAGCTATAGCACATTTCTAATACCCTTATTCAAATATTCAGATTTTATTTAGAGTAAAAGCTTTATTTTAATTTTTTTTTTTTTTTTTTTTTTTTTTTGTATATGACTAAATGTATTTTTTTAGATTATTTAATAAATATTTTTGGTTCTTAAGATTAGAGACAATATACGATATTCATACAGATATTGTTATATAAAATTATTATTTAAAATTTAATCGTTTGTTTAATTAAGCATTATGCAATATATGGATATTTTCTTAGCTTTTTATTAAATACAAATATAATGATATATATTTACAATTCATATAATTGTGATGAATAGCAATGAATGATAATGAATGGTTATACATTATTAAACCATAAAACAACCTTTGATATTTCTAAGAGAAATTTATGAAATATTTAAATAAATGCTAATGTGTTGATTGCTCATTTTGTATCCTAATTACACAAAGCAAAATAAAACCCTTTTATCTCACGCAGAATGCAATTACGTATATTAAGTATAAATAGTTTGATTATAAAGATTCGCCAGAAAATTATTTATTTAAACAGTGGAATAAATACGACTAATCTTTAGTGGTGGCGTTGAGAGATTTTAACCTGGCATCTACTTTCATTATTAAATGTTTAAAATAATAACCGAAACATATAGCATGAATTTCTTGAATATTTCAAAAGTAACTCCAGCGGTAAATTCAGTGTTACATGTTTGCTATTTTAAAAGGAAAGTATTAAAAAAATGCATTTGATTTAAAAAGATAATAAATAACATATTTGTGCTATTTTGCTTTTATCCATGTCTATAAAAGATATGAATACTTCCCTAGTAGCAAACCAATACTGGTCCAACGTTGTGCCAATATTTCATTTATTGGAAATATTGTTAATAAAACGCCAATATTGATTATATATTAGCATTTGAAGGAAAATACTTCCAATCAATTCCCAATGTTGTGCAAAAGTTCGCCTTACATTGGAAATATTTCCAATTAATTCCCAATATTGTACAAATGTTGGCGTTACATTGAAAATAATTCCAATGAAACCCCGATATTGGCATAATATTGGCTGCAAATATTGGCTAAATAAGGGCAATTTGTAAACACTCCAATATTGGAGCAATATTTCATGACAGTATTGCGCCAATGTGCCAATATTGCTCCAAGATGTAGCCAATATTGGTCCAATATTGTTTGGCTACTGGGGATTAATTGGAATTTATTTATGTAAGAAAGAGAACAAAGATTTATTTTTAATTCAATAATTAAAGCACTAATATCGTACAAATATACTAGTAAAAATAAAAAGTTTTTTTTTTTTTTAATATTATGATCTTTATCTAAATTTTTATTTTCATAAAATAAATTATGCTTTTCTTGAAAATTGCAGTAGTGAGGTAATGCAGGAATCAAAATGTAAAAGAGGTTATTTTATAAATGAGTTTTTACAATGCAGATTTTATGTTAAAATGTTTGAAATGGGAGAATTCCCGTTCTTAAAAACCAGAATTTGTTGGATTTATATACATCGCCGCAATACTGAAAAGATAAGAAAAAAAAACGGAAGTTCATAGCTATCGCTTATAACGAATAATCCTAATTTTAATGGTGATGCAGGCGTGAGAAATTGAATATAAGGTACCCTGGGGTAATAACGCCAAGTGCTTATATTTTGCATAATTATGAAATAATCAGGTAAATGACACCCATGTGCTCTGCGCAGAAGGGTTTTGAGTCATATAAATTGCAAAAAACAGCTTCAAGTTAATTTGTTTCATTTTTAGGCCTTATTGTTTTTACAAACAACTAAAATTAACGCTTGATCTAAAATTTGCGAGATATGTGTTGTGATGTGAATACTATCTTTTTATCCGGAAATACTTTGTTAATTACATAAATTTGTAGTGCATTTCATGTACTTTTAAAATTTTGTTGAAGATTTTGGATATCTTCTCGAGATAATTTGTAATTTAAAATGCACTACGCAATAACTATACCGGGGTAATAACGCCAATCCTTTACATTAATACCCCGGTTGATTCCCTACAGTGGCCGAGCTACATCCTAAATACTGATTCAAATAAACACAGTTAAAACTGTGCAATGTTTCTCATATTTCTATTTAAGCGGTCCTTTTTAAGCAAAAAGAAGCTCACGGTCTGATATTCTTTTGCCTCATCCCCCCCTCCCTCCCACACCTTTATTTTTTTTACACTTTCACAAAAAATTGAACATTTTCAATAGCTTAGAATGCAATTTGTCAATTTCTAAGTTTGTAGAGTTTGTATTTTTAGAATTGGGCTATCTACATGCAATTATTCCATCTTATTTCATAGTTTTGTTTGCATGGCGTTATTACCCATATAGGTGGGTAATAACGCCAAATAGCATTGGTCAAGAAAAAACGCCATTACATTTTATGAATACATATCTGTTAAATTATTTTATTTTATATGGATAGTCAATGAGTTGCTGTATCAGACCCTATATTTGTTTGAAAAATACAATCTAAAATTAAGCCGTGAAAATTGGTAGAACCTTAACGTGGCGTTATTACCCCAGGGTACCTTAGTTTTTTTTTAAATAATTATTAAATTTAGACTTTGATAGGAAAAACAATTTAAAATATTTTTTTACAAAAAATATTTATAGGAAGCATTTAAAAACAGTTCAGATTTTATGCATGTTTTTACAAAAAAAAAATGTATTAAACAAAACCGTCGTTTTTGTCATTTGTTACAACCGGCACATTTAATTGTTTTTACTATTTTTAATTTTGAATAATATTTTAGAATAACATTTTTAGTATTCTAAAGATATTAATATTTTTATTTAATTCACATACTTTTCCATGTGACAATTTTATGTGAAATATTTACGAAATAGAATTACAAAAAACACCTATAGAAGCATTTTAAAACCCACTCATACAAATGAAATGTAGTTTTGAATTGAAACACTTTTTATTAAGTTTATTTAAACATTCAATACATAAACTCGAAAATGTTACTGTAAAAATATGAATTACATTTTAACGGAAACAGCAATATGTTTTGAGGCAAAAATTTTGTTCTATACAGTTTTGTAATACACAAAATTTTTATGATAATATTAAATGTTTAACATTAATTAAAAGAGAAAAATATTGACATTTAAATTTTCTTCTTGAAGTTTTTCATTTGAAAATATAGGTTTACGCACATTTAATAATAAGTTTGAAACAAATTACTTACGAATGATCTCTATAAATTAAAATCGGTAATTCTAATATTACCTGGCCACAATTCTCGCTAAATATTCTCGCAAGCATCACATTATTTAATTGTAAGTATTTAATTGTTATTATTTAATATCACAATTGATCACATTATTTAGGGTAACAGACATATTGTCAATGTTATGAATTAAAATTTCAAAAATTTTTATCACTATTTATATTGCATTTACATCATTTACCGTTATTTGTAATAAAAGTGATCGGCCGATGATAGTATCGACGTGGTATTTAAACACTTAGCGGACCAAAAAAAAAAAAAAAAACCTTCAAATAATGGCAATTATTTTATGTCGTCGTCGGTGATTTTTTACACTTTTATCACTCGTTTTTCAAAAAAAGAATATCTTGTGTAATTAAATGAGAAACAATGTTCGAATAACATAATACAAAATTTACTGGTGAAAATATTAAATCAGTATTGGAATATACTTGGAATAAACATTCCGGTACCACGAAATTGCATATGTCAAATTATGATTGACAAAAAATGTTGCCAGTATGATGTGTGGATTAGTCAGGGTGAGGCGGTTAATCTCCATATAATGAATAAAAATTTAAAATATTTTCCTAGGTTTGTGAAGATAAAAATATTGACTCTTAAAGTTGCATGGGAAACATTTTTCAAACATTTAGCACCGAAAGCAAAGTTTCAAACATTTTCAAATATTAATGGATTTGTATAAATTTCATTAAATATAGTAAAAACAAATGTGTTACTATCTTTAACTAGTGCAGGAAAATATATATTTTTAAAAATTTCAGAATTATAAGAAATGACATTTTAATCTTGAAAAGATCACCTAAAATTATTAAAAATTTGAAATTAAAGTATTACATTATTCAATCAGTTTGAAAATGTATTATTGATAAAATAATAATTAAATCACATTTTTGACGCTTTATAAAAATGTAAATTATATTAATGTTACTTTTTTTAAAGTCTACTTTTCAGTACATTCAAAAAAATTACTTTCCGTGCTATATACAAATGCGTGAACTTTTTTATAAATTATAACCCGACGATGAATAATGCTTTATATTAATATTATTTAAAATCCAGAACATATAATAGCACGTTCATTTCAGAATTTACAATATTTTTCTAGTAATATGCCAACAAATGTAGAAGTGTAGGCATCATTTAAACAAAGCTTTCCCGAAGAGTTTTGCTATTGTTTGTATATATGTTTCTTAATTAACGACATAAAATCATTTAAAGTTCGGAAAAAAAGGTTGGTGAAACACTGCTCTTTTATTTATTATTTAATATAACAATTAATCACATCATTTAAGGATTGCATTATTTATTGTAATTATTTAATTGTTATTATTTATCACAATTGATCACATTATTTAAGATAACAGAGATATTGTCAATGTTATGAATTAAAATTTCCAGTTTTTTATGTATTTATAATGGAAAGTAAAATACCATCTGCTAAAATACGGAACCAGATGTATACCTAATTAAGGAAAATCAAAACTCATCTGTTAGATTGTACAGTGATCATAATTTGATTGTTTTCCGCAAGTTGAGCAAACTGTTCCGTTAATGACTTAGTGATGATCTTTTACAATGTATGTTATTAAAGTATTATCTGCTAAAATGCAGAAACTCATCCGTGTACCCAATTAAGGAAAATTGATACTAAACGTTTAAACTAAAATATTTGATTGTTATTGCAATTTGATATGTTGATTGTCCACGTATTACAGTTTAATAATCTGTCGTAGACATTTTGTGAAATTAGTTAGGAAATAAGATAGAACGAAGCGTATCTGTGTGAATATAAAAAAATACGAATATTGGAGTCCGCACAATAAAATCCCTCTTGAATTTTTATATAATGATATTTCTTTTGATGCACTCTAAAAACGAATATTCTTAGAAGTATTTTCAAGTGATATTAAATTTCTGATGCCATTAATAAAGGAATCAAAATATTTGGAATTTCACATTCTCATTTCACTGGCATATAACAATATGATATGTTTTAAGTAAAGAGCCTTCTAACACTGAATAAATATTTATCTCTATTTTTTCTTTTTTTAACTAATATTTATAATTTACAAAACAAATATATGAGGAAAGTAACAAATCCTATATTTTTGCAAAAAAATTTCCACATTGAAATATGATTGTTGTTGAAGTTATTGTCATATCTCTGGCATGCTAATTTTAGTTTCTCATCTGGTATAATTTTGGCGCTGCCGAGTAATTCTTCTTATTTTTGAGGTATTTCCAGTCAGTCTTTGTAAAAATTAAGTAGACTTTTATTAAATCATTTTTCTGATTTCCACAAATTAACAAACAAAATTTAATTTTACATGAAATTTGAGTCACATAGATGTAAACAGAAAAAAAATATCTAAAACGTATTTTAGAATGAATTTGTCATTATCCTGACATATATATGCCAAGAAATTATTCATAATTATGTAAAAACTAACTTATTATTTAAGTATTTTAACCGTAAAATACTTAACCATCTAATAGAAAATAAATTAACCTCTTGAAATTTTGAATTGTTTTCTATGGATACTTTCAATACACTTTTAAAAAAATTCTGAAATTCCCGAATTTTTTTTTTCCTGAATTTCCCAGAAAAAGTCCTTTTTCACAACAAAAGGGCATTTTCCGTCAAAATGAGAAAACTCCACCATATTTCCTGAAAATAACTATACGGATGGAAATAGAAACAAAAAACGGAGACACTTCATTATGTAATGGCTCTGTGGCCGAGTGGTCAAAGCATCACAACGATTCGAATCCTACTGGCGCCATAAAATAAAGAAAACAAGAAAATCTCTTTTAAATTAATTTTTTTGTTTATTTTTCTCTCTACACTGGCTACATTGCTGCCAGTAATTTCACCGTGAAATCACAGAGTTTTTTTTTTTTTTTTTTTTTTTTTTTTTTTTTTTTTAAACAGTGTATTTCAGATGATCAAAACGAGACATTTTATGATACTCTTGTATCTAACCAGCTACAGTGTTAAAAATTTGAAACTTTTGCTGCATCATCACTCCGACGCTTTTATATCTATTTTGTCGAATGAAAATGCAACAGTAATTTAATTGTTTTCTATTTTCTATTTAGGTTTAGAGAAGTTCAATCAAAAGTTTCAAGATTTTAATAGTGTATGATTGGGTTACTGTTTCTTTCTGACAACTAATTATCTGAACTATTGAAATCGCATTAAATTTTATTTTTGTCATAAAAAATTATTGCAAAAACAACGACTATTCCAAGAAATAAGAAACCCATTCTGTATTAGAAATTTCGCAATCATATAAAAATTTTTCAAGTACACATAATATGAAAATGTCTAATGTTTTCCTGAGGTTAGATGATTTTCAATATTATATGGCCTACGACAGGCGAGTATTTTTGTATACCGTTTGCATCTCTATTTTAAAAGAATAAATTTTATAGCATATAACTATTATATTATATAGTATGTAGATTTATTTTATATATGTATATATGTATGTTATATTAATAATTTTTCCTTCACAACATCTCCTTTTATTTTCTTTTTTATTACGCTAATTAGTGGCATATTCACTAAATTCCTATTTTTTAACAATATCTATCATTCATTCTATTAAACACTCCTTAAACTAATTATTATTTTAATTAAATATAAAACTTTTTGTTTATTGCTATATTGCCTCATCATTTTTTTTTACTAAACTCTGTTATTTAGTGTGAATTCAAATGGTTTTTAGACAGCCATTATTTCTTCCCCTTCTATCATTTTTATTCCAAGTTTTTTCGCGCCCGGGAATATTTGTTTACTCCTCATACTTTTAGCTGATTACGCTTTTCTGACAGAATTATTCCCTCTTAGCAGAATTATTCTCATTGGATATTTTCGCGTGACGTTGTTGTTCCTTTCCATTAAAAGAATGCGACGTCATGATTTTTATCCAAGTGAGTTTGATCAAAAAACAGCACCTTTCGGAAGAATATGTACGATTTTCAAATTGTAAAGTATTACACTGTCTGGATTTCCCTAATGATGCCAGCTTTTTTTAAAATCTAAATTTATTCAAGTAGTCACTATGATTTATCAACGTAATACCTGAACTTCAGCAATAACTGTGAAGTGTTTTAGCTGCTGTGTTGTCATTAAAAAGTTAAAAGCTAAATAGATGCCTTCTTATTTAATGGATAATCTCCAAATTTTTAAATTCATTCTATTGCCTTTTAACCACTCAAAAAACTACAAAAACGACCGCATTAAAGAGTGGCGAAGGTTTCAAAATTCATCAAATTGAGTTTTTGCATGCATAAACTAAATAATAATGCTTTAGATTAAGTACTTACATCTAAATTACCACAACACCACACATATAAACATAATCATTATATTATATTCAAATTAAAAACAAAGACATATTTGACTAAATTTATATTAATCACTTTATATGTGATGGTCGTTTTTGCGATTGCAAAAAATTATAAAATATAAATGATTGATATTATAAATATATTTTAATTAAAAAATATTCGTATAAAATTTAGAAAAAAACTTTGTACAAAGTATCATATCTTATAAAAGTAATTTTGAGTTTTTCGTTAAAATGACGACATAGTTAACCCTATTTTACTGAGCATTTCAATTTATACGATTACGTTCCTTCATTTAGGAACACCACTTTTATACCTTCTTGGATCAGATTTTAATAAATTAGAAGATTTTTTGTCCTTTAGAAAATTTAGAGCTGCAAATTAATTTTACTTAATGTTTTACTTATTCCTAGGTGTAAATTTTATTTCATTTATTTAAGTTAAACATATACTTATTTAGGTTTTAAACATAAAAGAGTTCAAAAGAAAAAAGAAAACACAAACTGCTATGAAATCAATAGAATAAATATTATTACAATTTTATTCACAATGTCTCTTACCACAACATATAATGTAAGCCTTTAGAATCTAAAAATGTTCACTCTCTTTTAAATAAATTCCTTAATTTATTTCGTGAATCATTGATTTATCCATTCTTGTTTCTTACATCATAATCCATCAGCAAAAGCTTTCGAAAATCACATCGATATAAAACCATACTATTGGAAATCTCAATCCTATATTTATAAAAGGTTGAAAATAGGATTTGAAGATGATAATAAGCATGTATTTTATATTTCAATAAAACTAGTTTATTGAGCTCATTTATTTTTTTTAAATCTAAAATATATAATTTGAAAAATTTGAATGGCACTCAGAATTTTCTCATGGCGTCTTTCATGAATGAAGGGGATATTATTTTTTCTTATTTAAATGCCTACCTTCGAAAAACATTCTTTTTCTCCCCCACCCCCCTTTTTTTTTTTTTTTTTTTTTTTTTTTTTTTTTTGAAAAATAAGAAATTTCGGTACTACTTGATTATCTCTTCTCAATTTCGCCAAATTATAGAAATCCCCAAACTAATGACCAAATTATACGTATGTATATAATTTTTAGATTAAAAAAAGAAAAAACAAAATAATTAGTAGAATATTCATAAAACTACAAATAAAGAGTCAAAATAAAAATCATTTAATGACATTTAAACACGTATATCGTATTTAATGACATTGAATGTGACACCCAAGATCAGTTATTATTGGAATTTAATTTTATAGTATGCCGATAGTATTTTTGTCTACGGGAAACCGAGTAGTGCCACATTTTTATTAAACACATGTGTTTTTAGTTTAAACAAGGGACGATAACCAAAAGTTCAAAGAAATGTTTAAAGGAATTTGAAAAAATCTTTTTAAATTTAAATATTATTTAATAAAATTTTAGCAAAGAATTTCATTTAGGCAAAACCTTCTGTAACAAAATCAACTTAATCTATTTTACTTTATTTTTAACAATGTAATAGCAATACCTTTACCTGTTTAATGTAGCAAAATATCTGCAATACCTTTTACACTTACTATTTTCTACTAATTTTTGTAAACATAACATCATTCCTTTTTTTTTAAATGTGTATTTTTCATCAAAAATAACTCTTAAATTAATATATACATACTTAAAAGCTGTATTTTACTCATAATATGCCAATAAATGAGTGGATTTTTGTGAACAAATTTTATTTCTATATCTTGATAACTTTTTTAAGAAATTTAGTTTCTTGTAAACGTCAACAATTAAAAACTCAAGTAAACATTATAATATAACGCAAAAAAACTTACTTTTAAAATGTTACACTTTGGTCATTAAGTTTAATTCCTAAATGTTTGAAATTTAATTTAAAATCATAAAAGAAAAAAAAAAAAACATTTTTTTTTCTTTTTTTTTTTAAAAAAAACGGCTCTTTTAGGGTAGCCACAAAATTTAAGAAAATTCCTTCTATGTTCCGTCTTTAAAATTTATATTTTATATTTGAGAGTAAGAGATTCCTAAATTTTAAAAACCTAAATATTTAATTCTATATAAGACAAACATGCAGAAGTAAATTGCTATTGACCCCTCATGATTATTTATTTCTATTTATTACGCATTATTGCTTTATTTTAAATTATGTTAATTTTTCTGAAAGTATTATGCAACTATTTTTCTTTAATCTAAATTTAGATGTCTATCTTAGACATAATTAATGCAAACATTTAACAGAAATACAGGCAATGACTCATTTGTTTCTCTTTATATAAGCATCTCATTTAGGAATGAATAAGAACATACGTATAAAACATGTATTATATTATCAAAGAGTATAAACATTCATGTGATTGTTCATAGATTTTAAATATTATTTTCTATATGGTTAGAGAATATGAGAAAACATGAATAATCTGTTTTATCCAATTTATCTGTATGTAAACATTTGCTTCATATAACTGACATTAAAATAAGGAAGCTTTCACAAATGTATGTACTAACAAGGGCACCACCAAACATGGTGCTCACAGATTTTGATAATTTAAAGTATGTTGTAGGGGTCATACCACTATTATTCTGGTGAAAGGGTTTCTTCAAATGGGCCTTGCTTTTTGAGAAATTGGAGGTTAAAGTTCAGCGTATATTTCAAATACATATTCTATATACTCCGGTTTTGAATACGTGCGATCGAGTCCCTTCTTGGCTTTTATTTTCTTTTTTACTTATATTTGTATTATTTACACGTTACAAATTTTAAGTATGTTTACTACTAGAGAAATTGTTACAGCGTTTGATATTTTCTTGATAATTTAAATTTACAGTTTTAAATTTTTCATGAAAGTTTTTTTTTCTGCAATTTTTAAACTGATATTTCTATTGACAAAACTGCAAAACTAATTTATGCCTAGGGCTTTTATTTTCTTAATTATTATCTGCATTTTTTTACTCTAAGTACAACTCTGGAATAATGATTTTTCTTTTTCCTATCGTTTTTTTATTTTATTTTATAGCATTTTAAATGAAAATTTATCTTTTTTTTTGTACAAATAGTACAAAATAATTTTCTGGTGAAATTTCTTAAAAGTTTTCAGTATCAGATAATTTAAGTAATGAAGTATCAGAATAAATGAAGATTACTTTTTATTGATCTTATATTTGCATTTATACAAAGGATGATAAAACTTTTTTTTTTACTTTTAATGTATTTTTAAACATATTTATCACAAATTAAGTACTTAAGGAATATAAATTATGTAAGTTTTAAAAAATGAGATTTCAGACATAAATTAAATCGGATTTGCGTTTAGTTTAAAAATTTTGGCAAAAAATAGTGATTTTCTCAGATATTTCATAAACATAAACTCTAGTTTTTAAGGGGACAGTTTACCACAAAACTGATCGAAAAATCAATTTTTGTTTTTAAACATTAAATGAAAGCCTGTTTGATTGCGAATATTTTAATATGTCATTTTTACCCGTACAACATTTATATTTTGAGATATTGTAAATTTTGTTAATACACCCAGCACAATTCCTTACACTAATGATAATTTTAAACATTTTCTCCTCTGTGTTTATATTTTCTTCGCTTTCATGTTTTAAAAAATGATAAAGCTTTTTTTTTTTGTATTTGATACAGAGATTTAAAATGTTTTGTGCAATTTGTTTTTTTTATATGCGTTGAATATGTGCATGAAATTAGTCTTAGCGTTTTTATTATTATTGTTAATGTTATTAATAAAAGCTGTTATTAATAAATATATGAGTTCTAGATTTCACCACTTTACACTACTTATATCAAATAATTATATATATTAATGTAGTATTGCACTATTTAAAAATCCATGCACAATATTGTGTAATACACACATGAAGAAAAAACAAAAAATGATTTATTAATCTAAAAATATTAATATTTAATGTTTCTTATTAATATTTCTTATTAATATTTAATATTTAAAGTTAATATTTAAAGTTCTTATTAATATTTAAAGTTTTTCTTATACTTTTTCAAAATTTTAGTTATATACGCATTTTTATTTATTTATCTGTTGCAAAATGTACTTTTTGAACCCGAAGTGCAGTCAGTTCACCATTTAAACCATATATATATTTTTTTTTTTTTTTAAGTAAAAGTAATCTGTCCTTTTTTAGAAAATATCAAAAGGTTCAAAGCTGTAGAATTCCCAATTCTGCTTGAAATTTGTAGCGTGTAAAAAATACAAATATAAGTAAAAAGAGAAAATAATAACTGAGGTGAGACTCGATCCAACAACCTTTCGAATCGTAACCACGAACTTTGTCAAGGAGCCACGGATTCACATTCGACGTTTGTACAAATAGTTATTTGAAATATACGCTGAACTTTAACTCCCAAATTCTCAAAAACCAAGGTCCATTTGAAGAAACCCTTTCACCAGTATAATTAGTGGTATGACCCCTACAGCATACTTTGAAATCATCAAAATCTGTGACCACCATGTTTGGTGGTGTCCTTGTAAGTGTTATCATGCGATAGTTTGTAAAATGATGGAAGATTATTGTCAAGGTATAATTCAAATGGATTGTTAATACATACGTCTTTGCACTGACAGTTCAAATGCAGAACGTAGGGTTAAATAATTAATTTTGCTAAAACACATTCTCTTATATGTGGCAGTTCTGAACTGAATATATTAAACCTCAATTTAAAAATAAATAAAGAAATTTGATTATTGAGTTTGACATAAGGAAAAAAAAATTTGTTCTCTAACCATTAAAATGAACATACGTTTGAATTTTCATCATTAATACATTAATTTTTTTTTTTTTTTTTTTTTTTTTTTTTTTTTTTTTTTTTTTTACAATGCATAAAATTTTAACAATGGATTTATTATCATGTTAATCTAACAAATTGATATTAACTAAAGCTTAACTATTACATGCCCTCCTTATAAAATTCGTATTTTATTTTGGATAATAAGAAGTTTTTAACTTTGCAGAGGTTTATTTTTTAATTCATATTAGACATACATGTAAAAATAAATTGCTGAAGAACACTCATGATTAGTTATTTTTCTTTATTATGCATTATTGTTTTATTGAAAATGGTTTTATTTTTTCTGAAATTATTATACAATAACATGTTTGAAAACTAAAATTTAGAGGTCTATAGAAGACATAATCTACTGTAAATATTTAACATAATTCCAAGCAGCGAATTTAAGAATGTACACATGTATATGTTAATAACATATTTGTTTAGAAATAAGACATATGTAATATTTATTACGAGCATAAAAATTCATGTGATTGTTCATAGATTTGAAATATTATTTTCTACATGGTAGAGAATATGAGAAAACATGAATAATCTGATTTATTCAATTCATCCGTATGTAAACATTTACTTCATATAACTGACATCAAAATATCGAAGCATTCACAAATGTATGTACTAAGAATTATCATATGTCATTTTGTCGAATGATAGAAAATTAATGTCAAGATATAATTCAAATGGATTGATAAAACATGTGACTTTGTTCTGACAATTTGAAACAAATTATGCAGAACGTGTGCTTATATAATTAATTTTACTAAAACACATTACGGTAATTGTGATAGAACTATAAATTTCTTATCTGATTATATTAAACCTCAAATTAACAATAAATAAAGAAATTAGATTATTGAGTTTGACATAAGAATTAATGCTTTTTGTTATCTACCCATTAAAATAAACATAATTTTGAATTTTCATCATAAATGCGTTATTTTTTACAATGTATAAAATTTTAAATGTGGATTTATTATCATGTTAATCTAACAAATTGATATTAACTAAACCTTAACTAATAAACAGTTTGACATTCCATCCATGTTATTCATTTCAATAATGGATTTAATATCATGTTAATCTAACAAATTTATATCAACTAAAACTTAACTATACTATGCCCCCCTTTTAAAATTGGTATTTTATTTTGGGGAGTAAGAAGTACCTTCATTATGCTTTATTGCTTTATTTAAAATAGTGTTAATTTTTCTGGAAGTATTATACAATAACATGTTTGAAAACAAAAATTTAGATGTCTATATTAATCATAATATACTGTAAACATCTAACATATCTCTAAGCAGTGAATTTAAGAATGCACATATGTATATGTTAATAACGTATTTTTTTTTTTTAGAAATAAGCCATGTGTAATACTTACTAAGAGTATAAAAATTCTTCGATTGTTCATAGATTTGAAATATTATTTTCTATATGGTAGAAAATATGATAAAACGTGATTAATATGATTTATCCAATTTATCTGTATATAAATATTTACTTCATATAACTGACATCAAAATAAGGGAACTTTCACAGATGTATGTACTAAGAATTATCATATGTCAGCTTGTCAAATGATAGAAAATTAATGTCAAGATATAATTCAAATGGATTGATAATGCATACGCTTTTGTATTGAGAGTTCGAAATAAATTCTAGAGAACGGGTGTTTAAATAATTAATTTTGCTAAAACACATTGTATTATTTGTGGTAGATTTACGAATTTTTTTAAAATGAATAGAGTAAACTTTTAATTGAACAATAAGTAAAGATGTTTGATTATAGAATTAGACATAAAAATACTGCTTTTTGTAATATACTCTTTAAATAAACATGTTTTTTAATTTTCATGATAAATATGTTAATTTCTACAATGAAAAAGATTTTAACATTGGATTTACTATCACGTTAATCTAAAAAAAATTATATCACATTTACGTATCAAAAAATTATTAATATTTTAAAGATATTTTAAATATTTATAATGCACGATTTTTCCTGTATAAACAAATACATATTTTTTCAATACATTGAGTAATTTTATGTGCTTTTCTTCTAGCATGGATTTCGTGAAAGGGCTAACATAGGGTGAAAGTTTTGAGTAACATAGTTGTTTAAAAATTAATCCTGCGTTTTTTTTAAATTATTAATAGTTTTAAAATAGTTGTTAATGTTATTCGTAACAGAATAATTTAACGTAAAAAATCAGTTATAAGTAAAATAAAATAATTTACTAAATCATTAAAAGAGATTTATTCTATAATAATAATTTTCTGTATCATTAATCAAGATTTATTTATGTTATAATCCTTTCCTGAAACAGTAAGTGAGATACATTTCTTTTTTATGTTTATACTTTAATTCTAATGTCGGCGAATTGACGTGTTTAATTTGTGATATCATGATATCTTTGTGGAAAATGTTATTGAATAATAATGTTAGTTGTTGATCAAAATGTTGAAAGAATAAAAAGTATTTTTCTTTCGCGTTTCATTGGATTTATTGGCTATGATACTATATATATAGTTTCATTTGTGTGTTATATATTAACAGATTGTTTGATTAAGTTATACGAAATAACAGTTAATGTCGACCTATTGTGTGATATTATATTAATCTACGAACACAAATTATGTTTTATTTTTTTGCATTGAACTATTAAATTGTATTTTGACTCTATTTCCATGAACTCTATTTTCTTCAGGGGAACCGCTTTAAGTCTGCAAATGATTAATTTCAATTTCCGAAATGCCAAGTCGCACATGTATTATTTTAGTACAAATTCGATCGCATTATATACATGAAAAAAAGATTATTTTCAAATCTGATATGTTATGTTTTAAAGTTGATAAATTTCTTTGTGATTTAAATATCTAAACTTTTTTGAAGTAGAAATATCTTGCCCCTCTAAAGGTTAAGAAATTGGAATTTGTATCCAGAATGACCACTGTGAATTTTCGTGTATGTATAATTTTCAGCTCCCCCCAAAAATATCTCCGTCTTGAGGTTCTCTGAGTAGTGTCTAATATCTTAAATGACATTTTGCATTTTTAGGTGCATTTATATCGAGGAATATTTATATGTTTCCTCCCTATTTATACATTATATATATGGAGAAGCCATAATCGTCATTTAGTCCGACTGTTTGAAAGACCGTCACTCATTATATAACAGCACAAAATCTATCCATCAAAATTATTTGAAATTTAATACAGTGTCAATTAAACAGTTTCGAATTATCATTGTTGCATATTAACCGTAAAGTAAAAATCTCGCAGTCATAAATGCAATTTATTATTATGCTGCTGCATAGCGATTTATCATAACCACCATGGAGGGGCAGTTCTATTGGATGACAAAAAATGGAATTACTTCATATGATGACAATATTACTGATTTAAAGTAAAAACTCGTAGAAGATTTTAGAAACTTAAACCGTTTTGAATATATGGACGATGAATCAAAGCATTAATGTATTAAAGAACATTCGACATTGGACAGTTTTATATAACGTTGATATTGCGTCGCCTGTCGCTGGTAGTTTAGAAGAAAGAAATAATTTGGAGAAATGTCTTTTAAGTTAAGAGGAACATAATAAACCCATCTAAAATTAAGTCAAAATGATGCATGAAATTAGTTTGATGCGTTCTTAATTACTTGGAGCAAGATGATGAGTACATACCTGATAAAAAGATGTTGTTAAAAAATTTGAACAGTAAAATTCGTCGAAAAGTACACTGTAAAAAAAATTGCAAAGGTACTAAACTTCTTTTAGGAAACTGGGATTCCAAGAACTTTTCCTGTAACGGTAACAGCAAAAATTCAAGTTTCAAAATCAGTTACATGGATTTTTCCTGTTATCGTTACATGGAAAGTTCTTGGAATCCCAGTTTCCGAGAAAATGTTTAGTACCTTTGCAGATTTTTTTTTTTTTTTACAGTGTAAATGAAAAAACCAAAATAGACCTCCGTCATTTTATTTGTCCCAAATCAGTAAGATAAACTGCATTTCTATTTTTTTATATTGAGCTTGTACCTCCTCACCACTCATTTCTCTCAAAAACAGTCTGCCCGGGTTCTGTCTTATCGAAAAATGTCACTTTCCCGTGACGTTCATTATCTCCTATACTGTAAAAAAAAAAAAAAAAAAAAAAAAAAAAAAAAAAAAAAAAAAAAAAAAAAATTTGTAATTCTGTGACGGTATATTCATGCTGGGTGTCATTTGTCACGTTATATGCAGACATACTCATTAATTTAGGTTAAAACAACACAGTTTATTAAAATGATAACGGCTAAAGGAAAGTGGAGCCAGTCTATAATTTCACTCACTGAGAACACTATGAAAAGCTAAATCATACTCACAGGCGTCGGTCTAGCTCAGTCGGGGCACCGTCTAACACTTGACACTATTTCCTGGCTGATCTACTAAACAAATCTTAATTTCACAGCCCGTGGCTGTGGATATTTCTTTATTTGCTCAAATAATCAAAACGGAACGATTCTAAACTTTCTTACCAAGGCCGAATCTTTAATCCACTATCTGAACTCCTTTTCGCTTTACTGGAGGCCGTAGCTATTTTCTAATCGTCAGCACCTTACTAAGCAATCATCAACTTCGTTGTCTAATGGCGGAATACACACAGAGGCTGCTGGCTACTACCAGAAACACACAGACGCTGGCTGCTGGCTAAGGCCAGAAACACCCACAACACAAACTCACACCCAAGCTTTTATACGCGACAAACTGAGATACTTCTCATTAACATAATACTAATAACCGCGAGCTAACTGCGGAATTCGAAAGAGCACACACACTCTAGAAAGTTAAAGTAAAAGAGAGGATAGATGTCACTTTTACGCCTACAAAATGTTAAATTATTGACGTCACGATCTCAGAAACACTAGAGTGCCTTTATGACTAAAGGTCACTCCCTCACAACCCCCCCTCGAACTCCGCAGAGAAAAAGGGCTGGGCTAAATGCATGCCCAGAACTTTTTCTTGTTATAAATTTAGAGCCGTAATAAAACACAGTGATGGGTGAAATTTAACGCCGAAACATAACTTTTAAAATATTAACTTTAACCCATCACAACCAAAAAAACTCAGTTTGCCTCAAATAATCACATATTCCATCCAATCATTCTTCTATCTTATAAATAGCCTCCGTAAAACTTCCAAAAACTCGTAAAACTTTCAAAACTAATTACTTCTTCTCTCAAAACAACCCACTCCACTGGGAGTGCTAAAATTTCTCAAAACACTAACCTTCCGAAATTTTCCTCAATATTGCAATGCAACTATAACTTTACCCAAAAATTTCTCCATAACTTTTAATATACTAGAATTCGCACCAAGTCCAAAAAAACCCAATGCGCAAAAACTTTCCTCATCCAAATTCCGACTTCATCTAAAATTACATTTACTTCATACTAAACTAACTCTGCTACTATGTAATACCTACATCCCCATTAGCCAATGAACTAACTCCCAAACTTCTTCAGACTTAACTCCACTTGAACAATAATTGGAGCACATACGTACAGCGGCATATCGCTGTGCTTATGCAACAATCAAAAAATATCAAAAATTTACAAAATGACGTCATCAATCTCTTCATCTGTATTAACTAAAAGAAAAATAGCAGAATCAATACATAACAAAAGGTATACTTCCCTGCAAGAAAATCACATTAACATTCAATTTTAATACAATACAATTTCAAATTCAAATGCAGCTTAAAACTTCGCAACTTGCGGAAACCATTCCCAACTAAAGTACAAAACGCAACTCATAAAACACGAACGATAAGAAGAAAGTTAATTCATTAAATGTTAGTATAAGAGATAGAAACGCGTGTCAAGGACTTCTTGACCGCAAAACACGTGCGCGCCTGAACCGCGGCGCGTGTACAAAATAACTCAAATTACTATCTGTACTTTCTGAAAATTTAAACATACATTAACATACATTTTATAACACATGAACAATAACAATATAGTAACATTTTAACAAATAACATAACAATTTAACAATAGATCCAGAATTTTTAAAAGCAGTTAAGACCAAAATCTCAAACATACATAAAACTAACAATTTTGCAAACAAATTTTGAACACAATTAAGCACTAAACGTGAGTGCGTCAAAAAATTCCAAAAATGGCCAAAAGTACAAAACAGTCTCTCTGCTTTCTATTCTTTCACATTGCTACCACATATATGCACTCTAATAGAAATTTAATAAAGAACATTATCACCCAATCATAGAGATGATTCGCTGCTGGCAGGCTTCATACTGCAAGATGGCTTTCTCCTCCTGTCCCAGAAGGCTTGTACGAAGGATCTCTCGTCATCAGAACTGTACGGTGACGCCACAGTTGACTGTCGTGCCTGCAGCCTGGTTCTGAATGGATGCCGTGGAATACTCGTAGGTTCCACTCGACGACTCTGCTCCGGCCGGTTCGCTGGGTTCACTCCATGGCGAGGTTCACACTGTTGCTGCCGGTAATCTGAGAGTTGCCTCCTCTTTCTAGACGCACCCGAAGTTACCGAAGATCCAAGGCCACGTTTCTTTCCGGACCTACGTAGTTTCTTGTTAGGCAAAGATTCGGCATTTAAAGTTCGCTTAACAGTTTTACTAGTGTCCAAACGAAATCTTTTCTGGGGATTAATCACTGAAGATGGTGAACTATTAGTTAATTTATGCTTGTGAGGCTGACGTCTAATAGGTGGAGGAACTGGGCAATTTATAACTTTTTGTCTTTTATGGCACACAGAGTCCGATGTATTTGACACAGTTCTCTTATTTTTATTACACTTTGCTCTCGGATTGCTAGGTTTTCGACTTTCAATAACAGTCTTTGGAGCTGTTTGACCAAATTTTCTTCTTGAATATTGATGAAAAGAATTCGATGAAGAAGTGCTGGACTCGGGACTTTCATTGGATCGGGAATTTCGCGAAACACCACTCGACATATGAGAACCTTCACTACCATTTTCTCTAAACTTATACACTCTAACCTGATCCAGATTAACAGTCATTCTTTCACCATTGACATCAACAACCAAATTATTATTTCGAACTTCCAAAACCTCGAACGGACCTACAAACTTCGGACCAAATTTAGCTACTCTCTTCTGACGACTTGAACTTAACCAATGCTTTTCTACTAACACAAAATCTCCAACTTTCACTTCTAACTCCCTTCTACGCATATTATAATACTGAGCTTGCTTTTCCTGCGCTTTTCCCATCTGAACCTGTGCTTCCTCAACCAACCTTTCAATATCCTGACACATGTACTGACTTTCCGCATCCGACACCATAACTAACCTTTGGAATGGAGTAATAACTTTTCTACCCAAAAACAATTCAGCAGGCGTTTTCCCCGTTGACTCGTGAACTGCCGTACGAAGTGCGTACGCAAAATGTTGAAGAAATTGGTCCCAATTTGCATGATGAGAACCAACATAAGAAGAAATCATTTGAATTAATGTACGATTTACACGTTCAGCCATATTAGACTGAGGAAGTTCCATACCGTCCCCAGTCTCCAACTTTCCACAAAAAAACTTAAAAATATTGAATATAAAATCATAACGAAATGGTTTACTAGCAACTACTGCGTCAAAACCAATCTGAACTTCATTCGTTAAACTCGGTTTATCAGAAAAAACCTCTCCAAATTCATTTAAAAACTTATTAAATTCCTCCCTCTCCATTTCACTTAACCCCGACTCCTCCAAATTAACTGACACTGAAACAGGCTCTTTCTTACTCACATTCTCATCATTATTCACGATTAACGACTTTTTAAAGAAATCCAAACTAATTCCTCTATCCCTCATATAATCCACACCAACTATACAATGCACTGTTAATCCATCTAACACACAAAACTCCCAACATGTCTTAACCGAACGAATTTCAACTTCCAATTCTACTGAACCTTTATTATCGCAAGCTACTCCCTGTGCTGACTGAACCACCACACTTGACCTTTTCAACTTCTTATACGAAAAATATTTCCGATAACAATCAAAAGAAATGAACGACTTATCTGCCCCTGTATCGAAGACACTTTTAACGACAATACCATCTAACACAATTAACACTTCAGGTAACTCAACCGGATTAATAGTAATTTTATTTAAACTCACCGAAGACTTTTCCGACCTCTGAACACATCTCTTTTGCACTGATCTATTTTCAAAATTCTTATCCGAAGTTAATCTCCTTACTTGCGAAGAAACATTCCTGTCCCGTACTCCCCCACTATGATCATAACCACTATTCTGTCTATTTCCATGCATATTTCTCTCACCACTTCTAAAATTATTAGCACCACCACCATTCCTATTACCATTACTCGTATTCGACATATTACGACCAAATCCATCACTTCTATTACGCACATTACTATCCGGAAATCGCTGTCCCCCTCTCACAAAATTACGTTCCCCCTCATTTCTCAAATTACTATCCGTGACAGGTCTCTGCCGAGGGTTACGCAAATCCCGTTGATCCGAGCTATGCCGAGACTCATACTTCGATAATATCTGGTGCATTTCTGCAAAATTTTTCGGTGCTCTAACTTCAATAAAGTCCTGTATATTTGGATTAAAAAGAGGAAAGACAATGTCCAACAATTCCTCAAATGTAATATCTAAATCTAATTTATTTTTTAGTTCCAGCTTACGAAGATAAAATTTTGACGCCGACTCATATATATTCTGCTTATTACAATAGAACTCTTTTCTCAAAATACTTTTATCTTTAACGGGAGGAAATGCCTTCTTTAACTCAATTACAGTTTGTTCAAATCTTTTCACTTCATCAGTAATCAAAAACTTTCCTATATTTTCTAACCACAAAAGTGCTTCGCCCTTTAACGAGCATTTAAGCACTACGTATCTACTTTTTTCAGGTATATTATTGAACAAAATATAATCATCTAACTTCACTAAAAATTCACTAATATCACCCTCACCGGTGAAATACACCCGTGGCACAATCTCAAAATGTCCGACATTTCGTTGGGCGCCATTTGTGACGGTATATTCATGCTGGGTGTCATTTGTCACGTTATATGCAGACATACTCATTAATTTAGGTTAAAACAACACAGTTTATTAAAATGATAAGGGCTAAAGGAAAGTGGAGCCAGTCTATAATTTCACTCACTGAGAACACTATGAAAAGCTAAATCATACTCACAGGCGTCGGTCTAGCTCAGTCGGGGCACCGTCTAACACTTGACACTATTTCCTGGCTGATCTACTAAACAAATCTTAATTTCACAGCCCGTGGCTGTGGATATTTCTTTATTTGCTCAAATAATCAAAACGGAACGATTCTAAACTTTCTTACCAAGGCCGAATCTTTAATCCACTATCTGAACTCCTTTTCGCTTTACTGGAGGCCGTAGCTATTTTCTAATCGTCAGCACCTTACTAAGCAATCATCAACTTCGTTGTCTAATGGCGGAATACACACAGAGGCTGCTGGCTACTACCAGAAACACACAGACGCTGGCTGCTGGCTAAGGCCAGAAACACCCACAACACAAACTCACACCCAAGCTTTTATACGCGACAAACTGAGATACTTCTCATTAACATAATACTAATAACCGCGAGCTAACTGCGGAATTCGAAAGAGCACATACACTCTAGAAAGTTAAAGTAAAAGAGAGGATAGATGTCACTTTTACGCCTACAAAATGTTAAATTATTGACGTCACGATCTCAGAAACACTAGAGTGCCTTTATGACTAAAGGTCATTCCCTCACAATCCTACAGATGTACAGATGCCGAAATCTGTATGGTTACTAACATTTTATCTGTACACAATAAAAAATGTAAATATACAAAACTAGTTTTTTGAATGTTACAGAAATCTGTAACTTTACAAAAGATTCTATTAAAATTACAATTATCTTACTAAAATTTTATCTGCAACCTGGGTTGTAGTTACATTGCATATTCTTGGAATTCCACTTTCATAAAAAAAAATTCTTAGTACCCTTACAGATTTTTTTAGTTTTCAGTGCAAATCTATATCATTTACATGAATTTTTTGCAGTTGTCGTTACATAAAAAGTTCTAGGAATCTCAGTTTCCTAGAAAACTTTTAGTAACTTTACAGATTTTTTTTTA
The DNA here is from genome assembly GCA_964019185.1 of Maratus speculifer. Taxonomy (NCBI): domain Eukaryota; kingdom Metazoa; phylum Arthropoda; class Arachnida; order Araneae; family Salticidae; genus Maratus; species Maratus speculifer. The sequence goes on along the minus strand of OZ025290.1, from coordinate 409,847,132 downwards.
CAGTGTAGGTAGCTGATGAAGGCGTTTCGCTTGCCTTATCTCAGGTATGCATTTTGAGTGGCAAGAGGAACTGCAATCTATTGATACAACAGATTTTCCATACAATACTATGTAACTAAAAATAGCTCGGATAAACTTCCTGAAAAGATGAAAAGTTACCTTAAAACTCCAACTATACTAATTTAATTTTCGGCATCATTTTATATAGGATACATATCTTTTACGCATACCAAATGTTCAATTACATGTGTATCAACACTGTAAAAAAAATTCTGTAAAGGTACTAAACTTTTTCTTGGAAACTGGGATTCCAAGAACTTTTCCTGTAACGGTAACAGCAAAAATTCAAGTTTTAGAATCGGTTACATGGGTTTTTTCTGTTACCGATACATGAAAAGTTCTTGGAATCCCAGTTTCCTAGAAAATGTTTAGTACCTTTACAGAATTTTTTTTACAGTGAACTTAAAATAATTTTCTACTTAAATACATTGAACTATATCATTACGTTAACTGAGATGTAATTAATGTCACTTATATTTTATGTATATTTTTGTATATTTGAAATACTCTTAAACATTTTAAAGGCCCATTATTTTTTACATGACTTTACATTTATTCAATCATTATTTTTTTCTTCAGAACATAACAGGCATCAGTGTAATCAATTTCAAAACACCTTATCTGAACAATAAAAAATAAATAAATAAATAAAATTAATGATGTTAAAATTTATGTTGTTATCAGTCTTTCAGAAACTTTAAATCAAACCATAGATTACCATTAATATACTATTGAAATGTAGATAAGGCAATGAGTGATTAAATACACATTACAATGTCTAGAATCAAAATGTATTTGTTATACTCATGCTGCTAATAAGGACACTTTTAGACTAATTAGAGGGTTTATAAAGAGTATTTTGGAACTTGTTTTACAAATTAGGTACACAATTAGGAATTCCACGCATTGTTCCACAAAGAGATGCCAACTGATAATAATTGTTTCTTTTGATAATGTAAGCAGTATAATTTTTAATAAATATCCGGAAAAACTTATTAATGACGTCAGGAAAATAGTGTTATTTTAAATATGTTTACATATACTATGCTTAATTTTCTCATAGTATACAATGTATTTATACATATAAAATGGGGAAAATGTATTGTGGGAGATTATCATAATTAATTCTCAAGCACTTGACTCTTAAAAACAGCAGTTAATTATGCATGCTATACAGGGTTCGTAAATATCATGATATTTTCAAAAATATCTTTTGATATATAACCGATATTTTCAATATTTATGCAATATTTTCGAAATAGTCAACTTACTGCTAATAATAAATGTTTTCAAATATAATATAAACTAGAAGATAGCCCGTCAAAATGACGTGTTTGCATTTCTAAAGGATGATAAAAAATTAAAACAACTGTGGTCAATCATAGCCACTTTAGGCTGAAACAATTTTGATAAATACAGCGATTGAACTTGGAGAGAGAAAAATGTAATAAAAAAAAGAAAGAAAATTTCAACAGAAATCTGCATTTAAAACTATAGCAAAACTATACGGTAGATGGGGGTGGGGATTATAATGAAATTTAAAACGCACCCGCGGTTTGCTTAAATAAAAAGTTTTAATTAAATATTGTTTTTGAAATCGTGAAAAGATTTCAAAGCGAAGTAAAATGTAGTGAGGTCATTTATAGCTGCCATTGTGAATCTGACCAATGAGGACGCTCCATTACGACTATGGAACGGTTTCATTGGTCAGAAAATAGATTGCCTTTAAAATCGGAGGTAACTTTTCACAATGTTTTTTATAGATTTGAAATTCTCAAGAGTCATTCACGGCTGTAAAGAAAAAAAATTAAAGTAACCGAATATAAAAATTTTAACAATATTGCATTTAAAACGCACCTTCTCTTTCCTTTAATAAAAAGTTTTAATTAAATATACTTTTTGAAATCGTGGAAAGATTTCAAAGCGAAGTAAATGTAATGACGTCATTTAACAGCTCCCACTGTAAATCTGACCAATGAGAACGCTCCATTACGACTATGAACAGTAGCGTAGCTATGTTTTTTGGCGCCCGGGGCCAGCAAGAAATTTTGCGCCCCCACCCCAATATAGATATATAACAATTTCTCTCAATTTGGCGCCCCTAGGCCTCGGCGCCCGGGGCGGACGCCCCCCTTTCCCCCCCTTACCTACGCCACTGACTATGAAACGTTTTCATTGGTGAATGAGTTTCTTTTTCTCGTGGATAGGTTGAACCCGGAATTGTTATACACGGAGGGGTTTTATATATATAATTAATAGCACAACATATTGCACTTAACATGCAAAATATATCAAAAATTTATCAAAATTATTTATATATATATATATACAGGGTGTCCCTAAACAAACGGTATATACGCTAGAGGGTGATAGAACACATCAAGACAAGTAATATTAAATAGGAAATCAAGGGTCCCAAACGTTTTCCAAAGGAGATAGCCGCCATTAAAGTTTGGGGTCCAAAATTTCAAATACACATTAAAAAGTGGCTACATATACATTAGGGTGGATCAATTGTCTATGACGAAAAAAAAATTACCATTAATCAAAATCTACCTATGCGGAAAAGATGTTCTATTGTATGGAGATTAAGGGAAAAATAATAAAAAAAAATAATTTTAAATTTTAATACTGCCACAAAAGGGATGAAATTTCGAAAAAATTTGAAAAAAGACCGAATTTTGGTTAGGTTATTTTTGTAAAAAACTAATTACTTTAATATTTTTTTTAATCCAACAGTTCGGAAAAGATGCTATATCGTATGGAGGTTAAGTAAAAAACAATGATAAGTAATAAATTCAAAATTTAATACTGCCACAAAAAAGTTGAAAATTCGATAAAATATTGAAAAAACGGAAAAAGATCTAAATTTGGTTAGATTTAATTTTGACGCAAAATAAACATTTTAATATCAATCAAAACCTACCTTTGGGTAAGAAATATTATATTGCATGGATGTTAAGTAAAAATAAATAAATAAATAAAACTAATTTCGAAATTTAATACTGCTGCAAGTGATTTAAAATTTCGAAAAACTGGCAGTTCCAGTTTTTTCAGTTAGGATTTGTCTGCTTGTGTATTGTGTGGCTTAGTGTACCTTGAATATTACTGTACCATGGCATTGTTAAAAAAAAATAAAAATAAAAAGAGAGAGAGATAGAGATATATGAATTACACCCTATTTGAGTCTGGCTTTGATATGCTAGTAAATATGCTCCCTATTACAAAAAGTTATAAAATTTTTATATTGGTATTTAAAAAATAACCGAAGAAAGAAATCGGTCAACATCTATTTATTTCCTGCCAGGGAGTTGCTAATAAGTTACAAGTGACCTGTAAATGAGATTCAATCTCAATAATTTACCACAGCAGCATTTTAAGAAAAATTAAACTGTTTAACGACAAATATTGCGCTCTTCTTAATTCCTGTAAAACAAAATAAGATACTGAAAGCTACTACAGTCTTTTGGACCTTTCCGAAAATACTGCCTATTTTTTTCAGTTCAATAGATTTGAATATGAATATGAATGTTGAGGTAAACTAAACCGACGTATTGAGAGCAAACTCACTTTTCTACATCATCAGCTATCATTGAAAAGCCAAAATGCTGCCGAGCTAGGTGTCACATCATCAGAATATTGGAGAGTTTGGGCACTTCCGACCAAGCAGGTGGTGCCATCGTGTCTGGTGCACTTCAAGACGTGGGCATTACCTCACAAAACTATGAATCGAATGCTACTGACAGAAAAAAATCGGCATGACAAAACAAACCAAAGACCACTCCATCGTTTTAGTCATTCTCTTTAGTCATTTGTAAAAGATTATGACCATGGCCATTTTCTTTAAACTTTTATGGGTGTAAAGACTGACTGCATCACTAGAAAACAACAGAAGAAAAATGATTATAGAAGCAGACTTGAGCTTGAAAAAAGAACTGGGTTCCGAATACATCGGCCTCATATATATAAATTCCGGAAGAGTACCAAACAATTTGAAAACACGACGTACATTTTTTGTCATGTGTTAACAATAATATACATGTAACAAAGTTGGTTGCTATCGGTTGTGACGTAATATCTGTTAATATAGATGTTAAAGGATGTGTTATTCGAAATATGGGACTGATCTTCAAGTGTCCACTACAATGTTTTTTGTGCTAGTTACACACCAATGAAGTTTCACTATGTCATCTTTTTGCAGCGTGGATGGAACCGCGGCTGGGCATAAATGTTTCACTGGTGAAATAGAAAGATTATTCGCAGCATGTTAGAAGCTTTTTGTGTTTTCATTTATGTCAGTATATGAATTCTAAAAATGCGCGAGTGAAATCAAACGGTCTGCTGTAATCCTAATCATTACATAAAAACTATCTATATTTTCCATTTACCAGCTTTTTGACCTTTTGCGACGTATTTAATAGATTTAATTAAATGGGAAAATGTGTCGAACCTCCACTAACTCGCGGATTTAGTAACGACATGATTTCAGAAGCAATATGTAAATCCAGCAATCATTTCAGAGGCAATAACATCTACTATCAATAATATCTATTCGCGCAACTCTCATTCTACAAAACTAATAATCAAAAGAGTCACGGAAGTATTTCTGCTGTGTATGGACCATACATAAGTAACAGTTTTATAAAAATTGAATTGAATTACAAAATCTCATGTCGATTTTCAATACCGAACGTCATTATCGCCAATTGCAATGTTGACGATTTTTCTTGATTTAATGCTAATGAAGCTGTTAAATAAGAAACTAAAGTTTTTATCTTGTAATCAATTAAATATCCTCTCATTGTAATATATGTTAAAAAAGTCTAAAATTCATATTTTATTTTACAAAACAAAAGTTGATTTTTTACCTTAAAAACGTTCAAATACATAAATTTGAGCCACATTGCGGTAGATTTAAATTTTGAAATTAATTTTTTAAATTATTTTTCTCATACTCAGCATATAATATAACATCTTTTATGCATAGGTAGGCTTTGGATAACTTTTTAAACTATTATTTTGAATAAAAAATATTCTAGCCAAAATTAGGTCTTTTTTCACTTTTTTTCGAAATTCAACCTCATTGTGGCAGTATTAAAATTTAAAATTATTTTTTTTAATTATTTTTCCCTTAATCTCCATCCAAGAGAACATCTTTTCCGCATAGGTAGGTTTTGACACAGTGAAAAAAAATTTTTCGATCCACCCTAATATACATGCTTAAATTAAATCACTTAGCTGCTGATAAAATTCATACTCGTTCGGTTGGTCCTTATTCACTTTTTAAAAACCCGCATTTGGCCATTGAAAGGTAAAATAATAGGTATTTTGATCTATAATACCAAAGATGAAATTGTTATTTCTCGCAATATTGAAGAAGAGGTAAAATGGGAAAAATTGGTCGATTAATTTGCGGTTTTCACTAAAATTATTCTTTATGTTGGTATTTTCTTGAAAATGAATTATAAAGATAAATTTCGAAAAATCCCGATAGAGGGCGCTTTAGACTTTGAAGTAATGAAAAACTATTTTTTGCCGTGATTTTTGCATCTCATTAAATGGTTTCGTAAGCTTAGACTTAAACTAAAATTTTTAGCTCAAAATCTGAATAGTTAGAAGCGTTTAAGTAGCACAAACTTAACTGTGTTCAGAGAGTTTAAATGTCAAATGATTATAAAAAACGGAAAAATTGGTCGATTGATTTGCGGTTTTCACTAAAAATATTCTTTATGTTGGTATTTTATTGAAAATGAAGTATAAAGATAAATTTCAAAAAATGCCGATAGAGGGCGCTTTAGACTTTGGATTAACGAAATAATCCGTCCTAATACTATTTTTTGCCGTTATTTTTTGCATGTCATTAAATGGTTTCGTAGGCTTAGATTTAAACTTAAATTTTGAGCTCAAAATCTGAATAGTTGGGAGTGGTTAAGTAGCACAAATTGAACTGTTTTCAGAGGATTTAAATTTCAAACGAAACGGAAAACTATAAAAATACGGAAAAATTAGTCGATTCCTTTGCGGTTTTTGCTAAAACTACTTTTTAAATCAGTGTTTTCTTGAAAATAAATTTTAAAGATAAATTTCACAAAATGCCGATAGAAGGCGCCTTAGACATTGGAGTAGCGTACAACTATTTTTTAACGTTATTATTTAAAATCTCATTAAATGCTTTCTAATGCTTAGATTGAAATTTTGAGATCAAATTCTGAGTCGTTGCGAGTGTTTATGTAGCGCAAAAGTGAACTGTGTTTGAGGGGGAGGGGTTAAATTTTAACTCCTGAACACATTCAGTTTGCGCTTCTTAACCCCGCCCAACGATTCAGAATTTGAGTTCAAAATTTAAGTTTAAATCTAAGATTTCGAAAATATTTAACAAGTTTTGGAAAGCATTTAATAAGATACAAAAAAATAACGGTTAAAATTTGTTGTTGATTACTTTGAAGTTTAAGGTGCCCTCTAACGGAATTTTTTGAAATTTATCTTTAAAATTCATTTTCAAGAAGATACTGAATTAAAGAATAGTTTTATTTTAAACCGCAAACGAATCGACCAATTTTTCCGTTTTTTATTATCATTTGAAATTTGAACCCTCTGAACACAGTTTAGTTTGTGCTACTTAACCACTCCTAACTATTCAGATTTTGAGCTCAAAATTTAAGTTTAAGTCTAAGTTTACGAAAACAATCAGATGCAAAAAATAACGTAAAAAGTAGTTGTTCGTTACTCCAAAGTTTAAAGCGCCCTCTATCGGCATTTTTTGAAATTTATCTTTATAATTCATTTTCAATAAAATACCGACATAATGAATAGTTTTAGTGAAAACCGCAAATCAATCGACCAATTTTTCCGTTTTTTATAATCATTTGTAATTTAAACCCTTTGAACACAGTTAAGTTTGTGCTACTTAACCGCTTTCAACTATTCAGATTTTGAGCTCAAAATTTAAGTTTAAATCTAAGCTTACGAATCCATTTAATGAGATGCAAAAAATCACGGCAAAAAATAGTTTTTCATTATTTGAAAGTCTAAAGCGCCCTCTATCGGCATTTTTCGAAATTTATCTTTATAATTCATTTTCAAGAAAATACCAACATAAAGAATAATTTTAGTGAAACCGCAAATCAATCGACCAATTTTTCCGTATTTTATGTGTATTTGAATTTTGGACCCCCAAACTTTAATGGCGGCTATCTCCTTTGGAAAACGTTTGGGACCCTTGGTTTCCTATTTACTATTACTCGTCTTGATGTGTTCTATCACCCCCTAGCGTATATACCATTTGTTTAGGGACACCCTGTATATATATATATATACAGGGTGATTCCGAATTTTTTTTTACATTAAAAGAGGGGTGATAGTACACATCAAGTCAAACAATATTAAATAGGAGGCCAAGGGTCCAAAACGTTTTCCTAAGGAAATAGCCGCCATTAATGTTTAGGGACCAAAATTTCAAATAAACATAAAAAACGGAAAAATCGGTCGATTGATTTGCGGTTTTCACTAAAATTATTCTTTATGTCGGCATTTTCTTGAAATTAAATTATAAAGATAAATTTCAAAAAATGCCGATAGAGGGCGCTTTAGACTTTGGAGTAACGAACAACTATTTTTTGCCGGTATTTTTTGCATCTCATTAAATGTTTTCGCAAGCTTAGACTCAAACTTAAATTTTGAGCTCAAAATCTGTAGTTGGGAGTGGTTAAGTAACACAAACTGAGCTGTGTTCAGAGGGTTCAAATTTCAAATGATTCTAAAAAACGGAAAAATTGGTCGATTGATTTGCGGTTTTCACTAAAACTATTCTTTATTCAGTTATTTTCTTGAAAATAAATTATAAAGGTAAATTTCAAAAAATGCCGATAGAGGGCGCTTTAGACTTTGGAGTAACGAAACACTCTTTTTGGCGTTATTTTTTGCATCTTATTAAATGCTTTCGTAAGCTTAGACTTCAACTTAAATTTTGAGCTCAAAATCGGAATAGCTGGGAGTGGTTAAGTAGACAAACTTAACTGTGTTCAGAGGGTTTATATTTCAAATAATTGTAAAAGACGGAAAAATTGGTCGATTCGTTTGGGGGTTTTGCTAAAACTAATTTTTAAATCAGCAGTTTTCTTGATCAATCAGTGTTTTCTTGAAAATAATTTTTAAAGATAAATTTCACAAAATGCCGATAGAGGGCGCCTTAGACTTTGGAGTAGCGTACAACTATTTTTAACTGTTATTTTTTTAATCTCATGAAATGCTTTCAAATGCATAGACTTAAATTTTGGGCTGAAATTCTGAATCGTTGGGAGTGTTTTAGTAGCGAAAAATTGAATTGTGCTCGAGGAGGAAAGAGGGTTAAATTTTAACTCCTGAACACACTTCAGTTTGCGCTTCTTAACTTCTCATAACGATTCAGGATTTGAGCTCAAAATTTAAGTTTAAATCTAACCTTCCGAGAATATTTAAAATGCTTTTGCAAGCATTTAATTAGAACCAAAAAATAATGGTTAAAATGAATTCTTGGTTACTCTGAAGTTTAAGGCGCCCTCTGACGGAATTTTTTGAGATTTATCTTTAAAAATTATTTTCAAGAAGATACCGACTTAAAGAATAGTTTTATTTTAAACCGCAAACGAATCGACCAATTTTTCCATTTTCTATAATTACTTTAAATTTGAACCTCCCCCTCCCCCTTGAACACAGTTCAGTTTGTGCTACTTAACCACTTCCTACTATTCAGATTTTCAGTTCAAAATTTAAGTTTAAGTCTAACCTTCCTAAATCATTTAAAGAAATGCAAACAATAACGGCAAAAGATAGTTGTTCGTTACTCCAAAGTCTAAAGCGCCCTCTATCGGCATTTTTTAAAATTTATCTTTATAATTTATTTTCACGAAAATACCTAAATAAAGAATAGTTTTAGTGAAAACCGCAAATTAATCGACCAATTTTTCCGTTTTTTTTTAATCATTTGAAATTTGAACCCTCTGAACACAGCTCAGTTTGTGTTACTTAACCACTCCCAACTACAGATTTTGAGCTCAAAATTTAAGTTTGAGTGTAAACTTACGAAAACATTTAATGACATGCAAAACATACCGGCAAAAAATAGTTGTTCGTTACTCCAAAGTCTAAAGCGCCCTCTATCGGCATTTTTTTGAAATTTATCTTTATAATTTAATTTCAAGAAAATGCCGACATAAAGAATAATTTTAGTGAAAATCGCAAATCAATCGACCGATTTTTCCGTTTTTTATGTTTATTTGAAATTTTAGTCCCTAAACTTTAATGGCGGCTATCTCCTTAGGAAAACGTTTTGGACCCTTGGTCTCCTATTTAATATTGTTTGTCTTGATGTGTACTATCACCCCTCTTTTATAGTAAAAAAAAATTTGGAATCACCCTGTATATATATATATAACATAAAATTTGTAGCAATTATCAAAAAACTTTTATTTTTTATAAACAAAATTTTAAATCCCTCCCAATTGTTTTTTCTGAATTAGAACATATATATAAGCCCAAAACTCACACAAATAACGCCTGTGTAAAAATCATAAAGGTATATACAAATAATATACATGCGTGCAATAAATATATTTAATCCAACTGGACTGAAAAATAAGCCAGAGCCAGGAATCGAACAATAGACTCCAGCAGGCTGTTACTCTTATCACTGAGCTACTCCGGCTGTTCCCACAGTCTGCAACGTTTCACCAATGAACCAAGTTAGGAAAAGTCATCACCCATCATTAAGATAGCCGTGGAGGACAGAAAATGATAAATAGATTTAGAATTCCTTCGATGTACAATATATATATAAACAAGCTTACACACACAAATAACACTATCTTAATGATAGCTGATAACTTTCCTAAAATTGATTTATTAGTGAGAAATATTAACTTTTTCAGCGGAAGATGTATCTCAGTATATAGATTAACAACCTCAAATGCTGGGGTCCCGTGTTCGATTCTTGCCGCTACCCAATTTATCATTCAAGTTGGGTTTAATGATTTTATATATACTGGGTGTCCCAAAAATGACTGATGGTTTTTAAAATTCCTGGCCTTCATTCGCTGTCAGTGCCACCTACTGTTTGAAATTCGAGCTAAAATAAAAAATTACGATAAAAAAACTCCTGACATTATACATAACCTTGCTGCAAAAATTTTTTAAACAGCTGTCACCGTTTGCAAGTTATGGAATTTTAAAATCCATCAGTCATTTTTGGGACACCCGGTATATGAGTGTATATAATTTGTATGTGCCTTGAAATATAAACTTGTCACATTTTTTTTTTATGATCTAATCTCTTGTATTGATTAGACTTAACTAAATAACGTCAGAAGATTATTTTTCTAATAATTCATTATAAAAATGATTGTCTGATTTGCAGATTATCTTTCAAAAGTGGTTCTGAATAATTGTCTAACGTAATTCTAAATTCTGCATTAAAAAATCAAATATAAAGCTAAAAAAATGGATTTTTTTTCATCTTTACCTAAAAAAAGTCACTTTCCGAAAAGAAAGTTCTTTATCTACAGAATGACACAGTCAATAAAAGTAGAAAATTTTATCTACATTATTATTTTTGTTTTGATTGAAGAAAATATTAAAATTATCTTGCAAAAATACATTTTGAAAATAAATATCAGACATACAAAAGATCATACATCATACTATTTTAAAAATAAGTATCAAATATACAAAATATCATTTATTATGATAGTTTGAAAATATATCTAAAAAAATCTTGATATTTTAAAAATATATATCGGGCATATATCAAGATTTATATCATGATATATATCCATTTACTATCAACGAATATGGGGGTGGTGATGTGTGTTGTTACATGCATAGAAAATTAGCTTAAAAAAGTCTATTCGTTTTTTAAGGCTTTCTTTGGCATGTGAGTATACTCTGAAAAAAAGGACTGTTTTGCTTCCAGGCTCCCATAACTGGAACAAAACATACACCTTTTTCGATATTTGAAAATAATTTTTTAACTGTATATGTCATGCATGTTATAAAGTGTATGTTAAATTTAAATTAAAACATTTACAGTTAAACCTAGAAAAACATAATTAAATTATGTTTGACATATTAATGAAATATAAATTATATATCAGTTTTTCATCTTTCATCTCTGTATTATTTTAGAAACATTTTTTTTCCTATATTTTTTAAAGCATGTTAAATATTTGCCATTTTTACAAAGTTTTTTATCCTAAACGAAAATCGCAAATTACATGTTTTAATTTCACATAAACCGCTTGTATATTTTAAGTTTATAATTCAGATTTTGGGAATGTTATTTTTAAATGTTGTTTTTATCTTGCTTTCTACATGAATTTTAGCCATTTCTAAGTATTTTTAAGACGATATATAAAACACAAATTATTATTATCTTAGCCTATGTGAACAGAATATATAAACTCACTTGACCTACAAAAAACAAATTTAAAAAAATGCTGCAGAGTATCTTCAATTAGTTATTTAATCATTTTTATGAATATTAATTCTCTTTATAAATGACAAAAGAGAAATTTTAATTTAATTGTTTGAATATTTAATTTATATACCAAATACATTTGTCATTCTTTACTGAAATAACTTTTATTTTTTGTTTCAAATTTTCGTAAGAAAATAATTCATCTTAAACAATAATATGATGCCTTTCTCTTTGTTAGTTTAAAATTCAAAGAATGTATTACAAAAGATGTTTATGCTGTATGAAAAATTATTTACATTTCAATAAGAGTGAAAGGTATTTTGTTGAATTAATTACTGCGATTGAAAATGTACTTAATATTATTTTGCTAAAAATGGATAATTTAATTTTTCTTAATTATTATCGTGAAATGAAGGTTTCTTTTATTTACTTACTTTTATTTATTTATTTATGTATTTTTAACAAGTTATTTTCACACGTTTGAAGTAATATAATTTTTTTTTGAGGTGAACTTATCAACGAGTAAATTCAACTGTAAGAATTAAACTGAATAACACTTAAAAATAAGTATTTTTTTACATTACTGAAATAATTATAATATTTCGCATGATATAAAATACTTTAGCTGATTAAAGATTAAAAGAAAATTATAAGGTTCATTTATTATATTTTGTCAAGTCATGCAAAACAAATTAGTTTAGCATTATTTTCAATTTATTGGATGTTTTATAAATTGTATATGCCAGAAATATAAAGGCAGGTAGATAAGCCTTAAATAAGGAGACTTAGCAGTATATTGATGCGAATGTGAAAATACAGCATTGAGTTAGTAGAGGAAACTGTTGAGTTCGGTGAAAGAAAAAATTTCGTTTTTTGAATCGTCATTTCCCTTGCAGATTTTCAGCAAGTCCGCCCATCGTTTTACATATGCATCCTTACAGCTATGCAGAGAGTGCAGGCATGCATGCATGGGACTGTGCTTGAAACTGATTCACACTCAACGAACTATAGCAGCTCTCAATCTTCTCGAAAAAGTATCATCTACTACACACAATCACATATATAAAGAGATTTATTATAAGGGTTGTGACTGCGAAAATTCAGCTTAGAAGTAGTGGAGGGCGCTACAGAGTTCCGTGAATAAAATAGTCTCCTTGCTTTTAATCGTCATTCCCGTACGAATTTCAAGCAAAATCGTGCATGGTTAGATGGATGTATCTTTACACATATGCACAGCTTGCATATATGCATTTCATATATGGGGCATTGCAACGAAATGGTTCGTACCCAACGCACATCAAAAGCTGTCAGTCTTGTCGAAAGATATCCTCTACTGTGCGCAATGGTGCTTCTTCGGTTGCAGGAATTCTACGATATCTTTCAGTGTTTCTATCACGCATCGAATCGTAAAACAATCTACACGTGTACAATTCTCGACGAACACTCTCAAATGTTCGGCTATCTGGAAGATTCCTACACAAAACAATGCCTCTTTTGGACTACCGCTGCACATTCTTGCGCAAACCCGTGTATAAAATTCATGCCGACAAACTCTGCATTCGATGATTTCTTCTCGGAGAATGTCCATTAAATCCGTCGCAATATTTACTACTTCATTTGAATACCGCCTTATACTTCTCCAACAAGGCATTTCCAAATCCACATTATTGTATGAAATCTTACTATTGACAACTTTACTTCCTGCCATTACATTTCTGATACATAAATTGAAAATACTTTGCACATATAATAAATATATATATATTCATAAATATTTCCTAAAAAAAGATTTTCGAGATTATTTAGTTTTTAAAATTCATACATACGAAATAATAATTAGATCTATATAATAAAATAATTTTACGAATTTAACGTATATTTTGATAAATTATTTATTTTTTACGCCAAGAAAAGGCTTTTGTGTTTATTGCATTAATTAAACACGAAAACATCGCACAGCCAGCCATTTTACATGTAATTTGTATACTTGAAATCTGCGTGACTTTTAAATAGAATATATATGCTGATTTTGATACCATCTGCAATGTAAGTGCTAAATACTTTATTAAAAACATCAAACATACAATTAGAGTAATATACTCGGTACAGTAATCCGTCATTATTCGAATTTGATCGGATTTGTGGTTCGGGCAATTATTCATATCATTAGAGTAAGTTATATGAATGTATTAATAACCTGTTGACTATAAATATTTTAGTAGCTAGTCGTGTTTAGTATAATTGTTTAAAGTATTTCCATGTTTCTGATTAGAGTTATACTGTTTGATGTAACTGTCATACTTAACCGGTATTTAAAAAAGCATTTTTTTTCAGGCAAAACAACTACATATTTGGATATTAATAAGCACAAATGCAATATTCTAATATAAAACAATGACAACAAAGAAATACATTCATCATGTAACTGTGGACATTTTTTTCCAGAATAATAGGAAAATAGAATTTAATATATACTCAATTTTGCTCTCCAGCTAAAAAAATTAGATTAACACGGTGACTTAAATTTCCATTAGTCATCATTTATTTTTCTTACTTATTTTGTTAATGAAACATTTATCACATTTACAAAATTAATATTTATTTGTGGATAAAACAAATATTTGTTTATGTCCAATGAAGTGTAACCATATGAATCGTATTATAAAAAGTCTAATTTTATACACATATATCGCTTTGAAAAAAACATCCAATTACCATCGTAAAAAATATTATTATGATCGTAATATAAAATTATGGTTTTACACAAAACGAAACATGCACTTTATTTTTTGAAATTCAAAAACAATTGAAGATACAATATGAACTGACACTCGCAGTCTGGAATGTGGGATAAGGGGGTCGTAATGCTGGCATGTATAATGCAAAATTTTGCAGCTTTCTCTCTGGTATTACACACATTTGCAACAAATTTCAAAATGGCTGTTATTATTATTATTATTATTATTATTGCAATGCGCCTCAGTTTCTGGATAGTTATTACCATCAACTCAAATTTTTGTAAGATGAAACATTCGGTATTATGATTAAATTCGTGGTTTGTGATCCCATGTTCTGTGTTAATATCTTCATCCTCTTGATGCCTATGCTATCAGATTTGTAAATTTATCGATCTTTTGGAACATCCTGTATATTTAAAAACCAGTAGATGTATTACACGCTAACGTACTAAATCATGGAAAACATAAATTAAATGAATGTAATTGAAATTTCTAGAACCAAAGTAGAACTATCTGGCACACAATTACTTTGAAACTACAAATAAAGTGGGTTGTTTCATCTTCGTATTATACATGAAAAAGCAAAACAATTGTGCTACCAACACATATAAATAAAAAAAAAACTCGAATAAAATAGAGAGAATAAAATGTAATCCAAGATTAAATTGGATAAAGAAAGAAAATCATATCATTTTTTTTTTTTTAAGTTTCTACTTTAAAAGTTTCATAACACTATATAATAGCATGATTACATGCAGCAGTTGCCAAAAATGGCATATTTTAATAATAATAGATCTCGAAGTATATTTCTAAATATAAGTTTGTATCTTATATATACTATGTATATACATAAAAAATATTTTCCTGTTCTCATAAATAAAAGTCAGTGAATAATCTTAATACCGTACCCTACCTAAAAATTATATTTTATGAAATACAATCGCTCAGATAATTAAACATTTTGCAATATGGGGATATATCCTGCACATTTTATGAAGTACATGTTCAAGATTATGCATTTTATACTTATTTAGCATAGACTTAGCATGGTAATGAATTCATTCTGCTAAGCATTATAATTTCTTTAACCTAAAACGCCCTTTGATATTTCCGAAGGCAATAATAAAATATTTAAATTAATGCTAATTTATCATGCTGTTGTTTTTTGCTAATGAGACAAAGCGAACTAAAATGCTTTTATACACTGCAGAATATAATTATGCATAATCTTATAATAGTTAGTTTAATTATAAGGAATCTTCAGAAGTTTATATATTTGCACCGAGGCAAAAATATGTCTTAACATATAGTGTTGTTTACAGTCTTTTCTTACGTTTTATTGATTTAATTTCTTAGTTAATTTCATCCATTATTAGTTATAATAATAATTATTAACAATTAACATCTTTTTGATCGTGATCGGCGATATTAAATTGTATCTAACTTTTAATAAATTGGAGACATATCATACAATTTCTAAGTGTATAGGATAAATAGATTGATTATCTATCTTTAAATCTTAAATCATGTTATATTAAGATGTCGAGTTTAGCTTAGCATAGTCAAATTAACAGATTATATTTAAATTTTAATAAGGTAAACTATAGTGTATAGTCTTCTTTTTTCTGTTATCACATTACTCCGTTTTTAATTAATTAATTTATTTACTATTATCATGTTGACGAAAATTATTTTTATTTTTCCCTAATCATTTTGCAATCCAATTTGGTATTTTTGATGTATCTTATTCTTGATGTGTTTTCTTCATTTGGCAATGGTTTTGTGCATGTTGGTAGTCGCGAATTTGTATTATTTTGCTTTTTCTTGGCAAATACTAAGAAGAAACCACACACTTCATTTGCAGATCCGAAGTATTTGGGACCTGAAGATTCTGCTTTGGTTCTACAAATTTCACTTGTTTTTATTTCAATTATTTATTTTTTCCTCCATGTTCAAAGTGCTATAATTTATTAAATTCCATGGTTCAAATATTGTAATACGATTAATGGTTATACATATATTATGTTTAATTACGGGAGTAATATTGATGCTATTTTGTTTAAAATTTCATTGTCGATATATTTGGGGAATAAAACTTGTCAGCTTGGCTTATAGGCGGAGGTAGATTTTGAAGTTAAGTACTCATATTAACAACAAAAATTAAAATATGATTGGAGATAAACCCAATTTAACAATTTTATTTGGCCGCTTTTGAATAATTTTTAATTTTATTTTTCTCCAAGAGCTGCTTTTATCAGAATCATTTTAAGCGAAATTTGGCTCAAATGCCGACTTTGACAGCATTTTTTGAAATATATTCTGACTTTATGAAAACTTGGACCAATACGGTACTTTATATAGTTCCTAAATAAGAGAAACTGTCAATTCAATGCTTTTGAGAGCAAAATTGATTTTAGAAATGATCCATAAAATGAGCAATCTGTATGGAAATTTGTTATTATTTGTAAGCATGCATTTTACATTTCAGTATATCTCGTTTAATGGGCTCTTTTTATATTCAAAAATCGAAAATGTACAATCTGAATAATTTGATGATACTTACATATTTCTTAATTTATCTCTCTGAGATAAAAGGGTATTTTATTTTTTCAAATAAGAAAACATTTATACGTACTTTTTCAATTTTTATTATCTGCCAAAAGCCTATTTTATTATTTAATTTTACAGTAAAAATGCATTAAAAAGTATTTTAAAAAAATCTATATGAATTGCGATCAATTACTATTACAATTATCTAAAAAAAGTAATTGAAAGAGTATATTAAAACATGTTTTTAGATGCATAAATTATTTACCCTCGTTTCCCCGTTATCGAGTTTTAAAGTTAGCAAAATAAAACATCTATCATTAAGAACAGAGCTCTCCCTGCCAGCGAGTCAGATAAACAGTCCATGATGCGAAACAGTAGCAGCTTCCCTTCTGATCATTTAGATGTTCTTTGGGTAAATTATCTGGGTTCCTTTCTTTTTCTTAAGTTTGCGCGAAAAAAAAGTACATTAATTAACAAATATTATTTGAATTGTCTTAAAATTGGCAACAATAATTGAAAAGATCATTTCGACATATGAATTTAAACATTCCTGTACGTGTAAATGCATTTTTTAAGTGGTAGGTATTGTGATTTGACTATTTGAAACCGAGCGTAATTTTCTCCATTTACAGTTTTTAGTATATGAAAGGATTTCTTTCTTTTACGATTTACATTCTTAAAATATTCACGTATAAATATAATTTTATTTAATTATTTTCAATACTTTCCAATTTTTAACACCTTGGGGACGAGCGATCGATATACGCTTAACACATTCGCTGCCACTAAAAATGACATTTCCATCCTCAGAAGCTGGATTACAAAACAGGTTTTCAACCCTCATCGCGATGAAAGCATTTTGCTTATGATTTATCTTTTACCACCGGTTTTTAGACGCAGAAATTTTTCTGTATTTGAATTGCGAATAGTATTGAGTAATTGAGCATTATTGAAGATTTACTTAGTTATTGAAAATTCCACAGCCAGTCTATTTAATTGGGTAATCTTACGTTGTAAAGAACCAGTGGGAAAAATTGTAACTGCAGATAAATTACTTAGTATAAAAATGAAAAAGTAAGAGCGAAAATTTGAAATTTGAATTTTGAAAAAAATTACAATTAATGTGATAAGTTAAAGTTAGGATCAAGATAATAACTTAAATCTATTAAAATAGAGAAAAAGTAATAGGTAATCGTATATCTGAAGTTAAAAAACTACTATAAAAGTTGCATTGCGAAAATGCTCTGATTGAATTAAGAAAACATTTCAGTAAAAAATAACTTGTGAGAATATAGAAGAATTCTGTGCACCTTAAGTGTTGTTCCAGTCGCTCGACACTCTAGAGCATCACCGGCTTAGAAAAAAGGGATCAGTTGGACGCGCTAACGCGTCACTGGCAGCGAACGCGTTAAGGTGCTCAGAATCCTTATGTAATGAGTGCATGTTTGCGATTGAATTACAGAAAATTCTGTGTTTTGAAAAATCAGTGATAAAAAATGCGTAAAAATATTTTAATTATAATAAAAAAAAATTCTTATTTATAATGCTCATTTACATATAAATTTTGAATTTGAAAAAAAAAAAATACGATTCCATGTATTTTTCTAAAGATGGCAACAATTTAAAATAAAACTCTTTCTTTAAAAATTTATATAAAGTATTTCTAAAAGTAAAGAAAATTTTTAATTTAAAATTAAATTATATCCTTAATAAATAAGTCAAATTAAAATAAATAAAAAAATAAAAAGTAAATAAATGCAGTATACATAACGGAAACTTGAAATACTACTACTACTACTGGTAATAATAATAATAACGTTAAATGTATATGCATAGTTTTTGTTTCTATAAAACTTCTTTCATGAAAAGATTTTGAACACATTTAACATGAAATGTATCTCAAAATAATTATTCAATTTTAAAAATGGCTACTCCAGCACCAAACACATTTCTGTTACACAACCGATTTTCAAAATTTTATATGCAGTTGTTTTTTTAATGTTAGTTAAAAAAGATTCCCGGTCGCAAAAATTCGTTATCAGCGGTGATGACACCATTATTTTCTTTTTTAGAATATAGAGATAATATTCTTTCTATAGTTCTGATTAGTAATCAAAAGGTTAACATTGATGTTATATAATGAGCCTTTTAAATTTAATTTGAATGTATTATATATACAATATAAAGGGTAAATAATTTTTTTGTACTTTAACGACTCAACAATGTATTAATGTTAAAAGTACGACGTTATGTTACTTGTGTATGAAAAAGTAACATGTACAGTTTTTAATATTATTTTAATATCATTTTAATATTATTTTAATATTTTTAATGTGTTCAGGACATTCTAAACCGTAATAAACCATTCATAAGTGGAAGTTAAAAATTTTCACGAATCCAAAACTTTCTTCTAGTAAAGATAGAAGAAAGTAATGAATGTATGCGATTACTTTTATAAATATCGTTGGATAAAAATATAGTGTTGAAAAAAAAAATGTTTTCGTAAAATATGTTTCTTTAAAAATTTATGTTTTAAATTTATAATAATACTATCGTTAATATATGTCGCTCCTTTTTATCGCAGATTTTAATACTTCGATAAGATTTTGTGGTTTAACAGCTCTTGAAGAAGATTTTTTTTAATTTTATAAAATGATGGTATTTCTCTTTTTAATTTCTATTTGAAGATTTGATTAGGTTTAAACTTTTACCTATTTTATTTCAAAATACTATATGCTTCCAGACATAAGCAAAGAGTATATGAGGACCCCAGAAACCAAGGGGTATAAGTGACAAAATTGAAAAAAATAAACTACATACACAGACGACCTAAAAATATGCTTTTTTCATTTCAGGTAAAGAAATATAAGTGATTTTCTTGTTATTTGCTGAGTTATAGACCCAAACCACTTTTTTTGAAAAACAAACAATATTCATTAATTATACATTTAAAGAAAATTGTACTTTATTTTTTAACAGTTATTGAAATAAGAGTTCAAAGACCAAAATGCAACAAGCAGAAATTTCCTATTTCAATCCACTCAATTGTTATTGATGTTCCAATTTAACATCAATTATCTTCAAACTCAATTTACTCCAAATCGAAATTTTGTCACTTGTACCCATTGGCTTCTGGGGTCCTCATATGTAATAAGACTGCTATGTATACGAGAAAAATATTTGCAATTGCATTTACTATCACATATATTTAACATAACATAAAAATAAAATATGTGAAATGCAAAGTTGTTTACTTTCATTCAAGTAAATTCAGAAGTTTATTTGTTGAAACATATATTTATATTCTTGCGGTTTATATCTTAATCCATCTGCAAAAGTTTTCCAAAATCACATCAATATAAGTCCATACTATTACAAACCTAAATCCTATCTTTTCGTAGGGACTGGAAATAAGATATGAAGATGATAGAAAGCATGTACTTTATGTTTCAGTACATATAGTTTACTGAGCTCGCTTTATTTTCTCAAATCGAAAATGTACAATCTAAATAATTTGATGATATATATTTCTGTGTCTTTCTTCGATAAAATTGTATTTATTTTTTCAAATAAGAAAATATTTGTACATACTTTTTTTAATTATTATTTTTCTGCAAAGGTCTAATTTTGTTATTTAATTTTACATTAAAGAATATTAAAAAAAGGAAAAAAAAAATAAATAAAAGAAACCTTATGAATTACGATTAATGATTATTACGATTATCTAAAAAAAGTAGCAATCAAAAGGGCATATTAAAACATGCTTTTAAATGAATTAATTATTTGCCCTCGTTTCCCCGTTATCGAGTTTTAAAATTTGCAAAATAAAACATCTACTAACCCCGAGTTATCTCGGGGCAGACGGTTAAGTGGTAAGAACGGGACTCTCCCTGCAGGCGAGGGAGAGAAACAGTTAATAGTATAAAACAGTAGTAGCTTCCATTCTGATCATTTAGGTGGTCTTTGGGTAAACTATCTGTGTCACGACACTGTATTTACTTCGAAATCAAGTTTTGAATGTAGAATCTAGTAAGCTATGCCATTCTCACTTCAGGCTCTATGTGAAGCATTGTTATATTCAAAAGATATCTCGTATTAATCATTTAATGTGGTGTTCTAAAATGATGGACCACTATCAGCCTTACACAATGGAAAGAAAAGAGCTTTATCCAGAAGAAGAAAGTATAGCGCTTGTCACCATTTAGAATTATTTAATCCAGTAAGACATCTCGTACCCTTTTTAGGATCTGTGTGAAGCGCTGTTATATGGAAAAAAGTCTGGTATTAATCTTTGAATTGCGTGTTCTAAAATAATGGGCCATTATTAGCCTTATACAATGGAATGAAAAGAGTTTTATCCAGAAGAATAATGCACCATTTAATCAAGTAAGATGTCTCATTCTCGCAGTAGACTCTGTGTGAAGCACTGTTATATTCGAAAGATGTCTTGTATTAATTTTTTAATTGGGTGTTATAAAATACTGGACCACTATCAGCCTTATACAATGGAAAGAAAAGAGCTTTATCCAGAAGAATAATGTAGCGCTTATGCACAATTTATAATTATTCGATCCAATAAGAGATCTCATTATCGCTTTATGCGCTGTGCAAAGCGCTGTTATATTTTAAAAATGTCTGGTATTAATCTTTTAATTGCGTGTTCTAAAACTATGGGCCACTATCAGCCTTATACAACGGAAAGAAAAGACCCTTATCCAGAAGAATAACGTAGGACTTATGCACCATTTAGAATTATTTAGTGATGCAATATTTAATATTTCAGTGCAACAGTGCTGTATTAAGAATCGTTCACTGTGCAAAACTGCCAAATGAAATGAACGAAATTGATTAAAAATTTGCTGCCAGTCGTGTTACGAAAATGTTCGCAAACCAAATAAAATTTATGCATGATCCTCTTTATTTTTATATAGCACATGTATTAGTTGGCGTAATTTGAAAATATTTTGAAAATATAAATTTTAAAATCCATTCATTCATTTGTGCTAATCCTGGCTATTTCGATAACGTAGAAATGAGAGAAAATCATTTATGCGTGATCAAAGGCGTTTTAAAGTACTTTTTTCAGATTGTTCAACTATGCTTTTTCTAGAACACTGGAGCTCATGATAAATCTCGATACCAGATTCGAAATGTCTTCTTGCTACCTTTACATGCATTATTTGTGCCTTTTAAACGTTGTTTTCTATCATTATATATTTTTGCCCTAAGGCTTTTTTTGCGATTTTAATATTCTTTCGACTGCTGTTAACATTTTGTTTTACATTTTTACACTAAGATGTAGGTTTCTGGTTAGGGGAGGAAGTTGTAAACTCGCTAAAATACATATTTATTATTTTTAAGAGGTTTACCCTGACTTCATTCCTTCTACCTAAAACGACTGTTGGGATATCGTGAAATAATCGAAAATCTTCAACCCCCATTTAATTCCCTTAGGGAGAAATGTAAAATCCCTGAAATATATGTTTAATTATTTTTCTGTTATTTCACACTCCTACTTAGAGCAGCTGTTGAAAAATGCCTGATATTCTAAAAAAATTATCCTCTCTTTTAATCACTTTTAAAGGGATTTAGATTTGCAAAGTTCTGTCTTAGATAGTAAAAAGTATTAAAGATTTGTGTCTTAGATATTCAAAATCTATAAAATACGTGTTTCATTGGTATTTTAGTAGATTTATTTTCTAAAATTTCACGCTTCTACTTGAAACGACTCCTGGGATATAGCAAGATGTCCAATATTTCATTTTTTATCCCACTCTCCTTAACATTTTTAGGAAGATGTATTTCAAAAATTCTATTTTAGTGCATGCTTATATCATAAGAAATATTAGCTCCATACTTTCTTTCTTCTAGCTTCAGGAGTTTGAGATTCAATGCAGGATTATAAGTAAATCAGGACACATGATTTCTTTGAGTGCGCGCATGTATTAAAAAATTTACATACAAGTTAGAAACTTGAGTAATTTTGATGAGAAATTTTAACTATGCAACATACTGAGATTTGAATATTTTTGCTCAGTCGTGGAAAGTTTTTTTTATATGTATATAGTTTAATTTTTATATGAAAAATAAGCATTACGTATAAAGTTTGGCTGTCAGAATAAAAGAAAATTTACGAAAAAAAAAGAAAAGATGAAGGGTGAAATTATTAACGCACCGAATTTGCAACATGGTGTATAGCTAACCATAATCATGAGATAACTGATAAAAAATTAGTGTGCACTGTAAAAAAAATTAAAAAAAGTAAATTTACGGTATTTTACTGTAATTTACTCCAGTCAATTTACAGAAATGACACTTTTTCCAGATAAACGGTCATCATAATATTTATGTTTAATGGGCAAAATCCGTTTAACTAAATACAACTTCCATTAATCTAGGAGCAAATCCCTTTTTTTAGTGTTATCGCTTGGAATACTTGTGGCAGTAAAATTACTGCAGCAATTTTTTACAGTGTCCTTAGAATAGGAAAAAGTGTGAAATACTTAGAAACAACAAAATTATTAAAATTACTTTCAAAATTTAGAATAAAATCTTCCATCTGAGACATTTTCGCAGGCTGAAGGATCTGAGGGATAAACTGTACGCATCTGCGATCAAATTACAACGTCTTTAAATGCTCCTCTGCGATAAAAATAAAAATGTAACTAGACATTTTTGATTTAATGAAATAGTATTGTAAGAATCGTTTCGTTCGAAATCATAACAAATAAAATAATATGAATAAATTTAACTGTCCTGGTGATATTTCCTACGTTTAACAAATAAAAAGTAATTTTGTTAAAAACTGAGTATTTCTGATACTTTAGAATCGAAAACATTGGGTAGTCATAGTTAATTAAAAAAATCCTTTGTTAATATTTAAACACTGAGGCCAGATTTGTGCTGCACACCTACGCGGGAATTCACTGTAATTATATTAAAGCGGAGGTGGACCTTCAAAAATCATCCGAAATTTTGAAAAATACTTTTTTATTTAAATTCATGAAATGCTTATTATAAGTTTATTCTATGTATATTATGAGTGTATTATACGTAATATTCCTTTATTATTTAATATTTAATTTTATTTGTTATTGAAATACTAATAATTCTAACTTAAAACTGGATTTTCTCAAAATGCAAATTTCGAGATAATGTCAAGTTTCAAAATGTTCCATGCACATTCCTAATTTTCTGAGTTCTTCAAAATTTGGTATGTAATTACCTTATAGTACATAGAGGAAATGTTAGTTAAAATAATTTTTCTTTGGAACTCATAAGCTGTAAATTCTTTATCGAAAGAATGATTTACAGTTTTTTTTTTACTATAAAAATTAGTTTTTCGACTTGTTATTATTATTATTAAATTTATTTTATGTTTATGTTTAATATTTCAACTAAGTTTAACTCTTAGGTCTGAAAGTTATCTCATTAATAAAAATTATTATTTTATACGCAAAAGAAATGCGCATGGAGCATTTTAAATTAATTATTTTTTTCAATAATTAATAATTAATAATTATTAAAGTAATTAATATTTTTCCTTAAAAATTTAGCTTTTCTCAAATAACTACAATTGTAATCGCATATTTCATTTTCAAGTAAATCTGTTCAAAAGAAAAAAAATTGAGAGTCCACCTTCGCCTTAATATTTTTTATTAAAAATGTAAGGCCAAACAGAGATTCCATTCAAGAACCTAGTGTAACTTTAGAGTAGATCTCTATAGAATACATATATGTGTTACATACATTTTCTTCTGAGGCAAAATATATTTTTGTTTTTCTGTACAAAAAAATCATTACTTCAACTGCAGGTCAACTGCAATATAAATAAACGTTTATTTTGCGATTTAACTAATATTTTTCAGCTACTTCACATTTAAATAATAACTTATATTAAGTAATTTCGCTTTCATGATATATAACGATACTAATTAATATTTAACGAAACTGTTTGTAACTCTGCACTACTACTTATATAATTATACGTTTGCATTTTACGTACATGAAACGAAGGAGGGAAAGAACCCTTTTCAAGGTCAATGGACAATCTGTAAAAAGCTGTTTGACTAAAAAAAATGAATGAATCTCTTGGATATTAAGCGTTCTAGAACGGACAATTAGACTCTTTATAAAGACCAAATGTGGGCTACAATCATGCTTCACAGTTGACGGAGATAGTAAATGTTTTGCTAACGTTGAAAAACTTCAAATTAACCGATTTTCACCAACTTCTTTTACTGATAGAAAATTAGCTCATGACCTTGCGAATGAAATGAAATTACATCAAAAATCGTTTAATGATGAATAAGAAAGAGCTGGACGTGATAGATTTCTTTCTTTTATGGACAGAAATCCAACGTTGAATGGTTAAGCTGAAAATGTGTAGATGGCGAGAACTAATGTGTGAATACAGAAGATGTGAATACGTTTCATGAAGTTTTAATGAAAGCAATGATAGACTAAAATATGCTTAATAAATTTCCGCGATACGTATTGTAGTTGAAACTGGCTTTCAGTTCAAAAATTCACAATAACGGCAGGAAAATTCCTCGCTGTAAAAGGCAGTAAAAATATCCATCATCTCTTTTCGACTGAAAACTGAAAGAAATACCACCGATGCTGCTTGTTGCAAAGCAGAATATATTTTCTCCCACCGTTTGTTTATTAGTAGGAAAAACAAACAAACAAAAACATAACTGCAATAGAAACAGTGTTGACAGGTTCAGATGTTACAATGACCCTGAAATCAGTCTACATAAGGACTGAATTATTGAAGGTCTAGATTTAATAGCACTATATACCTAGAGAATCTCTGGAAAAAATCATTTTACTGTTAAAAGACCCTAGTTCGCATATATCGTTAGGCATATTAGCTATCAAATCGATCGTCTTGATTTGACTGTTGCAAATTAAATCACATTTATTTCGCATGGAACACATTATTTTAAGGGGCTACGTCAGTCAAATGAAAAGACCCGTTCGCTAATGCTAATCCTGTGGATGAAATTTATAAAGATATCTCGGTTGATTTCAATATTTTAAAAGGATTACGGTGTGATTTTTTTCACTTCTTTAATGGTATAATTTAAACATGTGTTACTGGTGTAACATTAGATATTAGTGTAATGTTACACTGGTTATCTTGGTTAAACCGGTTTCCACCATAAACTTGGTGGAAGCTTGGCTGCCACCAGCTTTATGGAGTAACCTTACGCAAATGTTTTACAGAGTAGCATATTATTGCAAATATCATGTATATTATAAAAAAAATGGACATCGTTCTAAATAGTATCAATCCTAAGTGTGGATTTTCAATAGAATCTCGGATTATTGAAGAGTAATTGTTATATATTGAAAGGATAACTTTAATAGCTATTTTAATATTATTGGTATGTTAACATTTTAAATACTTTATTAATGGATTATTTAGAAAAAAAATAGGAAACGTTAAAATCCTTAAATTAAAAATTATCATGCAAATACAAGTGTTTTTGCAATAATAATATTTCCATATTTTAAAAAAAAGTTTGATAGAATACACTTTTCATTAATATGAAAAATGCAATACGGGAAAAAAACTATTAAGCTATAGACATATATGCTATTATTACAGACTACTCTATTAAAAAAAATCTGTGAACTCCAAGTGAAACTACCGGCAGCAAAATAGCCTAACTTTTACCGTTCCGTTAGTAGATTTTCCGTTGTGGGCAATACAATAAAGGAAAACTCCGTTTGAAGAAGCAGTAACTTTCCGTTACAAAGTTTGATATTTAATAGTAATAATTTAATATAATTTTTAAAATTGAGGAGGGCATTAATCGTCAAAGAATATGAAATTACCGACTGATTTTACGCTGCGATGTTATTTTACTTAATTATTATTATTTCGCAGAATTTAATCCACGCTGGCCTGAGGATCGAACTCGGGACCTTTTGACAGCGGAACAAACCACGAACTGAGCCAAAGCTGCTGATGCTGGATTGTACAAAATATGTCTTTTATTAGTTAGTGGGAAAATCTGTTGCGTTTTTTAAAGATTTCCTTTCAAATATATTCCTTAGAATATTTGTAAATGGTTTATTTTATTTTATTTTAGACTGATGCATAATACTTATTATTTTTTAAAATCAATTTTAATTTTTTAAATAGTTTAAATAAAAAAAATCACTGTTTAAAACCACTGTTCTTTTTTCAATGAATGAATGAATGAATGAAAAAAGTTTTTATTAACAATTTAAAAGAGAAAAAATATAGACAATTTTTTTTTTTTCATTGTCGCACAATATTTATTTATTTGTTTATTTATTTATTTTGGTTAATTAATTAAAATATTTTTAATGAGAAGTAAGAGAAAAGTAAACAGAAAAAATGTAATTAAAAAGGGATTTTTTATGTGTTCATTATTCCATGGCGCCAATGGGACCCGAACCCACAATCTGCGCTCGCAGGAGATTAGCGGTGAGGTGCCTTTACCACGCGACCATGGAGCCCGTCACAGAACGGAGTGTCTCCGTTTTTTTTTCTATTTCCGTCCCTTTCGTTATTTTCAGGAAATATAGTGGAATTTTGTGATTTGTAACGGAAAATGCCCTTTTGTTTTTAAAAGAGACCTTTTCTATGAAATTCAGGGAAAAAAATGTTCGTGAATTTAAGAATTTTTTAACAGTGTATTTAATCACTTCATTAATGGATTATTTAGAAAAAAATAGGAAACGTTAAAATCCTTAAATAAAACATTTTTACGAAAATACAAGTGTTATTGCTAGATAATAATAATAACATTTCCATATTTTTAAAAATGTTTGATAGAATATATTTTTCATTAATAGGAAAAATGCGACACGTAGAAAAAAATCTATGCCATTATTACAGACCATTTCGAAAGGTCACCTTTGCTCGTGTCTCGGAACAAAATAGATGGGTAAAGTGAAAGTTTCGAAAAGAGTTCAGAGCAGAAAAATAAAATAAATTGGTTCTCTTCCAAGTTTCTATTGAACGTATAATATATATTTCACCTTTATTCAAATGAATATTATTTCAAACAAATATATATTTTTGTAAAACTTTATGTAAAACAAATATATATTTCTGTAAAAACGTCTGTATGCGGAAAAAGAATTTTATTTTGAACATTTTTGTAAAGGTCTTGTGTTTGCTTTGGATGAAAAATGTAGCTAACTATGATCTTAAATCTGGTAATATAAAAGTATTTTAATTTTTCAATTCCTTAAATGTAAAAAAGATACAGAAAAAGAAACATTTATATGCATATTTATTGCCTCTTTCAAAAGTAACACATTTTATGGTGAATACATCTATTAAACATCTTCAAAATACCTAAAACATGCTAAATAAAATAATATTTTGTCATAATGAATAATGGTAATTAAAATAATACAATATATTTTCACAAAATATGAAGTTTTATCTTCTATATTTTTGACAAAAATATCTGTTTGATATATGTATAAAAATATATACATATATAAACTTTGTATTTGAAATAATGAGGCATCGCACTTTAGTTGTAAAAAAACATTAAACTGTAGACATATATACCATTATTACAGACCATTTCGAAAGGTCACCTTTTCTCGTGTCGCAGAACAAAATAGATGGGTAAAGTAAAAGTTTCGAAATGAGTTCAAAATAGAAAAATTAACAATTTGGTTATCTTCCAAGTTTCTATTATACGTATAATATCTATTTCACCTTTATTCATTTAGATATTTCTATAAAACTTTCTGCATTCGAAGAACGATTTTTTTTTAACATTTTTGTAAAAGTGTTGTGTTTGTTTTGGATGAGAAATGTAACAAACTAAGATCATAAATCTGGTAATATGGAAAGGCTATAATTTTTCAATTCCTTAAATGTGAAAAGATCCAAAATAATAAACAAGTATTTGGTTCTTTAACACTAGAACAGCCATTGGGGGTCAAAATGACCCCTGCCAGATTCATAATAGTCGATTCGAACCAGAATTTTCTTCATAAGATATTTGAAATGTAAGCAGCAGAAAAATTGACTAATTAAATAAGTTAAATAGTTTAAAATTTAAATTCTGGTGAGAAACACTTTTTTTAAAACTTGTGTAAAATTCCCGGCGGTTCTAGTGTTAATGATTCTGTGGCAAATAACACATTTCATGGTAAATACATCTATTAACCGCTTCAAAAGATACTTAAAATATGATAAATAAAATAATATATTTTTATAAAGAGTAATATTAATTATCATATCATAATATATTTTAACAAAATTTGAAGATTAAATCTTTCACATTTTTCATTAAAATGTACGTTTGGTGCACTTAATCATCTATTTTCGATGTCCTGCTGGGTGTAGGTCCCCCCAGATTTGTCCTATGTTTCCTGTCTAATGCAAGCGTCGTCTATTTTACACTGGCCACTTTTCTAATTTCGCCACTCCACCGTACTTGGGGTAGGTAGCCTTCTTAGTCATTTTACATCTCTAGGATACTACAATAAGATGTTTGTGCTCATATGTATATGTGTGTGTGTGTATATATTTGTCATTTTTTACCCAAAATCATCTGTATTACAACGTACAGAGCGAAAAAAAATCTATGCATTCAGTAGTATAGTTTGCTCTTAATTATTTTTATTATTATCTTGAAATTTATACGTCATATTTGTTTTTAATTAAAAAAAATCTTTTATAAGGCTATTTTAGCAACAGATGTCATTTAAAAGCAACGTTTTTAAGTGAGCTGAACAAATTTTAATGATTAGACAGAAGAAACACGGTCATCAAAGATAAAATCTCACTTTGAAAATCGCTTATAATTTTTTAACTTCTGTCGGGAACGCTGTTGTAAAAAGTACAACATTCACATTTTTTTCTTTAAAACAAAATTCAAGCAGTAGTGGGTGCCAATAACGGTTTGTATTCGTTTATTGGATCTCTTTACTTAGTTTCTGAATGTTATTTGTCTTTCTGAATCCGCAATTATCCGCACCTGTCATTTTAATCTGTTAACAGTGCATGAAATACGCAAGGTTTATCTGTAAACAGTCTTGAAAAAAGCAAATCTTATGTTTGATATGTGAAGTAACAAGTATAGATGCAATATAGGACAATTCTGTAAATTCAAAATTACTTAATTATTATTTAGTAATTCATTATTAATTTTTATTCTTTGTGAGTGCAATAGCAAATAGCTTTTTCTACATCTTAACTTCTGCTTTAGAATGATATAACAAAATAAGTGTATTGCGGAATACTTTTATAAATTGTGATCCGAGATAATTAATATCATGATTTTAAGTTAAATTATTTGTGAAATTAATATAAAGCAGCAATAATTGATTGTTTTCTGCCTGTTGTGCAATTTACAACGCGCGCCCGCTCATTTGATGAAAATTTGCGTTCCCGGCGAAAGGTTAATCTCCTTCCGATACGAAACCACATTCGAAATTAACCATGTATCAAATGTCAATGAAAATTTGTATAATCCTGAAATAACATAAAAAATACATATTTCATTACCGAAGTTATTCACGATTCTGGTAAGAATGAAACTATAAAGCGAAGCAATTTATCTGGTTGACCAATTGACCAATTGACCAATTTATCTGGTTTCGAGTCCCACACAAGACATATTTTCACACAAACGGAAATATTATTACTAGTTTGATTTATTTACCAATCATGTGATTGTAATAATAATTAAAGCTCAGTAAATTATATTAAATACTTTATAATTGATTATGTATTTTAGACGTCATCGTATTGGCAATTTCTGACGTTTATTTACTATTCAGTATATCTCTTAACAAACTTAATCATATATATATCATATAAACAACTTCCTCTATCTTTATGTTCTTAAACAATTATTCTGCAAAGGGTATTTAAAAATTTCTCATAAATTAGAAATATTTACAAACCAAAAGTATTTTAAAGAGAATTCATAATTCATGGATTAAAATAGAAATACGTTGGCATTTTTTAACATTTACTGTCTTGAAATTTAGCAATGCATCGGCTACAGCATGTTCCTTGAAAAAATATTTAATAGTTTAACGATATTTTACGATAATAAAATACCTGTTATGAAGAACTTAAGCATTTTATACATGTGATATGAATGTGAAAAATTTTCGCTTGATAAAATTTATAGATAGCTAACACATATATTTAAACACATTCACTTATATTGCGTGTACGATATACATAAAATAAGTTTGGAAATAAATTTTAACTTCAAAGAAAATGCTTGCACATAAATCTTTGATCTCTTTTTAACACCTCTTTAAGAGAATTTATTTCTCTGCCAATAAACAAAACCTCAAAAACGATATCGTTTATTACAAAGTTGGTCTTTAGAATTAGGAATTTCATTAATCTTCTTTGTAGATAAAAGTATTAAATTTTTGAATGTGCTTCTATTTTAAAGTCTTTCCTGTGGGGGAAAAACTATAGAATGTTGCTTTTATTAAAATTTTAACTTTGCTAATTAAAGGATTTTCAAATGTTAGGAATTTTGTCCTGCTGATATTTCATCAATGATGGTGTATTGGTGTATTCCGTGAAAATGAATTCTTCATGATAAGTATTGTAATTAATGATTTTTTTTGTTTCAATTTTGCCTCATTTTTAAAGTGAACGCAAAAAAGTAATGTTATAAACATGGAAAATAATGTTTCATATGCTTACTGTACATTAGAAATTAAACTTTTGAAAGTTATTTTTTACGTGTTTGCAAAATTACAATAGAGACGCAATTTTTTCGACATTAAATTATAATGTAATTCTTGTAAACATAGACGAAACCCTACTGATATCATATATAGGTATAACAGATAGATATTATAGATATATATCATATATAATAGTAATAATTAGGATTGTTTAATTGTTTAACCAGAAAAAAAAATAATTTATTAAAATATTTTTTTTTCTAACACCTAAAGCCCATCACTAATTCTAATAAATGAAGAAACAATACTATCCGATTTAAGATCATATGAAACGGCACAGATTCCGTCATACCATTTTTGATTAAAATTTATTGAAAATGAAAAATATCAAAATAAAAGGTTAATAATATGTAATTAAATATTGAGAGTATAAATTAGTTCGAATTTTTTTTTTTTTGTGTTTTAATACATATTTATTTTAAAATGAATATTTATTTATTTTAAAATGTATGAAAAGATTTATTTATACATTGTTTATTGCTGATCAGTTTTCTTTCTTTCTTTTTTCTTTTTTTTTTGTTTTGTTTTATTACTGCACAGGCAAATTTCGAATTACTTCTCGAAATAATAATTTGCCTTGCGCGAAGAAGCAAGTATTAGAGGCAATTTTCAATTTCTTCAAAAAAGTGAACCGATGACATGCTAAAACTAAAACATCCGTCTAAACAAGCTATAATCAGAAGGAGCAATGTGCATATAACACAGCGTTATTGGTGAAATATCCCAATCGGTTTTTTTTCAACTTTTGTAAAAAGTCGCCTTTAATTTTCTTTACGTTTTAGTTCATAAGGCACAGGATGCTACTTTTTGTTACCACTGAGGCAATTTTCGATTTCCATCTCCAAGGATAAACTCGTTTTTTTAAGTGATCCATGATTGAAACCTATTTTTTATTTCTACGAAAGAAGTGAACTGATGACACACTAAATCATACTAGATATCTTGTGGCAACTGATAGTCAGAAGGATCGATGTGCGGAGAATGCGGCGCGTAGGGTAAAATACTCCATTTTCAATTTATTTTACAATTTTTGC
This sequence comes from Maratus speculifer, assembly GCA_964019185.1. Lineage (NCBI taxonomy): Eukaryota > Metazoa > Arthropoda > Arachnida > Araneae > Salticidae > Maratus > Maratus speculifer. The sequence goes on along the minus strand of OZ025290.1, from coordinate 409,814,568 downwards.
AAAATATCGGCATTTTTTACTTAATCATTTAACACATCGCAACTGCAGTTCATAAGGTACCCTGCTTCCTTGTTTTTGAAACATTCTGATTTATTTCATCCTTGCAGAAACTAGATACTAACTTCACACTAGATATCTTGTGACAACTAATAGTCAGAAGGATCGATTGCGGAGAATACGGCGCGTGGGGTAAAACACTCCATTCTCAATTTATGTTACAATTTTTGCAAAATATAGCAATTTTTTATGTAATCGTTTAACGCATCTCAACTGCAGTTCATAAGATACCATGTTTCCTTGTTTTTGAATCATTCTGATTTATTCCAACCTTGCAGAAACGGGTTGTTGTCCCACTCTTAATTTTTCTACAAGAACCTCCTGTGTTTGTTTCGCATCTCCATCAAGTTGTGTCTTTAATCTAATAAACTTTTATCGTCAAATTTTGTTGAATGTCTTGCCTTCTCACTGCCGCGACCTGATATATCCGTTCACTAGGCTGCAGGTTTCACTGCAATTGAAGATTTATTTGAATTAATAAAATTCTACAAATATAATCCAGTTTTATGAAATTAAGTAATGATTGATACATTCGAAGGCTTATAAGCATATACGTAACACAAAAAAGGATACCATGTTAGAAAATCCCTCTTTTACTGACATTTAAAATAAATAAACTTTACAATTTTGCCCTTTTCCTTGGCAGTCAGGGGCTAGAGCGGGGATTGTCTTTAACTCTGGAGTCACCATTCTTGAATGATAGAAGACATTTTCTACATTATTTGTTCGTAGACTTCCATGGTTTTCTTTTAAACTTGGGAAACTTTTATAAATATGAGGTATGATCCCCTAGATAGATCCCCACAAGTCGTACTGTAAACTATATTGGATCTTAAAGCATAGATTAGAGCTTTTAGTGATATATTTGTGTAATGTAATGCCTAGTAACAATGCAAAAAATATAAACGTCTAATTGTTAAAAATATACTAATTTGATTAAAATAATGATGAAAATACTATGGGATATGCGACTAGTTTGCATCGAGTGGATATCTCACTACATCTCTCGTATCTTGGAAAGTTAATTATAAACCTGTCTTTAAAAAAACTCGGACTGAGGCAGCATTGCATTTTTGCGATTACCTTCCGAGATGTGCTTAGCACAATTCCAATTTAAAACTTAAACAATGATATTGTTTTAGCAACACTAGAAAAAGAAACTATTATTATTACGCTGAAATAAATTTTATGAAATTCCTAATGCAATTTACATACCTGCATTATATAATGCATTTTCCTAATTAATTTATATATATATATATATATATATATATATATATATATATATATATATATATATATATATATATATATAGATAGATATATATACATATATATGTAATGATTCGACGAGATCGATGTTTCATAACAATGTACAAGTTCCAGTGGCACACCATCTATGAGGCAGAACAGATTACTACTACCAAGAATCAACAGTGGGACGAGCTGAGCAGTCGCTCCGGCAATTTGACCAGCAGTGGATGAGTTTATTGGGCTATTTCCCCATAAGAAAGTTCAATCAAGCAGTCTTTAAATTAATTTTATTAGAACTCATAAATAAGTTAAGTTCTTTCACGCAATCACCTTGGCACTCTCATCGAATAACTTCCAATTCACCAACTCCGTGATTAAGCTACATTTCACAATATTAGAATTTTGGGGAGAAAGAAGAAACAGCATCCTAATAATTTTTGAAAGTCAATCGCATTCTCGGGAAACATGACATGGCTTCCAAGTAGTTTTTTAAGAAAAAATGCATTCTAATTCAGCGGAGCAATAAAACGCGCGTCTTGATAGTTTAAAGAAAAGGTGCATTCTACTCTCCTGAAAAGCCAAATGAAAAAATCATTTTCACGACAAAACTAGCGCCCTCCTACTCCGCGTCAATCATTTTAAAAATCCAATCAGGATGGACTCGAGCCTCTAACGGACAAAATGATCAATTCTAATTGGCCGTAATAGGCGGTCTATTGGCAAGAACTATATTTTTTCCTCGGAACACTAAGCCCTTTAGCAACGCGTAGTAACACTTGTCACGCGATGTTAAAAAATAAAAAATAAAATTAAAATCGCAGGAATATGCCAGAAAGTAAAAAGCTTACGAAATACTTCCCGCCTTTTTGAGAAGCAAGAAATAATTTATTAATAACTAAAGTAAGAAAAAGAATTTTAGCTGTTACAAGTTACGAAACTAAGATTGAAATATGTTCCACAAATTTAGAATTGAAGCTAAGAGAGAATAAAAAAAATGGCGCATTTTTTTTTTTTTTTATTACAAATCCCCCCTCCCAGAAAGACGGGTGAAAAAGTAGGTCTGAGACCTGCAATTTCACAGAAAGGGAGATGATGCAGACTTAGCTCACGAAGTTGTTGATATAAGTAATAATAATTAGATACTGAATAAAAAAAAATTTAAATTAATTTCTCTTTTTTATATAAATATAGAATTCAAATTTAAAAACACCAAGGTGATGCGTGGAATAACTTCAAATTTAAATACAATAAAATAGGCTTCAATACAAATACAAGATATAATCTTGTTTAAAGTACACATCAAAAAGTAATTTGAAAATATAAGCAATTACCCATAGTAATAACATAAAAATGAAACATAAAAATGAAAAACAATAACGTTAAATTCTTTTTTAACAATGTCAAATCTAGAAATCAATTTTTAAAAGTTTGTTTCAAAAATCCTCTTAAAGTCATATTTGGAATGGCATAGTTCATTACCTCATTTCAAGGATGTCTAATTCATTTAACTGTCCAAATTCATCAGCTAACATTATAATATTAGTTCAGTTTTTGTGTGAGTAAGTCCTTGAACATTCATAACAGTTCCATTTTGGAATCTTTGTGAAAATACTTTTATAATTGTATTTTTAATTAATAACACATTTTATAACATAGTAATAATAAAATTTAACAATGTAAATAATAAACAATATAATTAAGAAACATAATAAGGAAAAATATCAATAATAATAAATATCATAAGTGTAAGTAAATCTCATAATGGGTATAAGTAAATCTCTTAATAAGTAATAATAAATATCACAAAAGACATTCTTTAAATACTTAATCTCGTTTATCTCATCTCATATTTTTGGGATGAAATATAGAGAGAAGTGGAATAAAATAAAAAATGCAATCAACTATGAAATCATTTACTTAATCTGGTAATCCGAGTACAGGATTAAGTAGGAATATGTACAAAAAAAAATTAAAATATAATATGATAAATTAAAATAAAATAAAGATAAATAAAAATTTTGTTCATGTTTGAGAATGCACGTGACCTTTAAACTACTAAGATTCTTAAAAAGAAATATTAATAAATGATAAAAATAAAAAACAAGATCTATTCATGTCAAATAATTACGCAATAAATATTCTCTCGGTGTGATAAAACATTGCAAGATGCAAGTAGGAAAGAGAAAAAGAAACAAAATTATATTATAATTGACATGTACTTGGACTGGAATGCAGAAGCAAAGAAAGAGAGAAAGAAAAAAAAATATAATAAAATAAAGTGATAAAAATTTTGTTACTTGGCAAATAATTAATTTAATAATTGATAGATTAAATTTAATATTACAAATAGGTTCAGTTGAAAGAAAAAAAAAATATTCTAAGTAGAGTAATTCAGTACAGAATAAGAAATTTCCACTTTGTTCGTCTACGCCGGCATAAATAAACAAATATAAAAATTTCCAGACAAGTGACACTCTCGCTGCAGTCAAGAGATATCATTGCCATTCTGTGAGAATTACAGGATATTATCTGAATTAAAATATGAAAAGAAATTTACTGTTTAAGAGAAAAAATTATAAAATGATAAACTAGAGATATAGTTTAAGCTACAGTTTTTACCTGAGTTTGTTGTTGTTGATTAGGGGGTTGTTTAATTTCAGCATATTTGTCAATAAATTTATGATACACATTTATAGAACCAAGAAATCTTTGTAATTCTTTAGTGTTAGTAGGAGGTTTTAATTTTTTAATCGTTTCTATATTAGTATTAGCTGGAGTTAAAGTTCCATTTTGGATTTCATACCCTAGAAAATTGATTTGTTTTTGAGCAAAAGTACATTTAGATAATTTTAATTTAATATTTTCTATTCGGCATAAATCAAAAATTTGGATGAGATGCTGTATATGTTCATCTATTGATTTAGAAAAAATAATTATATCATCAAAATAATAACAAGCAAAGTCTATTTTATATTTTGTAAGAATTCTTCTAATTGTCCTGTTGAAAATTGGGGGGCCTACCTTTACACCAAAGGGGAGAACATTCCATTCCCAGAGCCCACAATTAGTAGTAAAGGCTAACTTTTCGGAATCGGCTGGGTGAATAGGTATGTGCCAATAGCCTGAGGCTAAATCTAGTGTAGAGAAATATTGGGCACCACTTAATTTGTCTAAAATTTCATCTATTCGGGGTAAAGGTTCAGCGTCATTTTTCATGATAGAATTTAATTTTCGGTAGTCAACACACATTCGGGTTTTTTTACCTTCATCTCGTTTATTTACTAACGTAACTGGAGAAGAGTATGGGCTATAACTTTCTTTAATTAACCCAGCAGCTAATAATGATTGGATTTGCTGAGATATTTCTTTTTCATCAGCAGTGGATGTAAGATAAGGCCTCAAAGATATTGGTAGGTCAGATTTAAGATAAATACGCTGAGGTTCAATATTAATTCTCCCTACATCATATTTATTTTTTGCAAAAATATCTAAATAATCCCTTAAAAGTTCCCTTACATTTTTATTTTGAATAGCATTCAGATCCCCCAATAGATTATAATCATCATTATTAGTTCGCGACAAGGATTGAGGAGTTATGGTATTTCCATAATCGGGTTGCACAGTAGTATCATTTTTTATAATATCAAAATGAAGCAATTCTAAGTTATCACTGGATATGTTGACATATGGGTTTAACGAAATATTGTCTTGTAACACCTGGCTTTTTGCACAATCAATTTTCAATTTAAATTTGGCACAATCAGGTAAACCTAAAATAGCATAGTCCAAATCAAGTTGACTTACTAAAAAATTAACATATCTCTTTATATTACCAAATTTAATACATAATCGACAAGATTTATTAATTGTAAGAGTTCCTTGTGCCTGTCTGATAGTAATAGGGGTAACATTATGTAAATTACCATTTAAATATCGAACAAATTTGAGGGGTAAAATTGAGACAGTTGATCCACTATCCACCACACAATACACTTTGTTATTGCCCACATATCCAGGGATAAATAATTGTCAGACATTATTAGTAGGGGGTGGTTGAATATGAGCAGGAGTTTGAGCTTGACAGGAATTTGTGTTAAATATACAACTCCTCTCCCAATGATATGCATTTTCTATGCCTCTGTTTAAACATACTCTGCACGGACGACTAGGGTAATTGTTTTGATAATGAGTTGCAGGCATTCTAGGAGTGAAAAACCTAGGATTAAAATTTTGGGATGGATTGTTTGGAGTAGGTCGAGTCCAATGTCTGGGCTGAGGATTGGGATTGTGCATTGGTGTAGTTTGTTGAAAATTTCTATTGCCGTTATTAGAGGTATGATTTGGAATCGCTGCTAATTGTTTAGCAATGCGAAACCATTCACGAGTATTGGAAGGAGGGTTAACCATCAAACAATTTTGATAATCCAGCTGAAGGCCATCAATTAATCCCTGTATAATTAAATTTTCCTCAAGCTGAAGTTGCCTTCCAATCTCAACTTTCTTTCTAAAATAAGAATCCAAATCACTTAGATCATTTAACTTTAAGGAAGTAAATTCAGAAAATTTTGGAACTCTAACTTGAATGAATTTTTCACTTAAAATCTCGACAATTTCTTCATAAGTAGCACAATCCAAACAATCATTTATATAAGTTTTTAGCGCTTCCCCCTTTAAATATTTTGAAATATTTTGGTGTTTCCACTCATTATCTTTCTTTTCTACCGAACATTCTCGATCAAAATGTTTAAACCATTTAAATATATCCATGCCCGACCCAAATTCAAAAGGGACAATATCAAGTTTATTTTCTGACATTTTTTCTTCTTTTACTAATCCTGACCTTAGTAACATGAAAGAAGGATAATTCATATGGAAAATATTTAAATGCTATACTTCAATTATTAAAATTCAATTACTATACTTCAAATACCTCAATAATTAATAATAAAAATGAATAAATAATAAATAAATAAGTAATAAAATAATAAATATCGGGTTTCCATTCATGGGAAATAACAAATAATTTTAAAAACAAAAATACTTTTCTTTATGTATGGAAAATAAATTTTGCAACAGAGTATTTTTTTAACAACAAATTAATCCATCTTTCGATTTAAAAAAAAAAATAACACCTTTAAAACTAAATAAAATTTCTATGAGCAGAAAATTTTAATTAATTATAAATTAAGAACAAATTTATTTTTTAATATCTGTAATAAAAGAGAGAAAAAAAAACAAAAAATTTAAACAAAGAAATTATCATTAAATTTCTTAATCAATAAAACAATAAAATAATAAATAATAACTTACAGACATGTTCGATGTGGCCTTCTTCAAATACCTAATTTTTTATTAAACTAAACAAAAATAAAGAACTTCGTAGATACGACTCACAGGTGTAAATTTCAATTATCTTGTATTACTGATGGAATCTACCGTAGTTTCGCAACCATACAGCAGGTGTTCATTTATTATGAAATGAAAATTTATCAAAATATTTATGCACTTTTACCTAGAAAATACAGTAAATAAATAAATAAAAGAAAATGATGTTGAATTGATTTCATGCAGGTGATCTTTTGTAATTTTTATTTTGCATATCTCACAGTTTGGTTGCATATCTCACAGTTGAAAAGTTTCTCACTAGAATGCGAGGTATATTTCACAATTAAAATATTTGTAGATGTAGATACCACACATAATTACAAACAAAACTTTATAAGACGATCTTTTTTCACAGATTGATTCATGTCGGTTCAAGATGAGTAATAAACAAAGGCCGAAGTTCCAGCAATTAGTTTCAAGCTCGGCGAAAATGGCACGTGCACACACAGCGTTGCGAAGAATTCTCTAGAGACGTATGCAGGTTCATTTAAGAAATCCTACCGGCTAATATGTAATGATTCGACGAGATCGATGTTCCATAACAATGTACAAGTTCCAGTGGCACACCATCTATGAGGCAGAACAGATTACTACTACCAAGAATCAACAGTGGGACGAGCTGAGCAGTCGCTCCGGCAATTTGACCAGCAGTGGATGAGTTTATTGGGCTATTTCCCCATAAGAAAGTTCAATCAAGCAGTCTTTAAATTAATTTTATTAGAACTCATAAATAAGTTAAGTTCTTTCACGCAATCACCTTGGCACTCTCATCGAATAACTTCCACTTCACCAACTCCGTGATTAAGCTACATTCCACAATATTAGAATTTTGGGGAGAAAGAAGAAACAGCATCCTAATAATTTTTGAAAGTCAATCGCATTCTCGGGAAACATTACATGGCTTCCGAGTAGTTTTTTAAGAAAAAATTTTTAAGAAAAAATTTTTAAGAAAAAAATGCATTCTACTTCAGCGGAGCAATAAAACGCGCGTCTTGATAGTTTAAAGAAAAGGTGCATTCTACTCTCCTGAAAAGCCAAATGAAAAAATTAAAATATATATATATATATAGATAGATAGATAGATAGAAAGATAGATAGATACATCAATAGATTAAGTTGAGCCAAAAGAAAGAATTTCACAGAATAGCAATATTAAAAAATATTATGGCTTTACATCTCTTTGACTTTTACTATATAAACATTCATACGTTAGCTATTCCCGTCCCTATGCTATATAGTTTTTTATTTAGCAATATTTTAATAATATAATGCAGTTACTAATTCCTATATTTATTCTGAAAGGCCTTCTGACTGCGAGTAATACTCACACTTGACCGTTATATCATTTTTTTCACAAGATTGAAATTATTTTTTTCACACCATAAAACAGTAAAAATTCATGATAACCTATGACATATGTTCATTAAAGACAATATGCATAATAAAATCGTATTTTCTAGGAATGTGATTTGAATAATTCTTCCTAAAATGTCAGAATTTCAATTTCATTGTGACTGTATTTGGAATATCGTTTTTAAGTGCGTTCGTAATTAGGTAATTAACTAGCACCTGTAGTTGTCGATCAAAGGCCGTCTGTCAGTATGTCTATCCGTCTGTCCGCATATAACAACCCGAAAATTACCCAAAAGAATCGTTTCAAATTTAAAATATATAATTGTTACAAAAATTTGTCGAGTCATTTTAAATTTGATAAAATTGGATACATAGTTCAATTACTGGGACAATTAAAAATATTCCGATGCCTAATGGTCAATGGGAGAAAAAGTTTCAAGTGCATTTTAATTGTGTAACACTCTTCTGAACATAATACATTTGATATGTAACTATGAAGTAAATACTATAGTGTACATTATGTAGAACCTGGGGTGTAAAGAATACTTGTTATTGATTTACAGGGCCACAACAAAGTATTCCATTAAGTAAATGTATATGGAGAACATTGTTTGGAGAGCGTTTTAATTATATTGAAGCATTTTTTATTTGAAGAAATTGATATACGTTGTGTAGGATTGCTAGAAGTAATCTCCTGTATAATATAAAACAGACAGTATTTATAGGGACACACAAAAGATTTCAGCCACTATACTGTATCCGAAATACTTTAACCCTTTTCGGCGCAGTACTCTTTAAAGTTGGAATTTAAAGAACAAAAAAAATAGGCAATCTATTTAGGCCTAGAGGAATACACAGGTATTGTTTTGGAAAGATTGCACTATCCATTTTAATTATACAGCTGTTGCCGAAGTGGTAACCTCCCATAAGTAAAGCATTGGTAAGCGCAGTGAGAAGAGCATTGCTGTGAAGCGCGTACTACAGTAAAACATCTTACCTATTATTTAAAAACAGTAGAGTTTGATATCTGTGGTGCTGCCATCTAGAACTCATAAGAAAGATTTAAAGTAGCCATTAGAGTTGTTTTTGAAACATTCTCGAGTTTTTGTGTCTCTAAACTGGGGAACTTTAGGGGTTGCCGACCCGGCAAGACTGCGCGTTAAAGAGTTTATTAACTATTACACTAATATCTGAATGTTTTTAGGTGCGTTCGTAATTATATAAATACGTAGCATCTTTAGTCGTCATTCAGTCTTTAACAACTATCTGTCCGCATATAATCGATCAAAAACCTCAAAACCAAATCGTTTGAGATTTATATTACGTAAATTTTGTATAATTTTGTCAGGTCATTAAAAATTTTATAAAAACCGGATGCATAGTTTAATTACAGGAACAATCAAAACTATTCTATTACATTACGTCTATTAGAAAAAAAATAGCTTCAAGTACATTTTAATGATGCTACATTATTTGATATGTATTGAATTGACATGAATCTATGAAGTATATACTAAAATACACATTCGTTACAATATGAGATACAAAGAATTTTTTTATTATTATTTTAGGGAGCCACAAAAAGTATTCTATTGTATAATGGTATAGGGGAAACATTTTTTGAGGCATGTTTTAATTATAAGAAGGGGGAGGATAGTACTTTGTGCTTATATACACAACTATATAAATTAACAACGTTCAAGAGCACAAATACCATAAAACAAAAGATGTTAAAAGAAGTTAAAAGCATACATGTTTCGGGACTTCTTAAGTCCCATCATCAGTGCTAAAAGTGTAAAATATAAAAGAATGTCACATCGCAAAATAAAATAAGTCTTGTAACACTCGTTACAAGACTTATTTTATTTTGCGATGTGACATTCTTTTATATTTTACCTTTTAGCACTGATGATGGGACTTAAGAAGTCCCGAAACATGTATGCTTTTAACTTCTTTTAACATCTTTTGTTTTATGGTATTTGTGATCTTGAACGTTGTTAATTTATTTAGTTATATGTTTTAATTATATTAAACTATTTCTAATTTTATGAAATTGATATCCGTTACTGAGGTTTAAACAAGTTATTTTTAGTATAATAGAAAGGAATTTAAAGGAACACACAAACGTTTTCGACTGCTATACTGTATCCGAAGTAATGTATGCTAAAATAGCAAGATCTGAATATTTTAAGAATTATTTTATAGTAAGAACGTACTTGATTTGCTACACTTTATGTACAATTTCCAACTTCTTACTATTATAATGATTATGAGAATGCATCACTAATATGATTAATCTAAATTATCTGAGATTAAACACTTATTTCACATAAATGTCATCGCAATAGGAAAGCTGTCGTATTTGTGTATACAAAGGATTACCATACGTCAGTTTGTCAAATGTTAGAAAATTAATGCCAAGATATAAGTCAAAAGGGATTGATAATGAATATCAATTTGTGTTGACAATGCGAAATAAATTCTACATAACGTACATTTAAATTAATTAATTTTACTAAAATACACTATCATACATTTGATAGAATTATGAATATCTTAAAAGAACGTTTTAGCCTTAAATTTTACCGTAATAAAAAAAAAATATATGATTTACAAGATAACGTACATTTAAATTAATTAATTTTACTAAAATGCACTATCTTACATTTGATAGAACTATGAATATCTTAAAAGAACGTTTTAGCCTTAAATTTTAACGTAATAAAAAAAAATATATATGATTTACAAAATAACGTACATTTAAATTAATTAATTTTACTAAAATGCACTATCTTACATCTGGTAGAACTATAAATATAGTAAAAGAACGTTTTGGCCTTAAATTTTACCGTAATAAAAAAAATGTGATTTACAAAATTATGTTAATCGATAAATACTGTTTTTAGTAATCATATTTCTTATTTTGTTTTTTCATGCTTGCTTCATCTTTTTGTAATAATTCAAATAAGCGTATTGCTGGTATACTGTGTTAAATAAGTGTAATTCATATTCATGCATAGTTGTAACGTTAGAAATAATTTTTTATATCAAAATGAGATATTTACAAACGAAAAGAAAAATACATTTGCTTTGTAAATGGATAACAAAACTTTCTTTTATATATATTTTTCGATAAATTGAAAATTTTATGCCAACACTACTTCTTATATGGACCTCTTGTGTCCATATAAGACACAAACACAAGAATGTTTTATCAGTTACTTCTAATATACTAGAAAACATTTCCGTGAGAATGAATATTAGATTATTTTTAATATTATAAATATTTTGTTAATTCAGAAACTGCATTTAAGTTTCTTTCCATCGAATGCATTAGCATTAATTTATAACAATGAACGAGTAGCAATAAACAAGCAGTATTTGTATTTAAGAAACAGCCTATAATGTTCCATATTTGGAATTGGAACTCAAATTTAACCTCTATTAAACGCCAACGCTTACATTATCGTAACATTAATTGTAAATATTTATCTATTTTTTCAGCATTTTTATAATTGTGTAATATAATAGCATTTGAATTTGTAAACAATGTATGAAAATAATATTTATTTAACTTAGTTAATAAAGCATAGTTCAATTTTAAATTTTAAATCGGTTTATGATAAAAAGTAGTTAAATTATAACATTCATTTCCAGTTAATGATTTTTTTTTATTTTACACGGAATTTTTAAGATTTTGCATTAGCATTTGTGTTGATGTAAGACTATACAGAGTGTCCCTAAACAAATGGTATATACGCTAGGGGGTGATAGAACACATCAAGACGAGTAATAGTAAACAGGTAACCAAGGGTCCCAAACGTTTTTCAAAGGAGATAGCCGCCATTAAAGTTTGGGGTCCAAAATTTCAAATACACATAAAAAACGGAAAAATTGGTCGATTGATTTGCGGTTTGCACTAAAATTAGTCTTAATGTTGGTATTTTCTTGAAAATAAATTATAAAGATAAATTTCGAAATATGCCGATAGAGGGCGCTTTAGACTTTGAAGTAATGAAAAACTTTTTTTTGCCGTGATTTTTGCATCTCATTAAATGAATTGGTAAGCGTAGACTTAAACTTAAATTTTGAGCTCAAAATCTGAATAGTTAGAAGCAGTTAAGTAGCACAAACTTAACTGTGTTCAGAGGGTTTAAACTTCAAATGATTATAAATAACGGAAAAATTGGTCGATTTATTTGCGGTTTTCGCTAAAACTATTCTTTATGTCGGTATTTTATTGAAAATGAATTATAAAGATAAATTTCAAAAAATGCCGATAGAGGGCGCTTTAGTCTTTGGATTAACGAAATAATCCACCCTAATACTATTTTTTGCCGTTATTTTTTGCATCTCATTATATGGTATCGTAGGCTTAGACTTAAACTTAAATTTTGAGCTCAAACTCTGAATAGTTGGGAGTGGTTAAGTAGCACATACTGAACTGTGTTCAGAGGGTTTAAATTTCAAACGAAACGGAAAACTATAAAAAAAAACGGAAAAATTAGTCGATTTGTTTGCGGTTTTTGCTAAAATTACTCTTTAAATCAGTGTTTTCTTGAAAATAAATTTTAAAGATAAATTTCACAAAATGCCGATAGAGGGCGCCTTAGACATTCGAGTAGCGTACAACTATTTTTAACCGTTATTTTTTTTAAATCGCATTAAATGCTTTCAAATGCTTAGATTTAAATTTTGAGATCAAATTTTGAGTCGCTGCGGGTGTTTAAATAGCGCAAAAGTGAACTGTGTTCGAGGGGGGGAGGTTAAATTTCAACTCCTGAACACACTTCAGTTTGCGCTTCTTAACCCCTCCCAACGATTCAGAATTTGAGTTCAAACTTTAAGTTTAAATCTAAGATTTCGAAAGCATTTAACAAGTTTTGGAAAGCATTTAATTAGATACAAGAAATAACGGTTAAAATTTGTTGTTAGTTACTCTGAATTTTAAGACGCCCTCTTACGAAATTTTTGAAATTTATCTTTAAAATTCATTTTCAAGAAGATACTGACTTAAAGAATAGTTTTATTTTAAACCACAAACGAATCGACCAATTTTTCCGTTTTTTATTATCATTTGAAATTTGAACCCTCTGAACACAGTTCAGTTTGTGCTACTTAACCACTCCCAACTACTCAGATTTTGAGCTCAAAATTTAAGTTTAAGTCTAAGTTTACGAAAACATTTAATCAGATGCAAAAAATAACGTAAAAAGTAGTTGTTCGTTACTCCAAAATTTAAAGCGCCTTCTATCGGCATTTTTTGAAATTTATCTTTATAATTCATTTTCAATAAAATACCGACATAAAGAATAGTTTTAGTGAAAACCGCAAATCAATCGACCAATTTTTCCGTTTTTTATAATCATTTGAAATTTAAACCCTCTGAACACAGTTAAGTTTGTGCTACTTAACCGCTTCCAACTATTCAGATTTTGAGGTCAAAATTTAAGTTTAAGTCTAAGCTTACGAAACCATTTAATGAGATGCAAAAAATCACGGCAAAAAATAGATTTTCATTACTTCAAAGTCTAAAGCGCCCTCTATCGACATATTTCGAAATTTATCTTTATAATTTATTTTCAAGAAAATACCAACATAAAGAATAATTTTAGTGAAAACCGCAAATCAATCGACCAGTTTTTCCGTTTTTTATGTGTATTTGAAATTTTGGACCCCAAACTTTAATGGCGGCTATCTCCTCTGGAGAACGTTTGGGACCCTTGGTTTCCTATTTACTATTACTCGTTTGGATGTGTTCTATCACCCCCTAGCGTATATACCATTTGTTTAGGGACACCCTGTATAAATTCTTTATCACTTTACTTTCATGATAAAAAAAATTATGTTCTAACTTATTAGATAAAGCATTTTATCCGAAAAGTGTATACATATTCGGTAATTCGAGTTATAAAAACCGTATATGAAAATCAAGCAAACAACAGATAAATTTGAAGCCGCTGTTCCCTTACATTTTTTTGAAGGATTAAAAATAAATTACAATTCTGACAGTAATATATTGTACTGACTTAATAATTTTAGGTGTAGATTCGCTTCTAGATAAAAAATATGCGTTTGGTTTTAACGTCTGTCTTTTCATTAAATGCATTGTGTAACAATTAAATGCGAATTCGAATACAACAATGGTTTGGTTGAATTCCCAAAGAACCCCAATTATTGTCCCTAGTGATTTTAAAATATATGTACTAAGATGATTGATGTGGTATATGAATAGAATAGAATTCCTTAGATGCCTATATGCTCAATTTCCGAACCATTGCTGCTATATTCGCATATTCTGGGAAGGAAGAGTAGAATTTTATGGCTCCGCAATAGTCACAGAAAAAGACCCGGATGATAATGTAAATTCTATGGGAGCGTTCTTTTCAAATATATCAGTCAAAGCTTAGTATTTTTACATGATTTTTGTTGCATAGGATAGCCGAGGACGATCTACAACCGGCCTATTTTTTACTTTTTCGAATTTACTTATACATTTTTTATATTATGATAGTTTCAATTTCAGATCCGGTTTAAACCGGTTTTGAAATTTAAAGTATTTAAAAAAAATCGGAAACCAAAATTAAAAAAGTAAAAACTAAGCCGGTTGTGAATCGCCCCAGCTATTCTATGCAAAAAAAAAAGAAATCCTTTTAAAATATTAAAAATTGAGCGAGATATTGGAAAAGTACGCTCCCATAGATTTTACATTATCATCCGGGTCTTTCTCTGTGACTAGTGTTGCTCCTCAATGGAAGATGACTGTAGCAACTACGGTTCTGAAATTAAACAATTAAGCAACTAAGATATTCCCCATCAGCCGTTGCAATACAAATATTTGAAATACAATAGGTTCAATAATATTTGATCAACACACGCATGTCCTTTTCATTTCAGAAATAAATGTGTATGAAACACTGACGAAAAATCACGTGTACGACATAGATTATGAAACACTGTCAAATACATTGAGAATATTATAAATAGATAAATAAATAAACCACCATTTATTAAGGTGATAGATGGCTTTTAAATGAATAATTTGAAAAATGCATAACGCATTTGAAAATTCGATTTCTGCTATTTTCTCGAATCGTCGTTAATACGTAAAATTTTCCCAGCCCCGTATATGATTTAAATATACTTATGCAAACTACATAGTATTCTAAAAATTTGTACAGTTAAACGCATCGTACAGTAAAGAAATTATATTCAGCATTTTTCGCCTTTACAGATGCTGTTGAGAACTTTTGTATACTCTAAATAATTTATACGCGGTAATTAATGTTAAAAAAATAAACAAAAAATAAAACACACAACACAAAGGAAAACGCACTTCCAGAAATTATTTTTTGATGAATAATTCAATTTTTGATCGTGTTTCTTCTATAGACAAATTGTTTTGTGGATCCCTGTAGTTTAAAAAAAACACAATACTTTATAGTAAGAATCATGTAGTACACCTCACTTATATGAATTTCAATATGATTAAAATACCATCATTAATGCACACGGTTTTTTCCTTAAAGAGAGTAATATAAAGGAATTTCTTTGCGTGATGCTGTAGTTAAACTGCTTAATTTAATTTATTTAAATTTAATTTAATTTTTAATCAAATATACGAATTAAAGCTTTAAAAAAAGATTAATATTATATATATTTTTTTCATCAAGGTTGACGATAAAAACTTTTTAATTTTAAAGCGCAGTTCATTCAAATATAATTTTAAAAAACTTGAAGCAAAAAAAAAAAAAAGCATTTTGGTACTTGTTATAAATTATAGTAAATATCCAATAACCGAATTTGTGAAATTAAAAATATTTATGAAGGTCATACTCGAAATTCCTTCAAAAATAACTTTAAAAACTTATAAAAAAAAAGCATTTTGGTAACTGTTATAAATTATAGTAAATATCCAATAACCGAATTCGTGAAATTGGAAATATTTATAAAGGTCATATATGGGTCATTCCACGTCAAATGAGCAAAAATGTAAAAAAAGCCGTGGATGCATAGAATCCGATTTTAATAAAATTTGAGGTACGTGTTCATTTTAAATTCAAATGTATGTGTGCACAATATTTTCACGAAAAATTAATTATTTTATCAATTTTGGACATTTAAAAAACTTGTGATATAGAATGGCTTGCGGATAATCGTCGAAAGTTGCAAGTTTCAAGATCTATATTTTGAAAACTATTTAACAAAAATGAAGTTTTTTTATGATATTGAAATCTCTGGATATCAATCTTTATATTTATTGAGTAACAATAATTTGGTAATATCATAATTAATCAAAAATTGGTTGTAAATATTGAAATTTTGTAATTTTTTAAAAATTTTGAAATGTTATAAAAATCAAAGGACTTAAAAAACATTTCCGAAATTGATGCAAGATGTAGTACTATGTATGAAGATCGAATTCTAAGAGTTTCAAAGTTGTTATTTATTTCCTTCACACAAACTTAGAAATTTTTTAAAAAATGACAAAATCATAATTATTCCTCTTATGTTACCTCAAAAAACAATTAAAGGCCAACTCCTACATCAACAATATTACACGTACATAAGAATTAATAAGTCCATGACACACTAAAAAAGTTTCAATACTGCCTTTTTAATTTCTAACATAACAAAAATAGGTTCAAAAAACTAATATTTGAGACATTCTAAAGACTATCTTTCTTTGAAAACACCCGCTTTTTTGGAAATTTCTTGCTAAAATAGACGTATGCTGCCATCTATGTTTGTTAATTGAATTTAAGATTAAAATACAGTTATTTTAAGAAAAAAATAGTTTTCTTCTATACAAATTTAAAATATTCTTGAGGCAAAAATAAACTGAAAGCAAGAATAAAACTCCGTATACTTAAAATATACACTTTTATCTGTAATATCAAAGAGTTTAAAACTTTTAAAAGCTTTTATTCGTCCCCAAAAAAATGAAAAAAATGTTGACTTTTTAATCAGCAGTTTTCACTATTTATTTTTTTTTCTCATAAAAGAATGAAAAAGGCATGAATTAAATTATAGATGTATTAAATATATTCAATTAGCTATAATGGCAAAAAAAATTGAATTTGGAATAAGTGTCCTTTATTTTAAAACATATAACTGAAATATTTTATTTTTTCCACGATTTTTTTTATTATTTATTTATTTCTAAATTATAAAATAAAAATACAATTACTAAATTATGCTAATCTGTTACTTATAGTTCATTCTTAAGTGTAAATAATTTTTATTACAATCTTTCCATTCCTACGGCAAATAATCAAACTTGAAATTTCAAGCATGTACACAAGACCTCGATTTCGTCTCACCTTTAATGTAATTTTTTATACTGAAATAAACTAGTCTGAACTCTACTACTTTGCGTTTCCTCGTAAATGATTGTGATCTAATTATATGATGATTTTCAATAAAATCTGTGACATGTCAGCCACACCTGATTTGCTCATTTGGTGTGGAATGACCCATATATAACACTATAAAACTGGGAATTAACTATTGAAAAACAGAAGGTATTCAGATTTACCAAAACAAAAAAGTTGCTTAGATACTCATTCCTATTACATTAAAATTCATGTGAATTCACACATTTACAAAATATTTTATTCTTCAAATTCGTTGCATTTACATACTTTAATAATAAATTACAAACTTGCTATGATATGCCGTAAAGTATTTTTTTTAATCGTCAATTTACTTTAAAAATTCTGTATTTGTCTGATTTTCATACATTTTACAGAAGTTCTGCTCATATATACTCCCTAATTATATTTCCAAATAACATTAAATATTTAAAAATCATAAAATAATTACGAAGTTCTTTTTGTTATATTATGACTCTACGCTTTGTTATCTATCACAAAAACAAAGCTGATGACTATATATTTTTGTAACATAATTATCTTACTAATTAGTCTATCTTACTTATTAGTTTATCTTACTAAATTATTTTACTAATTAGTCAAATTATAATGAGTTTCCAAAATGTCATTTATTTATTAGAATACAAGTCAGTTATATGCTTGGAACAATCCGTATTAATGAACGACGTTTTCTTAATTGTTGATTGTTTTTTCTTTTGTTAACTGTGCTATTTCTAACACATTTAATTAAAATTTTCATTCTGAAACCATGTTTCACATTTAATTTATCAAAAAAGGTTTATCTAAATTACTTGTTTTTAAATTATGTATATTTCTTATGAATTTTTTTTAGAGATTTTTCAGTTGTTATGAATGGACACTTTGATATTAATACTTTATATTATTAAGGATTATTACATAAAGTTGTTTCACAAAATAGAGTCGTGTATATATTTAAACATTTTTCAATATTAAGATATTTTCGTACACTTAAGAAAAGGCATATCAAAGAATATACGATTTTAATTTATTTAATATACCGTTTGAATAGAGTTCTAGTTTGATTTTACTAAGTAATAGATTCTTATGCTGTTTGATATATCTGAAGGGAAATGCTGAAATAATTTGCGAATTCATAATTTTTCGATTACATCATTAATTTGGCCTATGTTTCCTAGTTACATAAAGGTAACTAAAATGTTTTTAACTTTGATATAAAACAGATATATATACTATTGCAATCGTTTGTTGCATTATAAGTAACCGTCAGATGTTTGTTTCATTAAACGCTTGAAATAAGTATGAATTTTTCTAATTAGCATTGTAGACAGATTTTTGTTAATTATCTGTTTTCATTGTTATAAGTTTATAGAAATAATTGATAGGTTTATAGAAATAATTTAATTTCCATTTTAAAAATATACTTTTGCAATTAAAATTAGTGTAATATTTTCATAATTTTAAAACGGCTACTTAAAAGATAAATTTTATTTGAAAAAAATTAGAATTTCTTAGATTTTGTTTTTCATTAAATCGAATGCAAGAAGTTTGTTCCTGAGAGTCAAAAGATACTTGTGGAATGCAGACGTGTTAATGCTTGATAATACTTCGTTTGTTTGCTATTTGGAGGGTTTCTTTCTATTGCTACCTTCAGTTTGATTAATTGTCGGTAGTAATTTTCAGACTTGGTAGTCTGGTTAAGTAGAAGTGGCTCGTAGTAGATCCATTTCCGCCAAATAATGACTAAATCTTTCTTTTGAAAGAGTACGGCTTTGGCAGCAGGAATGAGAACTTCATCTTGACTAAACCAGGATTGTTTGCGTTCCCGGTTCTTATAAAGTAGCCAGCTTTTGTCCGTTATGACCAATCTTTTTGATATCTAAAAAGAAATCTACAAAGTTGCTTGCCAACGGGTTTTACTTCTGGTTGAGTCTTGACAGGGCCGTTGCTGAATGGTTGTACTTTAAATGTCTGAAATATTCTTTAATACGATCTTTAAGTTTACAAGAAGTTTTTCCTATGTATTCGACATAAATATTTTTTATTTTAATTGGAATAAGATCTTCTATAGAATTTTCATCTTTCGTTATTGCGTCTATTTGAGCACGAAGTAGATCTTATCATTTAATCGGAGATTAAAGTTACTCCAAAGTGAAAAACTGCATGAGTGAGCACCGTTGGCTATTTCTCAAGGGAAAATTTAAAATATATTAATTTAGTGCTAGTTTTTTTATTACACACTTTGATTCTTATTTTCAAAAAGCAAACGGAAACGCTTTTATTATAGATTTTGAATACAATTAAATATATTGTTACACTAATTATTAATTGGTTCTAATCCAATTAATTATTAATTAATTGGATTAAAAAGAATCTTCAGAATTATATTCCTTTAAATCGTCATTGAGAATATGTATTATGTATGTAAGCAATGCTGCTGACAGATTTTTTATAATATCTCTTTTCATTATTATTCCTTTATCGTAAAATTTAAGATAATTCCAATTGCTTAAATTGAAATTTTTAAAAAGTAAGTGCGCTGATAAATTAACCTTAAAGTGTTCATATTTTTTAATTGAACATTTAAAACAAATTATCATGCTGCCACATATGGTACAAGCAATGTTCCAAATATAATAGATTTTTTAATTCAAATATTTCAATTTCATATTAGAAATGTGGATTAACATTATTTGCTTTATATACTATCAGACATTACGCTGAAAATAAATCAAAATTTATTAATGAAATATTCTAGCATGAATTAACATTTACTAACTACGGAATTTCTAGAACGTAGATTACCATGGTATGTCGAGGGTTAAAATTTAATGTATTCATACTTTGCATGAAACCAAAAAAGATAAATTTTGAAATGAATTATCATGGTTTATTATTTAATTCGGAAAATGTTTAAAAATGAGAGTTTCCACTTTTAAAAATAGGTATCCGTCAAATTCTATTTTAAATCATGTCGATTACTGTATATCCCCCTCTCCGTATCTACATACATGCATACATACATACATACATATATATATATATATATATATATATATATATATATATATATAGAGAGAGAGAGAGAGAGAGAGAGAGAGAGAGAGAGAGAGAGAGAGAGAGAGATGGAGAGAAAGAGAGAGAGAGAGAGATATGTAAATTTTGCTGAACCATAAAATGAACTTCGATACTTATGTATAAGTAACATAAAACATTTAAGTAACTTCTAATTTTACGATAACACACTTGCTTTCAAATTGAACAAAGCAAACGCAAACGCTTTTATACCACGCAAAATATAGTTAAATATACTATTACACAAATTACTTGGATTATAGAGAGTCTTCTGAAGTTTATTCATTTAAATTGATGCGATGCATAAATATCTATTACCATAAGCAATGCTGCTCACGAATATTTATAATAATATCAGTTTTCATTATTATTCATTCATAGTAGTTATTAATATATTGGCATATGACGTTAATTTATATTTAAAAAAACTGTACTGTTATTTAATCTAAAGTTTTCATATTTTTAAACCGAATATTTAACGCTCGAATGCCCATGATAATATGATAGTTTTCACTACTATCTCCAATTAAGAGGATGTTTTAATACAAATACTAAAAATTCATACCAGAAACTTAACGCACCAGTGTCTGTTTTATTTATAACAGAATTCCGTCATTAAAAAAAACAAAAATTTATTCTTAAAATATTGTGGCATATTCTTTCAATTACCAAATTTGTAGAATGTACTTTAACATGGAAATTAGAGGGTTAATATCTAATCTATTCATATTTTGAATGCATATAAAAGAGATAAATTTTCAAATGAATTTTCTCATTTTAATATTTAATTAAAAAAAATTTTTAATGAGAATTTCTGCTTTTTAAAATAAAGGGAACCTGTCAAAATGCTATTTAAAAATCTTCTCGATTATTCTATCGCTGTCAAAGGGAAGGAAAAGAAAATAAATGAAAAAAAAATATATTTTGCTAAATCTTTAAATTAACTTCGATATTTCTGAAGGGAAAACATAAAATATTAATTTAACTGCTAATTTGTCGGTTATACAATTTGTTTTCTAATTGCACGAAGCAAACTCAAAAATTTTCCACGAAAAATATATTTAAGTATACTATACTTTTAATTATTTGTATTATAAAGAGTCTTTAGAAGTACATTTACTTAAAGAGACTTGTAAATATCTATTACTATAAGAGATGATTTTCATTGGTTTTTCATGATATCTGTTTTCATTAGTATTCGTTTAATGCAATAATTAAGAAAGTTGCATGCAGCGTTAATTGATATTTAAAAAACAAACCTGTACGGGTAATTTAAGCTAAAGTTTTCATCTTTTTAAACTGAACATTTAACCCTCGAATGGCCGTAGTGGCATCATAGCTATCATCACTATTTTGAATTTAGAGAATCTTCAATTCAATTGTTCAAAACTGATACTAGAAATTTAATGCATCAACATTTATTTTATTTATCATAGACATTCCGTTGTGAATGTATTCTAACATGAGAATTAGAGGATTAAAACGTAATTTATTTATATTTTCAATGCATGCAAAAAAAAATCAAATGAATATCTGCATTTTATTATTTAATTTTTAAAATATTTAAAAAATGAGACTTTCTGCTTTTAAATATTTGAAACTGTCAAAATCTATTTACACTCTTAAAAATTTTACTCTAGTTTGAACCAAATTTTGGTGCTTAATAGCTGGCACCATCAGATGGTGAAATCTCGTACCAATGTTTGGAGATTCATATTTCCATTTCGCTCCACCTGTTGGAACTATGCTTCAAAAGTTAGTTCAGGATCAAGTTAGTTCAGCTTCAAAAGTTGGTTCAAGATTTCACCATCTTACAGTGGCAGCTATTGAGTACAAAAATTTGGTTCAAACTAGGAAAATATTTTTAACGGTGTAGAAATCATGTCGATTATTGTACCGCTCTGAACAGGAAGGAGAATAAAGAAAAAGAAAAAAAACATAATATTTTGCTAAATCTTAAAATGAACTTCGATATTTCTGAAAGGGAAATATAAAATATTAATTTAATGCTTAATTGCTGGTTAAACATTTTTTTTTCTAACTGCACAAAGCAAACTCGAAAAATTTTCCAGCAAAATGTATCAAATATAATATTCCTTTAATTATTTGGTTTATAAAGAGTATTTTATTTGACCAAACGCATAAATATCTATTATCGTAAGTGATGATTTTCACGGATTTTTCATAATATCTGTTTTCATTTTTTTCGTTTCTAGTAATAATTAAGATAGTTGCATGCTGCGTTAATTGACATTTATAAACAAACTTTACGGGTAATTTAAGCTAAAGATTTCATATTTTTAAACTGAACATTTAACCTTCTCATGCGTGTGGTATTATCGTAGCTATCGCCGCTTTTTTGAATTTAGAAAATCTTTAATTCAAATATTTTTTTCATTTTTTTTCAGACATTAAATAATTACTACCCGTCATTAAATAAATCAAAATTTATTCTTAAAATACTATGGCATGAATTCTGTTTCTCTTAATTACGGAATTTTTATAATGCATTTTACCATAAGACGTGGAGGGTAAAAATTTAATGTATTTATATTTTGAATGCATACAGAAGCTATAAATTTTCAAATGAATTTTGAAATTTTAGTATTTAATTCTTAAAATGTTAAAAAAATGAGATTTTTCACTTTTAAAAATATGCATCTGTCAAAATGCTATTTATAAATTATGTCGAGTACTGTATCGCTCCCCCCGCCAAGGAAAAAATACAATCACATGTTGCAATTCCCAAACTTTCATCTATCTTATGCATGTTAATATTTTCTGAAAAATGTAGTATAGCAGTGCCACTAGTTAGGTGATTTACACCAAAATTTATGTCAACTTATAACCGAAGTTTGATGAAAATCCGTGCATTAGTTTTTAAGATAAACCTATTGCGAATCATTTAAAAAAAAATCTTCGTAACAGTGTCACATGTTGGCTGTTGCACAGCAAAAACTTATCAGGATCAATTTTTTATATGTGCTAACTTAATGTGAAGATTGATGGAAATCAATTCTTGAGATACATTTATTGCAAATTCATGAATTATGCAGCACAGAAGCGCCATATGTAGGGCATTTTGTACTAAAAATTAAACATCCCTAATCTATATCAGGGACTAACTGAATTTGAAATTTTAGAAAACTTCATGTTTTAGTTCTTGAGATATAGTTATTGTGATAATCGCGAATAATGTACCATGGCAGTGTCACCTGTTGCGCGATTTGCACCAAAATGTAATCAGCACCATGTTTTATTAAGTACATACTAAATATAAAATTATATGAAAATCCATGCAATTGTTCTTGAGATATGGCTGTTATAGAAATTGTAAATAATTCAGCATAACAGCGCTACCTTTTGAGCGTGTACATCATAAATTAATGAGATACAAACTATATCAAGTTCTCATAAAATCTAAAGTTGTATGATATTCTGTGTATTAGTTCTTGAGATAGAGCTATTGCGATATTCACGAACAGTGCACCATAGCTGCATCATCTGTTGAGCTAAACGCATCAAAACGTAATCAGCACCATGTTACGTCTTGTACTAACTAAATCTAAAGGTTTATCAAAATCCATGCACTGTTCTTCAAATATGACTATTGTGGAAATTGTTTATAATGCAGCATATCAGAGTGACCTGTTTAAATCTAACACTAAAAGGTAATCAAATATAGTTTTTATCAAGATTTAAGGGAATCTAATGTTTTGTGAAATTCCATGCATTAGTTCATGAGATGGAGCGCCCAGATTATTTCTCTCTTTCGCCACATACAGGAATACTGACCCACAGACTCACAGAAAGACGTTTTGTAAAAACGTTTTTTCGTAGTATTTGACCCATAAAATGTGTAAATCCGTCGAAAACCGGATTTCGAAATTTTTCACGACTGTAATATTTTCTTTCTGTAAAGATAGATGAAACTAAAAGTATAGATAACATTTTGCCGAACTTTAAAATGAACTTTGATATTTCTGAAGAAAAAACATGAAACATGTAAAAAACTGATAATTTTATGATTATACACAACAAATATAAACGCTTTTATTCTCGATAAAATATAATAAAAAATACCATTTTACTAGTTATTTGGATTATAAAGAGTGTTCGGAAGTTTATTCATCTAAACAGACGCTTAAATATGAGTTATCATCAGAAGCAGCGCAGTTTACAAATTTTTCATAATATCTATTTTTATAATTATTTGTTTATAGTAATAATTAAGATATTTGCAAAAGCTTTATTCTTATTTAAAAACAAAATTGTTAATGGAAATAAAAAAGTTCTCTCTGAGCATTAAGGTTTAAATGTTAAAAGTATGGAGTCATTATAAATCAAAGAAAAAAGGAAAGTTTTGGGAAAGATAGGTAACGCAGAAGAGATTATTAGACATTTTCTTTCAAAATTATATTATATTTTTTAAAGATTTAGTAACAATTTATTGCTCTGTATTAAAAAAAAAGTTTCATGTTTGTTTGAAGAAATAAAATACATGCGATTTTGTTTCAAAAACATATTTTGATAAAAGGTAAATATGTTATTTAAAACTTAAAGTACATACATACTCACACACACACACACACACACACACACACATACATACATATATATATATATATGTATATATATATATATATATATACATATTTAACATATTAGACTTACATTATATAGCATTATATTTTAGTTAGTTTTTGACGTGACAACGTCTTGTAAATTGGTTTGCCGGGAGACACTTCAAGAAACTGCGTTACGTTACGTTACGCTCCGCTCACGATACGCGCTCACTTTTCTCTTAACTTTTTCCGGTCACTTGTGGGACCATTTTCTGAACGTGAATGTGAATTCGCTGCAAGGAAGGGGCGGTGCTTAATAGGAATTTTAGATAGTATCAAACTAAGACGAAATACGTTATGTATTAGTTATTAGTATAAAGTACAAAGAAAATAAGTGTAGTTTATTTCGTAATTCGGTGGTATATTATGGAAAACTAATGATATTTGATTAGTGAAAGCCATTTTACTTTAGTTATATTCTGCTCATTGAAAAATTCTTTAATATGCTGTTTACAAAATTCAACATTTGACATCAATAAACATGAAGTAAAATGTGTTTAACAAACACAGTGTATTGCAAGTTATTGTATGTATATTTGTATATAAATACGTATGTATGTGTAAAGGTAAAAATAAAATTTTGTTAATATGAAATTCAGTGCGAGATTCTTTGTATAAATTAATGTTTTAAATATAATTCTTTGTATAAATAAATGTTTTAAATTGTTACTATTATTTCATCCTTCTTCCTACTATACGAATGAATATTCACATTAAAATTATTTTACAACTCAAAGTCGTTGTCACGTAAAACTTTCGCCCGTATACCGACTTTACAGGCAACCAATTTTTTTTTTAATAACTTATAGTAATTCATGGTTCAGCCTGATTTCAACCAAAAAAATCCCTTTCGGCATGGCCTATAGGCGGAGGTAGATTTCGAAAAGTTTTCATCTCAAAAAAAAAAAAAAAAAAAAAAAAAAAAAAAAAAAATGCCTATCTCTACTTAAATGCCCATTTTGGCAATATATTTTGAATTTTATTCTTACTTTATTTAAAAAATTGACCAATATCCTCATTATATAGTTCCTAAATAACAAAAAACTCTTAATTAAATTCGTTTGACAGCAAAATTGAATTTAAAAATGAGTCATAAAATAACCAATTTATTATTTTAATACATCCACAATTCTTTAATCAAGATCGCTTTGAGAAATTTTGTGCGACGTGCCCACTTTGACAGATTTTTTTAAATATATATTTAGCCTTTATCAAAAATCTGACCAATACGGCACATTACACAGTTCCTAAATAACAAATAACTGTCAATTGAATGCGTTTGAGAGCAAAATTGAATTTAAAAATGAGTCATAAAATAAACAATTTGTTATTTGAATACAACCTCAATTCTTTTATCATGATCGCTTTGGGAAATTTTTTTGCGAAGTGCTTACTTTGACAGCTTTTAAAATATATATATTCACCCTTTATCAAAAAATCGAAGAATACGCACATTATATAGTTCCTAAGTAACAAAAAACTGTCAATTGAATGCGCGTCAGAGCAAAATTGGTTTTAAAAATGAGTCATAAAATAACCAATTTGTTATTTGAATACCCACAGTTCATTAATCATCTCGCTTTGGGAAATTTTTTGCGAAGTGCCCATTTTGGCAGCCTTTTTTGAAATATATTCTGCCTTTATCAAAAAACTGGCCACTCCGTCACATTATA
The DNA here is from genome assembly GCA_964019185.1 of Maratus speculifer. Taxonomy (NCBI): domain Eukaryota; kingdom Metazoa; phylum Arthropoda; class Arachnida; order Araneae; family Salticidae; genus Maratus; species Maratus speculifer. Next base: position 409,787,772 of record OZ025290.1, on the reverse strand, counting down.
TAGTTCCTAAATAAGAGAACCTGTAAATTGGATGCGTTTGAGAACAAAAAAAGATTTAAAAATGACTCGGTAAAAACGCAATTTCTTAAATTTCCTCAAATTTTAATCACGATAACTTCGTGAAATTCTGTTCAAAATACCCTTTTTGGCAGCCTTTTAAAAAATATATTCTGCCTTTATCAAAAAACTGGCCAATACGTCAAGTTATATGGTTCCTAAATAATAGGACCTGTAAATTGGATGGGTTTGAGAACAAAAATTAATTTAAAAATGACTCATGAAAAACGCAATTTGTTATACTTAATGAATTTTTTAATGATGAAAACTTCGGGAAATCTGTTCAAAATACCTCTTTTGGCAGCCTTTTTAAAAATATATTCTGCCTTTATCAAAAAATTGGCCAATAAGTCGCATTATATAGTTGCTAAATAAGAGGATCTGTCATTTGGATGCGTTTAAAATCAAAAATGAATTTTAAAATGAGTCAGAATATAAGCAGTTTGGATTTAAGGTTTTTTCTCCAACTCCTATTTTTGTTTAATTTATTTTTGCTATAAGAATTGGTTCTATGAAAAACTTGTCAATATAAAAGTTGTAGATATTATTCTGAAGATGTAAAATAAATTTAATTAGATTTAATTGCTTAAGAATTGAGTAAGTTATGGGTTTTTTTCTTTTTCCTCCCCCCTTTTTCTTTTCGTTTTTAATTTTTTTCATCGGTAAAAATTGGTCCTATCAAAAACTTGTAAATACAAAAGTTTTAGATAATATTGAGTACATTTATATAAAATTTAGTTGGATTTGATATCTTGAGAATTGACGAAGTTATGATTTTTTTTCTCCCAAAAACCATGTTTTTTTCGCCCCTTGAGCCCATTTTTAACTTTATCAAAAATCTGTCACGCATAAACTTTTTCCTCATCTTTTAGAAGTAATATAAACTTTAAACCGATTCGATATCTATTTTAATTAAAAAGTTATCGCATTTTTTCTGTTTTCACAAAAACCCTCCTAACTTTGACCCCCTTGGTCCGATTTTGCCCATTAACGAACTTAACCGAGATTTTATGCCCCTTGATTTTATGTAAAAGTTTGATGAAGATCTGAGCATAATTATGGAAGTTATCGTGTCTAGAAGAAAGTGATATACACCGATAGATAGATAGATAGATAGATAGATAGATAGATAGATAGATAGATAGATAGATAGATAGATAAACTTTTTTACTGATGGTAGTTTTGGGGTCTAGGAGTCATGATTCGTGTAGATCCGCAAAACTTTTTCAGAAATTCCAACATGGGAGACAATGCAATAGGTAGTATTTCATACGAAATCTACCTAAAATAAAACTATTAAGTGTTGTTACTTCTTACAAGATGTCTATCGATTATTAACACTTTACATCATTGTTGAAAAATTTTTATGAATTCGACTTGATTTTCCATCTCGGTCTCCCTGCCTGTCTGTATTCTGACTCGCGTGAATATAGTCCAATTGATATGAAAAATATACGTGTTGTTGGGATAAACTATGAAATGTTCGATATTGAAAATGATATACAGAAAAAAATCGGGTAATTTACAGTCCACTCGAAAGAATTCTATAACATTACAGTGTATGGAGCGAAATCGTTTTCTGAGCATTTCAATGATATTACACTATTTTAAACATATTGAAAATTATATCCATCGTTGAGGTGCACGCCATTTTTACTGTAGTCTATGATGTGCATGGTACTTAACCGTAATTTACAAGACACACAAATCCATTTGGTTATTGAATAAAGTGAGCAAAAATTGAGCTACTGAAAGCTAAGAACAATTAGGGGGAACTGGGGTACATTGATACATGGGGCACATTGATACACATCCTGTACAGCACACAGGGTCATTACAGGAAATTTCACAACGGCTTCAAAATGTTATACTAGTGAAATTAACAACATACAGAAAGTTTTGGAATGATTCAATAGTTTGATGGAATGGAATGGGTGATTCATTGTTTTTGCAGGTCAAAAGTAAATTTCAGTTGCACAATTGAAATGGTATTATACAACTGTTCCAGCATTTTCGACCGAAAAGAATACCCTCCCTGGCAAGTAAAGCTATTCTTTATCAGTTCCTCATTCTTTATTGTTAGATCAATTATGAAGTGTTGGATTTGCGACTCATTTTATTCAAAATTGCTGTATGCGGCACATTGATACAGTCTTTGTCGGGGCACATTGATACAACCTAAATCCTTTTCTAGTTCATTTTTTAAAAACTTTTATTATTTTTTTTTTACCATACACTCCTTAATTAAACCATATTTTCGTCAAAAATTTCTACTATTAGTTTCTTATTGAAGCGAAATAGCTCTAATTTCTTTATATTAGAACATTTTATAGTATTTTTGCAAACAGAAGACGTACAAACTTACACAATATCTAGTGCTAGTAGAATTAACTTGAATTGGACGGCAGCCTGCCAAATCTCAAATTTATATCGATTCTCCAGCGAAAAAAAGTAATATCGACATGAGAAATGTTAAGTAAGAGAAACAAGCTGCAGAACAGTACAGGATAATTAAATTATAAACATAATTTTTAATATAATTATCCTTTATTTTCTGTTTGTAAACCGACTTATAAACAGAAATCCTGGTAATTCTTTCATCTTTTCTAAGAAAGAAGATAATTCTGGGGTTAAATTGCCAGATATGACAAAGTTACCACAGCCAACAAACAGACAAGGAACAGCTAGAACATCAGGTCATTATACATTTCATTTTGATTGCTTTAATATCGCTTACAAGTAAACTGTGTGCGATTTTAATGTCTATAAATATATATAAAATGGTTTGCTAACTATTTTTCTATGAAAAATGTGCATTGGTGTTATTTTGTCTCCATTTTTCCCAGACGTGTTAAAGTGTATCAATCTGCCCCGGGGATTAGGCACATTGATAGAAATTACTTTTTTTTGATTTTTTTAAAATTACATGCCAAAATAATGTATAAAACAACGATTGTATATTTTTATAACACACTACACAGGTTTTGCTGACATCACACAGAAAAATAACTTGAAATTTCTGCTTTCTAGACACCAAATTTTTTTTTTTTTTTAAAGCTGTATCAATGTCCCCCAGTTCCCCCTACATTTTTTAAGTTTTTTTTTTTTTTCATTTTTGATATCCGTTTTTAAGTTTTAGATGTATTTTAAATATTATTTGGTGTGTATAATTTCTCTAAATCACATACAGAATTAACATAAATTTTCAACAGCCGTTTTTGGCGTAAATAGCCTAGTCGACTATGCTCTTCGTGTAACTGAACATACATTTAGCATAAAGCGTAGTATAAGAACTAAATAATGAAATACAATGCTTATACGACATATATATAAATGTATAAAATATATACTGCCGTTTAAAGGACACCAAGACTTCATAATCTATGCATAAAATTGAAGATAATATTCATTTGAAGAAAAAGAATTGCGTGCAATCTCTATAAAATTTCTGTATATTCAGTTTGGGAAATTTCACAAATTTATTTTCATTATTGGGGGTAGAATCATTAACTGAATTATAATTCAAAGGAATAATATTTTTATTTTCTTTAAGTTTCTTTTCGACGAGAAAAATCGCTAATGAAAATTTGTATGCATAGTCATACATTGTATTCATTTCACCCTCATATTTGTCTAAATTCAATAGTGGTTTTATTTTTTTTATTTATTTCATCTAAATTACATGCTTTAATCTTTAGTTTATTAAAAGTTTCTTCAAGAGAATCAATATCAAATGTGTCATTCTTTAATATAGTGTTATATTATTTGTCAATTTCGTAACAGAACTTCTTAAAATTGTTCTGTTTTTCTTTAATTTTTCAAGATCAGCCATAATTAAAAAATCAAAATAAAATTACAAAACACTTACCTTTAAAAATCTTCGCAAACACTAAATCATTAATAATCTTCTATATTTATCATATTCCAATTCCATTTTGGGCCGCTATGCACCATAAAAAAACATCCTCAAAAAAGGTTTAATTCGAAGTTATCAAGGTCAATTAAACCTTACTTTCCTATTAAAAGCATTCTAAATTCAAATGTTTTGTCTATCGATTAATTATAAAAGAAGAAATAATGCATATCATAGGTGAAAATAGAAACAGAACAAATCTTCTTCTAAACATTAAAAGCATGGAATAAAAAGTAACAGTGTTGGGTAAAAACAAAGGGGCGTACCTGGCATCCCGGGACTGTCAACGTAGAAATGCCAAAGACCGAATTCGTTTTGATGTACTAAATAGAATGCACACATATCAATAGATCATATAAAGGGAAAGAGAAATAATATATTCATCGATTACTTGTACTTATAGCAGAAATCTTGTTTTCAAACGTATTACTTTCTTCCAAATTGTTCATTCAGACGCCTTATTTTATCTCAGTTAACTGTGAAATTTTCTTACAGTACTCTGAGCTTGTTGGAAGGGGTTCAATTTATGCAGCGCGCATTATTTTCTCTCTGTATATTATTAACTTTATTTATTTATTTATATCGTTTAAAATAAAAGAGCTTAAAAGTAAAAGAAAAAACAAATAAGACCGAATTGCATAGAACAGTTAAATAATATTAATATTTTATCCACTGTTATTCCGACTTACTATAAAATAAAAAGAACGTATGTGAAATATAAAATTCTTTACTTTCTTTCATATAAATTCAGCAGTTTATTTATTGAATAAAATATTTATGTTTTCTTGCGGTACATCATAATACTTTGCCAAAAGTTCTGAAAATCACATCGATTTAAGAGCATACTATTAGAAATCTCAATTCTGTATTTCTGTAAGGCTTAAAGATAGTATTTGAAGATTATAGTAAGCTTGCATTTTATAGTTCAATGCAACTGGTTTATTAACTTCATTTATTTTATTATATGGAAAATATACAATTTGAATATTTCAATGATAATTGTAATTTTCTAAAAGTTTCTTTATTGGAAGCAGGGATATATATATATATATATACATTCATTCAAAGAAATATTTTCAACAGCCATTTTTTAATAAATAAAATGTACCTGCATATAATTATATCTGTAGTGATTCATCTATATTACACAAAAAATCACAGTATTCAAAAATGAAATATGCATGAATGATTCGATAAATATCGAAGCATATTTTTTTAGCTACAATTTAAATAATATATTGTGTATATAATTTCTATAAATCATATACAAAAGTTTTCATCAACATCCGTTTATTGATAGAATTAGCTAAATCAACTGTATTATTTGTCTAACTGAACCAACATTTACGAAAATACTTAGTAGAGTAAAAAATAAAAAATGAAATAAAAAGTTCATGAGACACACATAAAAATATGTGAAATTCATGCAGCTGTTTCAAGGCCACGAAGACCCTATCATCAGTTATATAACTGAAGATAAAATTACTTTAAAATTACGCAGAATGAAAAGAAGGGAGTGGGGTAAAGACTAAGAGCCATATCTCACTTCTCACTGTCAATGGCGAAATAGCAACAGCGAAATCCTTTTGATGTATTATGTAGAATACACACATATCAATAGATCATATGCAGGGATAGAGAAACATATATATTCAACGATTATTTATAGTTATAGCAGAAATCTTGTTTTCAAACGCCTTACGCGTTTTTCAAAATGTTCATTTAGGTGCCTTAATTTTATCCCAGTTAACTGTGAAGATTTCTTACAGTATTCTGAACGTGTTAGAAAGTGTTTTAATTTATGCTATGCGCATGACTTTTTATTCTGTGTATCTATTAACTTTATTTATTTATTTATTTTTGCTTTACCTCATTTAAAATAAAATAGTTTAAATATAAAACAAAGAACTCAATAAGACCGAATTGTATACTATTACAATTTTATCCACAGTTTTCCTTACTTTCTATAAAATAAAAAGAAAATATGTGAAATATAAAATTGTTTATTTTCTTTCATAGAAATTCAGCAGTTTTTTTTTTTTTTTTTTTTTTTTTGAATAAAATATTTCTGTATTCTTGCGGTTTACATCCTAATCCTTTGCCAGAAGTTTTTGAAAATCATATCAATGTAAGAGCATTAGAAATCCTGTATGTCTGTAAATCTTAAAGATAGGATTCAAAGATTATAGTAAGCAGGCATTTTATATTCCAGTGCAACTGGTTTACTGACTTCATTTATTTTCTCATATTGAAAATATATTGTTTGAATATTTGAATGATACTCAGTATTTTCTCAAAACTTCTTTACTGGAAAAGGGAATTTATATATTTATTTATTTTTTCAGTGGAGGAAATAACTTCCACGGCCATATTTTTTAAAACAAAAAGAACTTACATGTATTTAACTATTTTTGTAGTATTCCTTCTACATTAAAAAAATGAGAGCCTATAAAAATAAAATATATATGCCTGCTTCTATAAGTTTAGAAGCATATTTTTTAGCTATATTTTAAATTTTATTTTCTATAAATCATATATAGAGCCTTACATTTTTTTCAAAAACATCTGTTTATTTTATATAATAGCTAAATCGCTTGTACAATTCGTTTAACTGAATCAACATTGAGCATAACACGTAGTATAAAGAATGAATAATGAAATACAATGTTCATAAGACTCATATATAAATGTATAAAATGCATATGGCCGTTTTGAGACCACCCAGAACCCATCAGCAGTGCATAAAATAGAAGAATAAAATTATTTCAAAAACATGATATAAAGAGAGGGGGGGTGGGACCAAGAGACGTACTTCATTTCCCGACGGTCAAAGGCGAAATGCCAAGTGAAATCCTTTTCATGTATTACGTAGAATGCATGTATATCAATAGATCATATACAGGGATAAAGAAAAATACATTCAACGATTAATTATAGCAGAAATCTTGTTATGAAATGCATTATCTTTATTCCAAATTGTCCATATGGACGGCTTATTTCATCTTAGTTAACTGTGAAGTTATCTTACAATGTTCCGAACATGTTGGGAGGTTTATGTAATCTAGGCTACGCGTATGACTTTATTTCTGTATATTTATTAACTCTATTTTTTTCCCTTTATCTCATTTAAAATAAAATTGTTTAAAAGTAAAAGAAAAATCAAATAACACCAAATTGTATAGAACAGTTTAATATTATTCCAATTGTATCCACTATTCTCCCTATCTACTGTAAAATAAGAAGAAAATATGTGAAAAATAAAATTGTTTATTTTATTTCACATAAATACAACATATAATAAATTGTTGGTTAATATATTTACGTATTCTTGCGACTTACATCATAATCCTTTGCAAAAAGTGGTTCAAAATCGCACCAATATAAGAGCACGCTATTAGAGATATCAATCTTCTATTTCTCTAAAGCTCCAAGATAGTATCTGAAGATTATAGTAAGCATGAATTTTATATTTCAGTGCAACTGGTTTACTGACTTCATTTATTTTCTCATATCGAAAATATACAGTTTGAATATTTGAAAGATACTCACAATTTTCAAAATTTCTTTATTGGAAAACAGGACTTTTTTATTAATTTTTTTTTCTATTTAGGTGTTATATAATCTATGATGTGCGGTTGATTTTTCTTTCTGGATATTTATTAACTTTATTTTTCTATATATTTTTTGTTTTATCTAATATAAAATAAAATAAACGAAAAAACAAAAGTAAGCCGGAATTGTATAGAACAGTAAAATATTAATACTATTTTATCCGCTGTTCTCTTTACTTACTATAAAATAAAAAGAAAAGATGTGAAATATAAAATTGTTTATTTTCTTTTCATATAAATTCAACAGTTTATTTGTTGAATAATATGTTTCTGTATTCTTGCAGTTACATCATAATCCTTTGGCAGAAGTTTTTGAAAATCAAATCAATATAAGAGCATACTATTAGAGATCTTAATCCTGTATTTCTGTAAGGATTAAAGATAGGATTTAAAGATAGGGTTTAAAGATTATAGTGAGTATGTATTTTATATTTCAATGCAACTGATTTACAGATTTCATTTATTTTATCATATTAGAAATATACAGTTTGACTAATTCAATGATACTCACAATTTTCTAAAAGTTTCTTTATTGGAAAAAGGGGTTTATAAGAATATATATTTTTCCCCATTGAAGGAAATATCTTCAATAGCCATTTTTTTTTAATAAGAAGAATGCACCTGTGTTTAATTATATTTGTAGGGATTTATCTATATTAAAAAAAAACTACATTCTTCAAAAATAAAATATGTGTGACTGCTTCAATAAATATAGAACCGTATTCTTTTAGCTATATTTGAAATTATATTTTCCATAAATCATATACAGATTCTTACAAAATTTTCCAAAAACATCCGTTTTTAGGCGAAAATAGCTAAGTCGACAGTGCTATATGTTTAACTGAATCAACATTTAGCATAATGCGTAGTATAAAGATTACATAATGAAATACAATGTATATAAGACACAAATATAAATATATAAAATGCATATGGCAGTTTCAGGGCCACTCAGACCCCCACCATCAGTGCATAAAATAGAAGAATAAATCTACATTAAAAGCATGGAATAAAAAGAAAAGGGGTGGGGACTAAGAGACGAACCTCACTTCCCGACTGCTAACGGAGAAAAGTCAACAGCGAAATTCTTTTCATGTACTATTTAGAATATACACATATCAATAGATCATATGCAGGGATAGAGATTAAAATATTCAACGGTTACTTATATTAGAAATGTCATCAAACACAATGAATGTTATTTCATTTGTTCATTTAGACGTCTCATTCTACTTTAGTTAACTGTGAAGCTTTCCTGCAGTATTCCGAAAGAATTAGAAGGTGTTATATAATCTATGATGTGCGGTTGATTTTTCTTTCGGAATATTTATTAACTTTTATTTTTGTTCTTCTCATTTAAAATAAACGAACTTAAAAATAAAAGAAAAACTAAGACCGAATAAAACAGAATTGTATAGTACATTTTAATATTATTACAATTTTGTCCACTGTTCTTCCAACTTTCTATAAAATAAAATGAAAATATGTGAAAAATAAAATTGTTTATTTTCTTTCTTTTAAATTCAGCAGTTTTTTTGTTGAATAAAATGTTTCTGTATTCTTGCGGTTTACATTATAATCCTTTGCCAGAAGTTTTTGAAAATTACATCAATATAAGAGCATTTTATTATACATCTCAATTCTGTATTTCTGTAAGGCCTAAAGATAGTATTTGAAGATTGTAGTAAGTATGTATTTTATATTTCAGTTCAACTGGTTTACTGACTTCATTTATTTTCTCATATCGAAAATATGGAGTTTGAATATTTCAATGATACTCACAATTTTCTACAAATTTTTTTATTTGGAAAAGGGTTTTATTTTTTTTCATTGAAGGAAATATATTCAACAGCTTTTTTTAAATAAATAGAATGTACATGCATTTAATTCTATTTGTAGTGATTCATTTATATTTAAAAAAAAATTAGTCATCAAACAGGAAATATATATGACTGCTTCTATAAAGATAGAAGCAATATCTTTCAGCTATATTTTAAATGTTATTTCGTATGTATAATTTGTATAATTTATGTACAGTCTTAGAAAATTTTTCAACAACATCAATTCATTGTTGAAAATAGCTAAGTCTACAGTGCTATTCGTGTAACTGAACCAACATTTAGCATAACACGCAGTATAGAAAATAAATAATGAAATACAATGTTTCTAAGACACAGACATAAATATACATAATGCATACGGCTGTTTCAACGGTGCTAAGATCCCAACATCAGTGCATAAAATTGAAGATAAAATTACTTTAAAATCCTCTAAAAAGTGAAGGGGGGACAAAGAGACGTTCCCGACTGTCAACCACGAAATGCCAACTTCGAAATTATTTTGATGTACTACGTATTATATACACATATCAATAAAAACAAGGAATGGGAAAGATATTCAACGATTACTTATACTTATAGCAGAAATCTTATTCACAAACGCGTTACCTGTTTTCAAATTGTTCATTTAGACGCGTTATTCTGTTTACTTAACTGTAACGTTTTCTTACAGTATTCCGAATGTGTTGAAAGGTTTTATATGATCTATGCTGTGTGCCTGGTTTATCTTCCTGGATATTTATTAACTTTATTTATTTATTGCTTTATCTCATTTAAAATAGAAGACTTAAAAGTAAAAGAAAAAAAAAACAAATGAGACCACAATGAGTAGAACAGTTAAATATTATAACAATTTTATCCACGTTTTCCTTACTTACTATAATAAAAAGAAAAAAATATGTGAAATATAATTTTTTTTATTTTCATTCATATAAATTCATCAGTTTATATGTTGAATAATATATTTCGGTATTCCTGCGTTTTACATCTTAATCCTTTCCCAAAAGTTTTTGAAAATCACATCTATATAAGAGCATACTATTAGAGATCTCAATCCTGTATTTCATTAAGGTATAAATATAGGATTTAAAGATTATAATAAGTATGTATTTCATATTTCAGTGCAACTGGTTTACTGACTTCATTTATTTTCTCATATCGAAAATCTACAATTCAAATAGTTCAATGATACTCACAATGTTCTCAAAGTTTCTTTATTGGAAAAAGGGATTTATATATTTATTTTTTTTCATTGCAGGAAATATCTTCAATAGCAATTTTTTTTACAAAAGGAATGTACCTCTTTTTAATTAAATGCGTAGTGTTCAATCTATACATATATTTTTTTTGGTGACAGGCTGTAAAATAAAATATATATGACTGTTACTATAAATATAGAAACATATTCTTTTAGATATATTTTAAATATTACTTCGTGTATATGATTTCTATAAATCATATACAGAGGATTACGAATTTTTTCAACAACATTCGTTTATTGGTGAAAATAGCTAATTCGACTGTTCTATTCAACTGAACTAACCTTTAACGTAATACGTAATATAAAGAATATATAATGAAATGCAATATTTATAAAACACAAACCTGAATATTATAAAATGCATACGCACGTTTCAAAAACTCCAAGACCTATCATCAGAATATAGAATTGAAAATAATATTACATAAAAAGTTTACAATAATAACTTACTTCCCGATGGTCAACCGCAAAATACGAACGTTGAAATCCTTTTGATGTACTAAGTAGTATACAAACATATTTGTAGATCATATACAGGGATACAGGAAAAAATATTTTAATAACTCCTCATAGTTATAGCATAAATCTACATCGTCTAGAGGATAAGTCGTAGTAATAGTAACAAGAAAATATGTGAAATATTAAATTGTATATTTTCTTTCATGTAAATTCAGCAGTTTATTTTTGAATAATATATTTCTGTATTCTTGCTGTTTACATTGTAATCTTTTTTTTTTCTTCAATATAAGAGCATAGTACTAGAGATCTCAATCCTATATTTCTGTAACGCTTAAAGATAGGATTTAAAGATTATAGTAAGCATGCATTTTATATTTCAGTGCAATTGGTTTACTGACTTCATTTATTTTCTCATATTGGAAAGTAAGAGTTTGAAATGCATACTCGCATTTTTTCTTTTTTTTTCGCAAAGTTTATTTATTGGAAAAAAGGATTTATTTGTTTTTTATTTTTACTTTTTCATTAAATGAAATATCTCCTACAGTGTTTTTTAATTGGATTTTTTTGTGGTTATTTTTTTATATAAAAGACAGAGTTCAAAAATAAAATATATATGATTGCTTTTATAAATACATTTTCATAAAAAAAACTTGCTGAAGTTTTTAAATATATGATTTTATGAAATACCGTGTTTAAATATAACATAAATTTTAGTTTTTGTTCAAAATGATACATTTTCTAAAGTGATACTCGACGTTTAAAATTGCACCATTGTTATCTTTCATATATAACACCCCTCAAAATCTTCGCTGTATTAGATTTTATATGTGATAAAAAATTGTGTTTTAGCATGAGTTAAGTTGAAAATATACTTCGATAAAAGTTTCAGTAATTATGAGCTGTCTACACAATTTATACGCTCTGTAAAAAAAGAAAAAAAAATCTGCAAAGTTACTAATTTTTTTTTTTTTTTTTTTTTTTTTTTTTTTTTTTTTTTTTTTTTTTAGGAAGTTGAGATTTTTAGAACTTTTTTATGTAACGACAACAGCAAAAATTTATTTAACAGCTACAGATTTGCACAGAAAATCAAAAAATCCGTAAGGTTACTAAGAAATTTATAGGAAATTGGAATTCCAAGAATTTGTCATGTGACTTCAACCCAGATTATAGATAAAATTTTAGCAAGATAACTACACTTTTCGTAGACCTGTTTGTAAAGTTACAGATTTCTGTAACTTCACAAAAATTAGTTTTGTAGATTTACATTTTTTCTTGTACGGTGTACAGATAAAGTGTTTGTAACCATACAGATTTCGGAAACTTTATATCTGTAGGGTTACAGATTTTTTTTACAGTGTGGTTTTCCTTCATTTTTGCTAAAAAAAAGCATGAAGAAAAATTAATTAAATACAAACGATAAATTGAAATAAGAATGGTATTAGAAGTTAAAATAGTATTGTAATGTTATCCAATATTTTCCCAATTTAATATAACATGGAAATAAAATTTGTGAAAAATACAGTTCATCATTTCATGTGATACTATTTCAGAAGATATTATTATATATGTTTAAATGTTTAAATTTTTATATATGTCTCTGCATTCTTGCGACTGATGTTTCATAATTTTGCCACATAAGAACAGCATATACTATTAGAAATCTCAAACCTATATTTCTGTGTGTTTAAACATGGTATTCGAAAATAATAGTAAGCATGTAATTTTTTTTTTAAGCGCTACTGATGTTCACTCGTTTTCAGAATTCTAAAATATACAATTTGAATAATTTGGTCTTATTAATAATTTCCTTGGGACTTGGATAAAGCTGATTTTTTCATTTAATAGAAATATTTTCTATAGGCGGCCTTTCTTCAAACAAAAAAAGAACATATTTATTTAAATTTGTAATGATTTATTTAGATTTAAAAAGAAATTTTGACAATCTTCACAAAATAATGATACACTTTTATATGATTGCTGTTACATACATATTTAATAAAAAATAATTCGTTGAAATTTTGAAAATTTTTTTTTTTTTTTTAAACATATATTTCGAACACAACCTAAGTTTTAAATAAAAAAAAAATGACTGATATTTGTTTCTACAACTTTATTGGATAATAGTCCTCGTACTAGGTTAATCTATTTAATACGAATTCAAATTTTAGCATGAAACAAGAGGAAATTTACTTCTATTTAACGTTAACTTTTCACGCGTTCACAGTTATGTTTCAAAAACTGTGCAATTTCAGTTTTTTTTTTTTTTTTTTTTTTTTTTTTTTGAAAAATTTTTAAGTAGAACCCAAATATGCAAATAATCAATCGAATCTATTTTTACCGTTTTTAAAGTTTTAATTTACCCTTTTTAGGATATGAAACTAGTACATTAATTTTGATTAAAGGTAGCCACCTTACACATGAAGTTTGTAGTGTTAAATTTAATGACTAATAAAAATAAACTGAAAATAACACTAAAACTAATCAGTAGTGTAATATGAATGTAGATGGAATCGGGAGGGATTGTACTTTGTACTAATATATTAAGAAAGAAAGAGCAAAGTTTAAAAATCACAAATGAATGTATACAAAAAGTGCAGATAATTGTGTTGATGGTTTTAAAGATCTATCATTAGCATGGAATGAAAGGTTCAAAGCTAAAACATTAATTAATAAACATAACATAACAACACTAAAGTACTTCACAACTTTACACTTTACACTCCAAATGCGAAAACAACATTTTGTATACATTCATCTGTGACATTTAATGTTACCCATTCTTTCTTAATGTAATACCGATGCCAAACATATTATAGCATTTGTCTTTGTGTACATTATTAATAATTGAACATGAATGCATTGTATAAATCTTCAGAACAAAATTGTTCTCCTATAAATGCATTTAAATACTGCAATAAAGCTTTGTTTTTCAATTTTTTATTGTGTTTTTCAAATTTATTTGTCTTACATAACAGAATCAAAACATCACAAATGCTATTTTTTTTATTCTTTTACTCAACACAATTTTTTTCTGAACATAACATTGATTTTGCCTCTCTATTTCTTCTGAATTCTAACACTTCCATACTGCCCCAGAGATTATCGGTAATATTGTCAATACAGAAGTAGAACAACTATAAATAAATCTTTGTTTCCTATAGGGATCAGGAAATACGATTGGAAGATTGTCTTGAGTGTATATTTTAAATTTCAATTCACTTCATTTTTCATGATTTAAAATCATAGACATGACCGGAATAAAAGTTTTGATTTTAAATTTTTACTAAATATGTCTTTAGATTTTATAGAAAAAAAATAACATGAAGTTTGTAGTGTTAATTTTAATGACTAATAAAAATAAACTGAAAACAACACTAACAGTAATTAGTAGTGTAACATGAATATAGATGGAATTGGGAGGGCTTGTCCATTGTACAAATAAATTAAGAAAGAAAGAGCAAAGTTTAAAAATCACAAATGAATGTATACAAAAAGTGCTGACAATTGTTTTGGGGGTTTTAAAGCTCTATAATCAACGTGGAATTAAAGGTTCAAAGCTAAAACATAGCGAGACAGATAAACTCACTTGACAACTTTACACTTTACACTCAAAGGCGAAAAACATATTTTTTTATACATTCATATGTGACATCTAATGTTACTCATTCTTTCTTAATGTAATACAAATGTCAAACATATTATTGAGTTCGTCCTTGTGTGTATTACTATTATTTGAATATAAATATATTGTTCAGGCCTTCAGAACCAGTTTGTTCTCCAATAAATGTATTTAAATACTGCAATAAAGCTTTTTTATTGAAGATTTTTTAATTGTGTTTTTCAAATTTATTTATCTTACATAACAGAATCAAAACATCACAAATGCTATATTTTTTATTCGTTTACTCAACACAATTTTTTTTCTGAACATAACATTGATTTTGCCTCTGTATTTCTTCTGAATTCTAACACTTCCATACTGCCCCAGAGATTATCGGTAATATTGTCAATACAGAAGTAGAACAAATATAAATGAATCTTTGTTTCCTAGAGGGATCAGGAAATACGATTGGAAGATTGTCTTGAGTGTATATTTTAAATTTCAATTCAGTTCATTTTTCATGATTTTAAAGCATAGACATGACCGGAATAAAAGTTTTTATTTTAAGTCTTTACTAAATATGTATTTAGATTTTATAGAAAAAAAATAACAAGAAGAAAAATTTTCTTCAACTTATCATTTATTATCACTCTAGTAGTGTAGGAAATTTTCTTTATATTTTACAAAACAAAATGAATGCCAGCAGTTTTTTTTAAATATTTTATGTTAATTATTTAACTTATTTGTGTTTTCTATCTAAATTTAACACTTTTCAACAGAAATTTGTGCTTCATGTCATCGATTTACATTTTTTTTTAAGTCGAATTGAATACTATTGCATTTTTTAGTCTTAAAATAAAAGAAACAAACAAAAAGTAGTACAAATTTTATCAAATAGATTAATTATAATGTCAATCAATAAGGATCACTGTGAAAAAAAAAAAAAAATAGAAACTTTTCCCGTCTGAAATGAAACGTTTTATTTCTAAAAAGTATTTGCAGGTTTCATTTTATTCCGTTTTGAATACGGAACGTCTCATAAAGAATCGAAAATCTTTCCGTTACTATCCGGATTTTCAGCCTTTTCTCATTACGAAGGTAAAACATTTCATGCTCGAAATGAATCTATTTGTTTCAGAGATGGCAGTTACTTGCCTATTTCGAAACGGAACCTATGCAACTTTTTTCTTTCAGTGTTGGTGAAGTAGATCCACCATATTCGTTCGATTAAACTCTGATGGTAAAGCACTGGCAGCTTCAAGGAACAGATCCATGGTCCGTATCCATACCTGAATAGTTTTAACCTATTTAGAAATTTCCATCTCATATAATTCCAATGTGTTTTAACTAGTGTCGTTTTACTAAAACTACAATACATTTTCAAAAATATGCATTAAAATATTTAATTGCTATAAAGGACGTTAAATAAGTATTTAACGTCCTTTATAGCAATTAAATATTTTAATGCATATTTTTGAAATGTTAATGGACGTATATGAAAACTTCTATTTATAATTAATACAATACCTTTTGTTACAAAGGCTTGCAACGTTTTTTGAAACGTATTAATCCATAACTTAGTTTATTAGCATGTTTAGAAATACTTTCTATGAAATCACCTAGTGAGAATACATAAGGTTAAACGGGGTTATTAATAGGTAAAACTCTAAAAATTTCAAAGCCTTTCCAATATTTTTATTCAAAATATAAATGAAAAGTACTGCGAGTTGGATTTGGTTTCTTCTTTCTGTTTCTGAAAAAAAAAAAGGCATAAGAATATTGATAAACAGAAACCAATAGGCATTGAATTAGATTAACATTTTGCACTTCGGTGACTCCTACGCCGCGAATCTCAACATGCGTAGTTTAAAGTCTAACTACTAAGATACAATAACCGTTTTATTGTAAGACGAAAATACTTTGAAAATTATTTATGCACAAGTTTTTGTTTGGGTATTTTTTCATGCAAACATCCATTATTTTCGATTCTAATTATTATAATTTCCTCGAGACACATATCGAGACTGATTGAAATCACAGGAATGTTTATTTGTTTTTTCACGTTCTTCCTGTACATTGATATTAGATTGTTTGCTTGTTTGTGTTTATGACAGCCTATTATCTAAACGGGAGATATAGACCCTGAGGAGAGGGAGGGAGCCTTCCGTGGGGGGGGGCTTTTTATGGGAACTTAGCCAATATTTGCGCAAGGAAATCCAAGGTTTGAAGAAACCTACGGAAAACTCCGAACACCTAAGCCGACGGTCGCGATTGGTTTCAAACCCAACACCTACCATCTACTAGTTTGGAAGTCAGAATTTCTCGGCCCTGGTAGGGCTGCATTGATATTAGCATCTGGAACTGTTGGTTTCAATAAAAAGTATATTGTTTGAAATGAACTTATTTGATAATTCATTTGGCACATGTGAATAATTGAAGATGACTTTTTTTTTTACACTTTTTGATCTAAGCGATGAACATTTTTTTTTTCTTTCACGAGTAGGAAATCCTTTTCGAAAAATGATCTATCTAATGCTGAACTGAAATTCTTGAATTCTTCAGTATTTATTTCCTTGTTCGTAATCATTTAACTTTTTTTTGTTCAAACATTCACCTCACTTAATAACTGCTAATTAACTTATATTCCACAATATGTTAAACATGTCTCCATTTTAATTATGACTATTTTACGTGCTTTTTTTTATATTAATTATAATAAGAATAAAACATTGTTTTCAAGAATGTACTTTTCATGAAAATTTAATTCTTTTTATGTGTGTTAATTTTTTCTACTCTGTTATCATAAATAGCTACCATTAAACCATAATTTGAAACTTTAAAGGCCCAAGAATATAGGAGATGCACATAAAAATGGAAAGAGTGTAAATAAGTAATTGTATTTTAATATGTAACATTTATTTAAATTTTTCTTTTAAAAAAAGTGTAACTTAGCAAATATATATATTTTTTTAATGACTAAATGTAAGTTAGTTGAAACATAAACAAAACTGAACTTGAACAATATTTTATACAACATTATTGATTTCTCTGATTTGTTTAAAAAATAATAATGGTAACTTTTCCTTATTTTTAAGAATAAGTCGTAATTTCTGACATCGAGGAAGCATCTCACATTGCCCCTGACATTTGATTTACAGCTATCTTGAGTGATTTCTCACCATGTGACACCAATTTTATCTCAATTATATTGGCTTATGATGGAATTTATCTCAGTTTTTAGCTAATGCAGGGATCACCTGTCTCTAAGCACTGTAATAAAAAACCCTTTAGATTTACGGAATAAATTGCTGGTAGCAATGTTGCAAGCAGTTTTTGCCTAAGAAACTGCATTATAATTAGATGTAATTTTTTTATTAAAACGTACCGTTGCTGCACCGTATTACCAACAGTGTACTATGTGTAAGTGCTAACATTGCTGCTCCGTAAATATTTCGGATTTTTTGTACAATGAGGAGCTGTAGTTATTATTCTTCATAATTTATTAATGAATATAACATTTATATTCATTATGGTAATACATTAGTCTGTCAATGATTAACGGATTTTGCGTTTGAAACAAAAGGATGTTAAACATGTCGGATACTTCGTTTTTTTCCTGTTATGTAGGGACTACTTCTATCAAATTTCAAGAACTGAATTTTTTGTTATTATTATGAATATTTTGATTATTACTCAAAGTTTTGTTTTAGAAACTGAGCCAAAGAAATATGTTGTTTAATCTTAAGCTGAGTAGAGATGTTACGGCGACGAAGTTTCTTTGATTTCTAGAAATATAAAACGTTATAAAAGTTTTCGTTCTGTTTCAAAATATCTAGCTTCCACTGGGTTCAGCTAAATACTTTTACACAAAATCATTTCTTAAAGATTATTCCCCATGCTTTGGTTTTTTTAGTTTTTTCACTACCCTACTTTTAATATTCTTTCTTGTTTCATTAATTTTTTTGTCTATTATTAATTTTTTTTCTACTTGAATTACCTGATGTGGAAGAAAAATATTTTTTTTTAAACTTTCACACTAAGAATTTCTATATATCCCAGTAATAAAGTAGTTATCTGTATATAATTAAAACAGAAATTTGAATTTAAATTAAACAAATATATAAAAATCTTAAACTTTTGCTGCATCGTCACTCCACCACCTTTATAGAAAACGATTACTTTATTGTAATATGGGGCATTTCCATTTGTCAAAAGAGAGATATTCGATAAAAGCGTTGGAGTGACGATGCAGAAAATGTTTTAATTTTTTAACAGTGTATAGTTTTCCTGTCTTTCTGATTTTTTTCAGGTTATTTGCCGCCAATTAATTTTTTATCCTTTTATTTTCCCCCCTTTATTAATATTCCTGAAAAAATCTTTTTTTCCCCTTAAACTAATTCTTTTTTGCCCTGTTTAATTTTAACTTTTTTTTTTTTTTTTACTTTGCCTCTCCTTTTACTCGCATTTTCATATGTATATATATTAAATTGTATTTGATGTGCATTTTATCTATTAAAAAGTATTTCTGTATTACTACTATTTTGTTCATTATGCGTATAAATATTGATGAGATTGAGATACCTATAGACGAAAGTATTGTTTTTTTTTTCTTTTTTTTCTTCCGTGCAGGAGGAACAATCTCACGTAAATTCTTGCAGATCTCACGAAGACACGTAAGTTGGATTCCAACATTCAAATAATTATATTAATAAACTATTAAATTTCATGTTTCTCAATTTACAGGCAATTGCAACTAAATCCACATTTTTGTTTAGATAAATCATTATATTCATTGGACATGCATGAAGGACATTAGACATTCATTATTCATAGTTTACATCCAGATATAAAATCTACTTACATCTTAAAAATAAACTAAATGACCCGTTTTTTACTTTAAATTACTGTAAATGTAATTAAGATTTTGAAAAAAAAATTATATAAAAAGTTACTCCGTAAAAAACAATGTTACAAAAGTTGATCTCATGCAATCCTTCTTGAGATAAACAATGATGTAGATATAACGTGAGGCTATAGCAAGAAAAGGAGATTTTTAGATTTAAAGGATGATTAAGACTATATAAAATGTGCTGAGTGCTTAGAATGGACAATATCTCCCCTTGCATTTATTACTTCATAATGCCGGAAGAATAATCAAGATTAAAAAAAAATCCCAAACGATATCCCGTTAAAAACATTGTGCGAAAAGTCTATCACATGCAGCCCTTCCCGAAATAAACAAAGCTAAAATAAACATATAGCATGAAGGCATAGCAAGAAACAGAAGTTTTTCTATTTAAAGGATAATTTTGATTAAGACTATATAAATGGTGCTGAGTGCTATAAACATATAGCATGAAGGCATAGCAAGAAACAGAAGTTTTTCTATTTAAAAGATAATATTGATTAAGACTATATAAATGGTGCTGAGTGCTATAAACATATAGCATGAAGGCATAGCAAGAAACAGAAGTTTTTCTATTTAAAGGATAATTTTGATTAAGACTATATAAATGGTGCTGAGTGCTATAAACATATAGCATGAAGGCATAGCAAGAAACAGAAGTTTTTCTATTTAAAGGATAATTTTGATTAAGACTATATAAATGGTGCTGAGTGCTATAAACATATAGCATGAAGGCATAGCAAGAAACAGAAGTTTTTCTATTTAAAGGATAATTTTGATTAAGACTATATAAATGGTGCTGAGTGCTATAAACATATAGCATGAAGGCATAGCAAGAAACAGAAGTTTTTCTATTTAAAGGATAATTTTGATTAAGACTATATAAATGGTGCTGAGTGCTATAAACATATAGCATGAAGGCATAGCAAGAAACAGAAGTTTTTCTATTTAAAGGATAATTTTGATTAAGACTATATAAATGGTGCTGAGCGCTTAGAATGGACATTATATCGCATTGCCAGACCAAATTTCTTGGTATACTTTTTTGAAGACTCCATCTTTTGAAATAATGATTTAGTGTGTTTTATTGTTAATAACAAATATATGTAATACTATAATTTACTACACAGTGTATTTCATGTGTATTTGGAATCACCTCTCACACACAGTAGCGAAATAACAGCAAACTTGTTCATTTTCCAAAGCAAGCTTAAAACTAATTTTTTTAATTAAAATTATAAATTTTATATCTTCAAATTTCATTTTCGTAATATGAAAGCCTATTAATATCTAATCCATTAAGTAGACTTTATTAAATTAAATATTTATAAAATTCGCTATTAGAAAACATAAAGTAATTTTTTATTTTTATTTTATTTTATTTATTTTTTTTATTAGAAATGCATATTAATCGTCTATATTGTTATTTTTTCTATTACTAATGATTAGCATTTCTAAAGGAAAATATCTAAAACCAATTATTATGCACATGGATTTTTTAAAGCTTCACTCTTAAAAAAATCAACAAAGAAATAATCAATTTAAATTAATTGATAATATACACCATATAATCCAGGTAGGTTTTGATATGTATCATTTATTTTTTATGAATTCCTGGAAAAAAGATTAATATGTGTGATAAATTTATTATGCTGAGGCAAACATTTTAGTCTATTTCTTAAGCATTTTAATATATTTTTCAGAAGTACTACGATCTGTTCAATGATTAAAATTTATAGCCGTCTAAACAGCAAGCTCTAAATAATTTTTTAAATAATCCATTTAAGATGTACCTAAATTAAGTTTGGATATAAATTTCAGACTTCATTGCAATGTCTTCCCATGAATCTTTAATCTTTTTTATCACCTCTTTAAGTGAATTTATTGCTTTTCTAATAAACAAAACCACAAAAATGATAGCGTTTACTCTAATGTCGGTCTTTAAAATTAAGAATTTCATTAATCTTAAGTACAAGTAAAAGTAATAAATTTGCGGAAATATTTTATTTTTTATGTTTAATTTTTCCCTAAAATATATTTTGTGTAGAAAGTTTTTGTAAAATGTTGTATTTATATATTTTTTTAACTAATCAAGCAAAATTCTTAATTTAAAGAATTTTAGAGTTATATTTGTTTTATAAGAATACTCTAAATGTAGCTCTGAATATGACTTTTTGATGAAAGTCTTTTAAAATCTAATTAACAGTTTTTTAAATCGATTAATTCAGTTTTTGTTATAAAATAAATTAAGTTTTCGATAAAAAAAAAATAAAAGCTAAAAATATGACTGGTATTTTTATTTTACTTTTTATGTATGTAATTTAGTTTAGAAAATTATTCTTGAGAGTTCTTAAAAATATAACACAGAAACAATATTTTTCCGTTTACAAATATAGTAGTAGTCTCATAAAATTGAAAGAAACGCAGTTTTAAAAAAAAATCTCAGACTTTACATTTTAATTAAATAATTATAAATTACTTTAAAAAATATATATTACATAAGGCAGCAGACGAAATGAAATGTACAAAATACAGAGTCACTGTTAGCGGATTTAAGGTGTTCTAGTGAAATAACGCCAGGCAGGGTAATAACGTCAAGTGCGAATACTATGCATAATTATGAAATAATCTGGTAAATGAGACCCATGTGCTCTGCGCAGAAATGTTTTGAGTCATATAAATCACAAAAAACAGCTTAAAGTTAATTTGTTCCATTTGTAGGTCTTATTTCTTTTACAAGCAACTAAAATTAATGCTTGATCTAAAATTTGCGAGTTAAGTTTTGCGATGTGAAGACTATATTTTCTATCTGGAAACCCTTTGTTTATTACATAAATTTGTAGTGCATTTCATGTACTTTCAAAATGTTCTAGAATATTTTGGATATCTTCTCGAGATAATTTGTAGTTTAAAACGTACTGCGCAATAAGTATACCGGGGTAATAACGCCAATCCTTGGCTTTTGGCGCAAATTGTGTAAAACGCCAATCCTTGACGGTATTACCCCGGTTGAATACCTATAGTGGCCGAACTACATCCGAAGGAGGTTTATTTATTAATATGGGACAGCATTATTATTGTTGAAATGGTAAGATTAAGCGGGAGGGGGGGGGGCAATACTCAAAACTAATATCTCTATTTTTTTAATACTAATTTTTATACTATTTTTAATACTAACTAGTTACAGGTAAAAAATTCTTTTTAACACCCAGCTAAAAAAATAAAACTATATCAAAATATTTTCGATATTCTAATTCGATAATCTTCAAAATAAGGTTTCTATTAAATTTCCACTGGATTGTTCAATAAGTTCTAAATTTTAATTGTCCGCTTTCACAGCGTACGGTTTTTCAAAATTTTACAAATTTAATCTTTAACCAACGTGAGAGAAATTGTAACATAGCTAATGTAAAGTGGTTTGTAATCGAAACGTGTGGCGCAAGATTGAAAGATGAATAAAAGGGGGGGGGGATAACTCATAATAAGCTTTTTATACAAGACTATTTATTGAAAATCTTATTTAATTAATTTAAAAAATTTAAAGCATATTTTATGTAACGCTGACAATTTAAATTTAGGTTTAGAGAATCCTCATTAGTGTGGAGTTAAAAACTTTTTACAAGACTGGGAGTTTAGTTTAGGAATAGTTTTTAACTGGGAGGGTTAAAAACTATTTACAAGACTGGGAGTTTAGTTTAGGAATAGTTTTTAACTGGGAGGGTTAAAAACTATTTACAAGACTGGGAGTTTAGTTTAGGAATAGTTTTTAACTGGGAGGGTTAAAAACTATTTACACAAGGTGTCCAAAATTTAAGCATAATTGGTAATTAAGTAATTATGTTTAAGTAATGAAAGAAATATAAATCGAAATGTGGTGAAACTCCAGGTGTGTAAACAAAATAGTACGCGTCATATATTTTCACGAAGAGTTTTCCCCGAAATCAAACAGGGGACCGTCAACAAATTGAAAAAGAACGAAGATCTTTTGAATAACCCTGTCAAAACTAACCCGCGAGTAGTCGCGACTTTTTTCACAACGTCATTAGTCGCGCTTGGTCTTTTCGCCTCTGCTCGCCCCGGATACAAAAAACGTAAAATAAGAAATATTTTTCACTTAGTATATAAATATAACATTTCAATGAAGATATAAATATACAATTTTCTTAAGTTGTGCATTTTAATCATGAAATTGGAGTAATGGGAAAAAGTAAAAATGAACTGCCATTGGGAATTGTTCGGTAGAATTTTTCGTCAATTTCAATTTTGTTATTAAAAATGTAATTGAAGGAAAAACAGAGATGTCCTGTTACTTCAATAAGGTGATACAGGTATCTTTAAAGTCAGTTACATGATAGATCTTTTTTGTATTTGTAATTGGGATATGAATTAGGAGAAGATAAGTGATACGGGCGGCGAAAAGACCGACACGAGACTACTGACGGGTTAATATAGCAAAAGTGTTCAAACTGCATATGATGATTAATTGGCTTATTGTAATGTACTGTGTTAATTTTTACAAGGATAGCATGTATACTCGTAGAGAAATTAAGGTTTTTATAAAAACAGTCCTAAGTTTTTTGCTTATAATTTGCAGAGTTCTTATTATAAAATAATGTTCTTTTCTGAAAATATGACAAACATTATTGTACAAAATACCCTGTCATCAGAATATGAAAATAATAAAAATTGTATGAAAAATGAGTATCTTTAGTAAATAATTTTTCATTGTGCATGCGTCAACGATATCAAAATGTCATTTGCATATTGTGTTAGCTAAATGTATAGAGCAACTTTTGTAAAAGTTTCAAAATCATAGCTTGAAAATTCTGAAAATGGTCGCCTATAGAATCAACTCAAAATCCGTTATTCCTAAAGGAAGCAAAAAAATCAGGGGTTTTACCTAAACATAGTTGTACGTGCAATATTGTGTAGGCACTAAACAATGGAATATGGATACAGCCCCTCATCTTTTTGCTTCATTTAGGGAATAAATGATTTTGATCTCATTCTATCAACGATAATTTTCAGAATTTTTAAGCTATGTTTTTGAGACTTTCACAAAAGTTGCTCTATACATTTAACTAACATAATATGCAAATGAAATTTTAATAGCGTTCACGCATGCGCAGTAAAAAATTATTTAGTAAACCTGCTCATTTGTCATACAATTTTTATTATTTTTTAATTCTGATGACAGGGTATTGTGTACAATGATGTTTGCATTTTTTCAAAAAAGAACATTATTTTATATTAAGAACTCTGCAAATTATAAGCAAAAAACTTAGGACTGTTTTTATAAAAACCTTAATTTCTCTACGAGTATACATGCTATCCTTGTAAAAATTAACACAGTACATTACAATAAGCCAATTAATCATAATGTGCAGATTGAAGGCTTTTGCTACATTAGTTTTGACAGGGTTATCCAAAAGATCTTCGTTCTTTTTCAATTTGTTGACGGTCCCCTGTTCGATTTCGGGGAAAACTCTTCCCGAAAATATGTGACGCGTACTATTTTGTTTACACACCTGGAGTTTCAGCACATTCCTATTCATATTTCTTTCATTACTTAAAAATAATTACTTAATTACCAATTATGCTTAACTTTTGGACACCAGTGTACAAGACTCTAAAATATTTGTTACATATAACTCTAGTTATTATAAAATTTCACATGATTAAAATATTACATTATAAATGGTTAAACCATGGATAGTTTCTTATAATTACATTTAAGCGGGATTTTTTAAGCAAAAAAAGGCAAAGGGTGTTATGTTCTGTGGAAGCTCCCCCTCACTCTTTTTCTTTCGATTTCGCAAAAAATTGAATATTTTCTATCGCATAGAATGCATATATGGAATTATAGATACGGATTCAAATAAACACAGTTAAAACCGTGCAGTGTTTCTAATATTTCTATTTAAACGGTCCTTTTTAAGAAAAATAGATTAGAATATGATATTCTTCTACCTCCCCCCCCCCCTTCCACCACACCTTTTTATCTTATACTTTCACAAAAAAATTTTAACATTTTCAATAGCTTAGAATGCAATTTGTCAGTTTCTACAGCTGTAGAGTTTGTATTTTTAGAATTGGGCAATCTACATGGCATTATTCCATTTTATTTTATAGTTTTATTTGCATGGCGTTATTACCCATATAGGTCGGTAATAACGCCAAATAGCATTGGTCAAGAAATCAGGCCATAACATTTTATGAATACATATCTGTTTTTTTTATATAGACAGTCAATTAGTTTCTGTATGAAATCCTATATTTGTTTGAAAAATACAATCTAAAACCAAGCCGTGAAAATTGGTAAAAGCTTAATGTGGCGTTATTACCCTAAGATACCTTATAAAACATGTATTTAATGTATGTGGAAAAGAAACAGATTTGTTTCATTTTTATTTAGAATTAGACCTTATTGTAAAACAACAACAACAAACGTAATTAACTTATAATCTCGTTTTGTTTATTTTTTTTTGTCTGCTGTTGTTGTTATTGTATTTCCTGATGAATATAAAATCATACTTCATAAGGGACATAATTTAAAGAACACAATTATTCAATGCACATAAAGTTCGCAAAAAGTATGATTGTTCTAGATTACTAATGAATATTATAAAGCACTCATATTACGCGTAGTTTTGACAGTTAGACTTTATGGGTTTCATAGAATGTAGGAAAATGAATCACAGCAATTTGATAGAAATTAAATATTGTTAACTATATCATCTTCCTCAGGATCTAAGAAGGATACTTTTCTATTTTATAAAAAAAATATATAAAAAAACGACATTCGAAATGTATAATGTTTATTTACATTCAGTTTCATAAAAAAAATTTAATTAATTTTATTTCATAAAACGTGATTATAAAAATAAATTTCATGTCTAAGAAAGTATTAATGTATTTTTTGTGCAATTTAACATGTTTAATATGTTTCTAGAAAACGCGTTTGATGGCTAGCAAATGCATTTAAAACTATAATGCATACTTAAAATCAATTCTGACATTTGTAAAAGAGTTATAATAACACTTCAAAATCCACAGATTGTTAAAAAAACAGTTTATGGATATTTTTATTTTTTATATATTTTTTATCTTATTTACTAGTGGTTTTTAAAATAAACTTTACGTCTAAGAATGTTTTTTTATGTGCAATTTGAAATTTGAAAATGAATGTAAATATTCAGAATTATGAATATATGTAATAAATTTGAAAGTGTTTAATAGTTTTCAAGGAAAACCTTTTTTTATTTTTTGGGTCTGCTTTTAAAATTATAATGATTAATTAAAGTAAATTAAGACATTTACAAAACCGTTAAATGACATTTTATTGACGGTTAAAAACACAGTGTTTTAATATTGGATGTATTTTAAATATTATTTAATAACAATGAATATCATAATTTATATATCTTTAAATTTAAAAACAATGTTATTCAGTAACAAGGAATATCATAATCATTGTTACGATTCATTTATACATATTTTGAATAAGTAATTTATGATAATGATGTAATAATTTATTAATAAATATCAAAATTAAATAACCATTATTTTTTAATAACAATGAATTTCATAATCTGAATTTCTATAAATTTAAAATGAAATATTACATGTAATTTAGATGCTTATTTTGATACTTATATGTAATAATATAATTAAATTTTTAAATGGATTCTAAAATAATGTGTTAACAGACATTGTGATCGCATATTCAAATCTAGCTAATTACAGATATGGTGTTCACATATTCAAATCTAGCGAATTTTTGTGTTTCAATCATATAAATTACTTACAAGGAAAAAAATAATCTACGCTAATGGTATTTGTACATTATGTTTTATTTACCCATTACACATATTTTTTCCTATGTAAAGAGACATTTTCTGATTATAAATTTTATCGCAAGAAGTCTTAAATCTATTTGGTGAACTTCGGTCGCATTTTGATGGAAAGGAGGCTGGTTTTATTCTTTATCAATAAATTGCTTCTGTTCCTAAAATAATGCAACTTGTTTTTCGTGCCGAAGTACGGTGTCATCTTGCACGCGTTCTCTCACCTGCAATTTCTGACGTAAAAAATCGATTCCTAATATATTATGAATGGTCACAACTTATATATTTTAGTTGGGGCATTGTTATTTAATTTTTTTATAATTATTTATTATTATTGTAATGTAAAAATTACGTAAGTATTCCAAGGCTCGAAATCAAACCCATACCTTTGGCTTACGGGACAATTGCTCAAGTTATTATTTAGTTAATAAATATCAATAAATAGCTTCTAATAATGCAGCCAATTTTAAGTGACGAACTACTGTGACATGTTACACGTTTTCTCCCACGTGCAATTTCGGACCTAAAAATCGATACCTCTTGTATTATTAATGAACACAACATATATTTTAGTTGGGGTATTGTTCTTTTAATTTTTTTAATTATTTTTTACTATCGTAAAGTAAATATTACGTAAGTATTCCCAGACTGGAATTCGAACCCTTATCCTTGATTTATGGGACAAATGCTCAAGTTAATATTTAGTTAAATAAAGTTTAAATTAATATTTAGTTTGCATGATATCTTTGCGGGTATTTTTTCACTCATACGATAAAAGTTCAATTCGTATGATAACTTTGCTAATCAGTTTGATTGTGTTGAAATAACTGTTTAAATATTACGTTTCTGGAAACAAATTTCATTTAAGATGTTTTAATCTAGTTTATGAAAATCCTTTACACGTCGAAGAAGAGTTCTAATTTGTAAATTAAAAAATCGGTATTTTTTTTCTATTCCGCAACACATGCATTTTTTTCGTTCCGAACACAGTGTCACATTGCAAATGTCTTCTGACCTACAATCTTTTGGCATCAGACTACCAAAAATCAATTGCCATTCTGTCATTAAGGAATTCAACTTATCTATTTTAGTTAGGTCATTTATGTTTTATTATTTTTTTATTATTTGTTATTGTTGTAAATACATATTACGTTTCTGTTAATAGATATTATTTCAGATTTTTAAAATGTATTTTGGAAACTTCGACCAAAGTTGGATACACTGTTAAAGTTTTCTGTAAAAACACAGAAAAAATACCTAGAATTCCTGTAAATTTACACCAGTTCTCGGTTAAATATATTCTATCGACTTTCTCAGTCAATCATTTTACTGACATTTCCATTATATTATATCTAGTTTATTTTGTCTTTATTTAAAAATATTTTTATCTTTGTTAAAACTTATGATTCAAAATACACACTTGTAAAATTATGTTACAAATTTATTAGAAATAGCTAAAAAAGGGTAAATTTTATTATTATTATTTATGTTAGAATAATTTAGAAAGGAAAAAATCATCTCCACAGTGTTAGTGGTGATTTTTCTCAATTTTTCCCCGCCGAATCATAAAAGAGATATTTTGAACAAAATAAAAACAGCTCCTATGACCCAGGCAGTAGGGTGTTCTGCCACTGTCAAGAAGTATTGAGTTCAAATCTCAGGAAGACCAGAAACAAATTGTGCAAAAAAGTAAATCATACAGTAGTTCAAAATTAATTGATTAGTAGCCCCAATTTGTCTCAAAAAGACTTAAATTTAGTTCCTGAGATCAACAACACTTTTATGGAATGATTACTGTTTTTAAAATTACAAATTGATTAAACTAATTACCTTGCTCAGAAAAGACAACTAGTTTCGCATGACGAATTTAGGTGTAGCATTCACATTTTCCATCATCTGTGATATTTTGTAATCAGATTACTTCAAATCAATCTTTATTCCAGTTGTTCCCAACCTTTAATGAAACGTGACATACTTTTAATTAAAAGAAATTCCGCGACCTACTTTTAAATTAAAAGAAATTCCGTGACCCACTTTCACTTTTAAGCAATAGCAAATTTCGTGACACACCTATAAAACTGTATATCAGTATGAAAATTATTGTATTTTTGTACGAAGAATACACTAACAACAAAAACATAAATTGGTAATCCCAATGTGTATATATATTTAAAACAACATACAAACTACAACTATGTATAAAAATGCGTTTAATTATTATCAAAATATAACTAGATAATGAGTGAAATTTCTGGCATTAATGTGGGAGATCCATAAGATATTTAAAAATACTTAAATTGTACCTTAAGTCATTTTGCAGACGCTTTTCATGTACACGTTTTTGTTTGCAAATTAGAGTAGAACAGCAAAGTAGAAAAGGCATTATTCTTTGTTTTAACCGTCAATAAAATGGCTTCAAAACTGTTTCATAAATGTCTCAGCTCATTTTAATTATTCCTTGCAATTTGAAAGGCCGTGTTTTCAAAAGCATTTTACTAGAAATATATTAAACATGTGTTCACAAAAGTATGTAGTATTGTAGTATGCAGTAATCCGATCCAGGTTCTCAATACTGAAATAAATATTTATGGATATTATGCTGTTATATTTATCCAAGTAGGAAATTAAGGATTTTCCCTTAAAATATTATATGCTATTGAAATTTTTATATTTTTAAACCAGATGAAATGAAAACCAATCTTATTGTTAAATATATACTGGACAATTGCACCATAAGATTTAACTACTAAGAATGTATTTATTAAAAATACAACACATTGCGCAATGGTGCACAAAACAAGAACTTAAATATGAACTTGTACAATTAAAATAAAATGAAAATATCAACGTTTCGCGCCATCTTCTGCGGCCGTCTTCAGAAAAATATGATAATGAAAGGACTAAAAGTTAGCTTCCTGATCAAGAGGTAATATTTCTAATAAATTAAAATCGAAGCTAATTAAAAGTTTTAAAATGTTGCACAACATTTTTAACGATAGCTACAGCTGAAATTTTCTTTCATATAGAGTCCTCGTACTGTTGTTAGAAATATTTGGCCGATTAAATTTAATTAGAATAATCATAGAAAAGGTTTAATGCAGAAATAATACTCTAAGAGTTTTAATTAGACGACTGCTATTTTCAATTTTTATAGTTTAGCTTGTAATTTTCAGTTTAACTCCAAATACTACTAAAATTTTGTTTCCTTTGGAACTTTAATATTCTCACAAGAGATTTTTAAATAGGTGATTGTTAATTATATGTATTGCACATAAAAAATAGTACAAAAACAGCATTGTATAAGTTATTCACACTTTTATTCATCTTTCGATCTTGTGGTCTCACAAATCACTTCACACTAGTTACGTTACAGTTTCTGTCACATCAATTAAAGGTTAAATTTGTAAAATTTTGAAAAACAGAACGCCGAAAAAGCGGACAGTTAAAAATTAGAAATCAAATGAACAATCAAGTGGGAATTTAATAGAAACCTGATTTTGAAAATGTTGGGATTTTAATATCAAAAACAGTTTTATATCTCCTTATTTATAGGAGTTTTTAATAAGTATTTTTATTTTTTTAAGATCAGTTTTGGGTACCGGACCCTCCTTAATCTAACCATTTCAACAATGACTATAATGTTGTCTCATATAGAATGTAAAAAATAAACCCACTTCGTATGTAATTCCGCCACTGTAAGAAATCAACTGAGGTAACAATGCCAAGGAATGGCGCTATTACCTCGTTTTAATTATTGCCCAGTACATTTTTAACTACAAATTATCTCGTAAAGATAGTCAAAATTTTCAACAACATTTTAAAAGTACATGAAATGCACTACAAATTTTTGTAATAAACAAAGTATTTCCTTACAAATATATGGCATTCACATCATAGAACTTACCTCGCAAATTTTAGATCAAGCGTTAATTGTAGATGCTTCTAAAAGCGATAAGTCCTTCAAATAGAGCAAACTAACTTTAAGCTTTTTTTGTGTTTCATATGACTCAGCGCCCTTTGGAGCAAAGCCCATAGGTGCCACTTTCCGGATTATTTCATAATTATGCGTAATTTAGCACTTGGCGTTATTATCCCTCCTGGCGTTATTGCACCTGAACACTTTATATATATAACTAATTTTTTTAGATATTTTTTCCTTTTTAAAATAATAGAAATTACTTTAAAAATATGTATGTTACTGGTATTTGAAAACGAACTTTTCGTCAAATTGGCGTCAGAAAAATAATGCGGCAATGTGGTGCATACATGACATCTGTGTTGATAAATCAGCAACTCAGTAATGTTATGCTATCCCGCTGCAGTTAATAAATCGCCAATATTCTACCCGTGGCATTTTTTCGTATTTCATTAATTATTTAAAATATAATAATGTAATCCTTTAACTCATTTCATTTATAATACATAACATACATTTGAAACTGTAAAGATTAAAATTCATTACTTTTATTTATTTTTTATGTAAAAAGAACATAAAAAATAATTATATTTTTAAACCCATAACTGCAGCAAAGGAACAAAACATAAATAAAGCCAACTTACCACAGCCTAAATCTTACCAAAGGACTTTTGCACAGTAACCCATAAGATGTATTTAATTTGGATGTTGCCATTAAAAGATTAAGAAATAATCGTGATTTTTGTGCCACGCTCGTGTGTACGCTCGTGCAGTAAATGAATAGGTATTATACGAATTTGAATATTTCCAACTAAGCGAAAAATTGCCCAGGCCGGGAATCGAACCCGGATACTTGGCTTACAAGGCCAGTGCTTTTACCTGTTAAGCTAACCGGGCGATAACCGGATGGGATTTTTCGCTCAGATAACACATATTCAAATATATTCAGAAATATTCAAATTCGTATGATAACTTTACCAATCAGTTAGATTGTGTTAAAAATAATAATAGTATACCTACGTATCCATCGTTCTATGGAGTTCCATTACCTTCGGCTTATTCTGCCGAGCTGTCTAAATGACACATCAGATGTTACGGCCAATAAGGTTATCTGAGCGAAAAATCCCAGCCGGTTATCGCCCGGTTAGTTTAACAGGTAAAAGCATTGGCCTTGCAAGCCAAGTATCCGGGTTCGATTCCCGGCCTGGGCAATTTTTCGCTCAGTTGGAAATATTCAAATTCGTATGATAACTTTACCAATCAGTTAGATTGTGTTAAATATAATAATAGAATAGGTATTATGTTTCTAAAATCAGAGTTTGCTTCAAGAAATCTTAAATCTAGTTTGTAAAAATCAACCACCTTCATATTGAAGGGATTTTCTCTTTTCTTTTTCTATTACAGAATTATTATACTATTTCTGTTGCTCAGAAAAGAAAACTCGTTTTGCGTGACAAACTTCTGTGTCACGTTTACATTTTTTCTTCACCTGTGATTATCGGACATCAGACTACCGGAAATCGATAGCGATTCTATTAATAATCGAAGAAAGTTATAAATTTAGGTTGAGACATTTCTCTTTTATTTTTATTTTGCAGTGCTCTGCATATATCCGAGACAAATAAGTCAAAAGAATTCTCTTCATGAGTATTTGAGCATAATCAAACTTTTTTCTGTAATTAGTAATATAAAATCTTTGTATAATAGATTTAATAATAGTAATAGTACAACAGTTTTTATAACTAATTTTTGCCATACTTTATTTACTGGTCACAAAAATGTCGTATTAAATTTATGAAATATGTTGATTTGTGTGATTAGTGCATTCAAACATTAGAAATTTATTAAATGAATGTTTGAAAACTGAAAACCGAATACATTCGAGTCGAAATTAAAACGTATTTACTCTCGACATAAGCAAAATTCGAGCTGTACTTAATCCTGAAGTTTTCAGGTTAGAATACGCTCGAGTAATTGCGTACTTTACAGGATCGGTATTCATAACAGAAAAAAATAAATAGCAAATTTTGGTTTGTTTAATAATGAAATGTCTACTGATAATTAAAACAAAAAAAAAAAAAAAAAAAAAAAGAATCTATACTAAATTTCTATTTTAAATTTATGCTGAGAATACAGAATTTCTGATTCAAAACCTCTCTAAATCGGATAAATAAGGATAGGAAAAATGTTAATGTGGATATTTGAGAGATAAATTATGAATGGTATAGATATAATATATTAGCTTCTTCACCCGCTAGTCATCTAAGACACGAGACCTGTCTGAGATATGTTATAGCAGAGATGTTGTGCACTCTTTGACCCATCGGGATTATTGAATTCTTATAAAATGTGGACTTGAATAAAACTCGAACCGGTCACCGCTGCCTACGGCACCGTATAACAGGACTGCTCCGTATGCACTGCCATGGGTTACTTTTTATAAACGAATCTTTACTTAATACGGAAATCTCAGTCTGAAACATCGAATCGAGCATATAATGTTTTTGTGGGCAGATTTTTCCTCAAAAATCTTAAATTTCTTTTATGAAAATCAGTCACACTTAAATAGATTTTTTTTATTAAAGAAACAATAAACTATGTCTGTGGCTCTGAAAATACAACTCGCTTTGCGTGACGAATTTCAGTGTCACGTTCACACTTCCTCTCACCTGTGATTTTCTGTCATCAAAATACCAAAAATCAATTCCGATTCCATTATTAATGGCAGAAAATTATACATTTGGGTGGAGATATTTTCGCTTTATTTTTCTTTTCGCGTCTCCGAATATAGCTGAAATGAATCAAGCAGAGAAATATTCATTATGAATAGAAGAATGAACGCTAATATAATGAGTCTTTAAGTCAAATTTTTGTCATATTTTACTTACTGAATTCAAAAAGTCATATTACAATTATGACAAATGTTGAGTCATATGTTTAGTACGCATTCGTAACTAAATTTTTTTAATTTAAATCTTTGCATGTTTGAAAGCTTATATCCGAATGAATTGAAAATGGAAGTAAAATTTAATTCTTATAAATATAGAAGAAATTTTATTGTTTTGAAGTTATGGGTTTCATAAATTTCATAGTAATCTTGTAGATTTAATCGAAAGAGTTCTTAAAACTAGTTTGAGAAAATGGCCATGCGTTTGTTGAAAGATTTTTAATAACTGAATCAATAAGATACTTATTTTGCCAAAAAAAAAAGCGATTGTGATTTTCTGTCATCTATCTACCAAAAATCAATTCCGATTCCATTATTAATGGCAGCAAATTATACATTTGGTTGGAGATATTTTGACTTTGTTTTTCTATTGCAGTCTCTGAATATAGATGTGAAGCATTAAGGATAAAGCTATTTTTCATGTAAAGTTGAAAAATTAGCAATTTTACTTCAGCAATCTATTGACTGCAAGCTAAAAATCATAACAGAATTTATTCATAATGAAATTAAACAATATTCTTATAGACTTAAAAACTCTACGTCATTTTGAAGATATGGATGTCATATTATTGGCATTAATCTTATTGATTTTATGTCAATAAATCTTAAATCTAATTTTCGAAAATTAGTCACATTTTGATGGTAAGATGCTTCTATTTCTAATTCTAAAATCAATAAACTGTTCCTTCTTTTTTTCAAAAGAAACAAACTTAATTGTAAAAGAAAAAATAGTCTACAGATATAAAGCTTGAAAAAGCTGTACACGCATTAAAATTTTATCTGCACATTGTACAAAAAATAAAAATGCTAGAAAATTCCGTTGCATTCCACACAAAGGGGAAAAATAGTTTCACGTGCAGTTTAATGACGTTAAACTCTTTCAACCTTAATACAATTGACTTATATTTTCTTTATTACAGTATGCTTATATATAAAAAAAAATTATGAAAACCATTGTTAGACCTTTAAATAAGCCATGCATCATATTTGATACACACATAAAAAATTATAAATCTCATTATGTGTCATGAATTGGGCCAATAGGATGTCTGTCATTGTTTACGAAAATTTGAACAAAACTTATTCAATACGAAAATAGAACAAAACTTAGTCTGTTCATGTCAGATTGCTGCAATAGTAAAAAATATAATTTGTTCTTCGGAAAAATAAATTTCGATAAAGACCTTTAATTGCTCGTATAATGGATTTTATTAACTGAGTATTTAAATAATATAAACATAAAAAAGATACAGTGTTAAGTAGATAAAATAGATTAATTTAAGCTTGTTTAATCTCAAAATATAACAAAGCAATATTTTAGAATCAAATTGTGTACACATGGCTTTTTAAAATAGGAACGTTATTTGAAAATTTGAAAATTATTTTGTTTAATTATAGAACTGATACATGTATTTCCAAAAAAATTTTTTCTTAAAAAATTCATAAATAAATATTTTTTTTAAATATTGCAGTAAAGGGCTTATTTTCAAATACCGCAGATGGTTAAAATAGCTTGGATGATGGTTATATCATATGCTTTGAGCAGTATAATTACTGATAATAGTAGCCAATATACCTTTTTTCTTGATTAGCAAAATTTGATTAGCATGAGAGAATTCAAATTATTGAAATGCGAAAAAAAAATATATCGAATGAAATTGAGAGTTACTTTTTCAAAATGCATTACCAACTATTAACATTGTATCGTATCCTTCGCATTAAAAAAATATTATGCAGTACAAAAAAGGCGTTTAAAGCGCCATACATCAAACTTACGTAATTAGATACATATGTAATAAAACTATTTTTTTTACAACCGAACTAAAACTCGTATTCTCAGTGTTTAAATATTACAACGTGACAAGCTTAGATGTCACGTTTCACAATTGCCCAACCTATGATTTTCTGTCTTCAAGAATCATTTCATTTTTATTGCAATTATAGAAGGGAAAGGAAACACGTCGAATGTAATGTCAAATTTCCTTTTTTCAGAAAAATATATACGTCAGAACATTTATCATACACACAAAAGATGATTTATAAAAGCAGAAAGTAGAAATAGTTGAATAAAAATAAAAACGATTCCAAGGGAGTGTTCGCGACTGTATTGCATTGATTTGTGTTTATAGAAGATGAGTAACTTTCTTGCAGTGATCCAGCACAATTGTAGTAAAAATTTGTCTTCTTATTGGCCTTCACTTTAAATTTCATTTCTAGTATTTTAATTACATGAAAAAGATCATCAAATGAATTTTTTGTATACACAAAATGTACATGATAAGACAATTTATGTTGAAAACGAAACACAGTGTTGTGTAATTGTGTTGGCACTCGGTTGTCGCCTATGCTGTGACGCCATGTACTATTAAAAAAAAAAGTTACAGATGTAAAGTAGCCGAAATCTGTATGGTTACAAACATTTTATCTGTACAATGTATAAGAAAAAATGTAAATTTACAAAACTATTTTTTGTAAATTACAGTTACATGCAAAATTCTTGGAATCCCATATTTCTAAAATATTCTTAGTATCTTTAAAGTTTTTTTTGTTTTTATTTTCAGTGCAAATCTGGATCTGTTACATGAATTTTTGCTGTTTCCGTAACATAAAACGTCTTAGGAATCCCAGTTTTCTAGAAAACGTTTAATAACTTTACATTTTTTACAGTGTATTTTCTTGCAAAAGTTGTTTTTGGCACCAGTAGCAAAATAACATAAAATTTTCCTTAACTAATCTGGAAATTTTTTTATTGTGTACTTGAAAAAACTTTTTTTTTAAAGTGGTGCACACCCAATAAAATCAGCGTAATTGACATCGGAACCTAAAGGGTAAAACGTCCCTGGTGATTGGCGAAATTTGTGTGAGCAAGAAAAATGTACAACATAAAAAAGTTGCTAAAAGGTTAAAGTTTTAAATCTTTTGTTTCATACTTTCTAATTACATAAAACGTAAGGGAAAATATCGTTAATTGAAATATATGTTTTACGATTTAAATACATTTTTACGATTTAAATAAATTACGATTTTACGATTTAAATAAATGATAAATAGTAAGGAAAAAGCTCAGAATTATATCTTACACTTCTACATTGTGAAAGTTTAGACTACGTTTAGTTTTTTTCATTGTTGAGTGTTCTATTTCCAATTGAATATTCCATGAAAAAACTTATTTTCACCTACAATGAATCAATTTATTGTAATCGATTTTTTCCGATTCTTTCACAGAAATCTAACGAATACGTGTTTATACGGTTTTATTTTTCATAGCACCACTTTCATAACTTTGCAAATAGTTAACAGTTTGACAATGTAATTAGTTGTGTACTATACAATGTTTTTTCTATAAAAAAGGCAAGTCAAATGAAAAATGAAAAAAAATAATATGTTAATTAAAATATTTTTATGCAGTCATTTGGAATCTAGAATGTTTTTAGACAATACTTTCTCCTCCTTGCAATGAGTAATTTATATATCCTTAAAAATATTTTCTTTTAAAAAAAGGTTATGTGACATTTAAATAATTATAATAAAATAAAAAAAGAATATATATATATCTCGAATATATTTTTACTTCAATTCAGATTTATGAAAAACACTTTAAAAGTTTTCATTGCACTGCATTTTATTATGCAATATTAGTTGTAGAGATATTTAATTTCCAAATAACATATAAGCTATTAATATTTTTTTTCAATAAATTCAATGATTCAAGCAATTTATGAAAAAAATATAAAAAAATGGATTATGGCATTTATTAGAAAAATATAAAGAATGGTTTATCTTTGCTTTTAAACTTAAAAACTTAAAAAACTTAAAGAAAAAAAATATGTTAAAATTGATTCATAAGGGTGCTAACAAATGATAAATAAAAGAAATATTGTTTATTTAAATGATTGTTCAATTTCTGACTTTGCAACATATTTTATGCACAATTTGGGAAATTTGCGATTTTTTTTTCAATTTAAGGCCACATAGAATATCTCTATAAAGTAAAATTCAGCAGTATTTGCGAAATATTTAACATCATATACTTTAATCACAAATAAAGACAGTAAATATACACATTACAGTAAATATATATAGTTTTTACAGTAAATAGACACATTATAGGTTATATATAAATAAAAAGAAATTAATTTAATGCATTTAACTGTTTTACATTTGTTTTTGAAAAATATTTATGTTTAGTACATTTTTCTAAAAATCCGTAAAACATAATGGCATAAAGTTTGTTGTGGTATCAGAAAACATACTACTTTTTTGAATAATATGAAGAAATTTTCATTTTAAAGAAATAGAATTAAGTTGTTGTAAATAAAAATCTTTGAAAATAATAAAAATTTTAAGAACACAGCCTTCATTATTAGACTTTATTTTAACTCAGACCTATAACGTGATGTTTTTTAAATAAACAGGTTAGTCACAGTGATTAATATGTTTCAACTATTTGTCTATAGTAAAATATTAGAAAAATGTACCATAATATATATGTATAAATAAATGTGAAAACTGGAAAACCATTAGTTACATACCCACTCATTAGTACTTAAAATAGATTATTTTAAAACCTTCCAGCTTATAATATTTTGCTTGCATACGCATTTAGCACCATGCTTTTTTGGCTTTACTTATATGACGTTAATTTAAATAAGTTGGAAATTGCACGTAAAGCGTAGCAAATGAGGTGCGTTCGTTGATAACGAAGTTTTAAAATATTCAGAGTAGTGATATAGTAGAGCGTACTTTGGATACAGTATAGTGGTCGAAATCTTTGTGTTCCTGTAAATATGCAGGGAGTAATTTTTATTATACTTCATTAACGTATATCGTATTCATAAATTGTGAAGTAGTTTAATATAATTAAAACACCCCCCCCCCAAACAATGTTTCCCGTATAACATTATTTAGTGGAATACATTTGTGTGGCCCTGTAATTTAATAATAAATATACTTTGCATCACAGATTGTACAAAATGTATTTTTTAGTACATATTTCATAGATTCATGTCAATTCTGTTATATTAAAATGAGTGTAAAACCATTAAAACGCATTTCAAACTTTTTTCCCTATTTACCGTAATGTAACGGAATACTTTTTATTGTCCCTGTAATTGATCAATGCATCCGATTTTCATAACATTTAAAATGACTCGACAAATTATGTAATAAATATACGCTTTAAATTTCAGACGATTAAAATGCATTTGAAACTTTTTCCCCATTGACCGTAATGTAACGGAATCCTTTTGATTGTCCCTGTAATTGATCTATCCATCCGATTTTCATAAAATTTGAAATGATTCGACAAAATTATGTAATAATTATGTATTTTAAATTTCAAACGATTCGGTTGGGTAGTTTTTGCGTTGTTATATGCGGACGGACAGACAGACAGACGGACAGACAGACTGACAGACGGACGGACTGAGCGACAACAATAGGTGCTACGTATTTACATAATTACGAACGCACCTAAAAGATGAATTTTATATCCCATGCTCTCTTAATAGTGTTATTTTATGGTATTCTGCATTTTTGTTTAAAATAGTTGCACATTATCAGGAACGGTAAGAAATATTTGTGTATAGAAGCAGATTTTTCATTAGTTTTAGACATAAACAGATTTAAAACAATTATTTTTGAAAAATAATGATGTATATGTTACAGGCCAAACTAGATTGGCCTAGGCTAAACCGGTCTATCCTAACGGCCATCGGATAAACTAGTTTTTCCTAGGCCAAACCGGTCTATCCTAATGCCCATCGGATAAACTAGTTTTTCCTAGGCCAAACCTGTTTATCCTAACGCCTAAAGGACAAACTAGTTTTTCCTAGGCCAAACTAGTCTATCCTAAGGTCCATAAGACAAACTAGTTTTTCCTAGGCCAAATTAGTTTGGCCTAACTTTTATAGGATAAACTAGTTTAGCCTACTGTTTATTGGTCTGAACTAGTTTATCCTAGGCCGATCTAGATTATCCTAGGCCAATTCAAATTGGCGTGATTTTATTGAATTCAATGACCGCCTGAGCGCCAACGTTCTAGTTTGTCCTAGGCTGATTTAGTTTATTTTAGGCCAATGTATTTTACGTGTTTTTAGCTCACAGGCGTCAAAGCATGAGAAATAATGGGCTCGCAAGTTCTGTATGTACGTACGTATGTACGTAACACGCTAACTCTTGATAGAAATAATGTAATTTGACGTTGACGTGTTATTATCTCATTAGACTACCAAAACCTGAGAAATAATGTGCCCGTGGATTCTGTATCTATGTATGTACGTAAGTACGTAACGCAAAAATTCTTGATAGAAATACCCGATTTGCATCAAACTTTTAATATAGGTTTATTCTTATGAGGAGTTTTTCTGTTTAATTTTGGGAGGTCATTGGAGAATAATAAGGGGGAGGAAGATCGAGAGGCTGATTCGCCCCTTCCCTTAAATCAAATAAATGGGTTTTTATGCATTATTAGAATATTTTATAATAAAAAAATAGATATAGAAGCATTCTGATGAGGCGCCTCCATGATTAGTTGTGGATGTTCATTGTTTAAGTATAAAGAGAGGGGAAAATATAAGTAACGCCCCATAATTTATATAAATGCTTTTTTCAAGCAGAATTTGCTGATTTGCTTAAATTTTTGAAATAGATCCACTCTGGTAAGGTGCTTCCCTAATTAGTTTTGGAAGTTAATTGGTTAAGAACAAATGGAAGAAAGGGGGACTCCCGCCTATTTTTGCCAAATGGGCTTTTCATGCAGAATTAACCGATTTGCTGCAAATCTTTGATTTGTTCATTCTGATGAAGTGCTTCACTGATTAATTTTGGTGGTTCTTTGGTTAAGTATAAAGGGGAAGCGTACAATTTATTTCCTTAAATTAGATAAATTAGTTATAATACAGAATTATCCAATTTGCTTAAAATTTTGGACATGAATTCATTTTGATCAGACGCTTCTTTAATTAATTTTTCTTTTGGTTAAGTATAATGGGGTAGTGGACGATTTATTGCCTTCCTTAAATTAAACAAATGGGTTTTTAAGCCGATTTATCTGATTTGCCGATTAAATTTTGAATATAGTTTTTTTTCATAAGGCGAATCCCTGAATAGTTTTGAGGGTTTAATGATTAAGTATAAAAGGAGGAATGTAGGATTACCCATTTTAATAACAATTTTAATTTTCTTAAGAAAGGTGTTATTTTAAAAATAAAATACATTGACATGTTTCGGAACCGTCATAAGTTCCATAGTCATAATATAAATAAAACAAAATTTCAAAATATTTCTCGGACAATATAAATGACACGCGACAATGAGATATAAATAACAAAAAACACGCGCTCTATTGCAAAAAATTAAATTAAAATATAGACCATGATCTAAACTTAACTAAAAATAAAAATTTCAAACAATTTCACGGTCAATACAAATGACACGCGACAAAAGGGATATAAAAACACCAAAAAAAAAAACACGCGCGCTATTGTAAAAAATTAAATTAAAATAAAAATAGACCATGATCAAAGGAAATTCCAACTTGGTTCATCCCATTCAAGCCCTCACGAGGAATTTATTCATTAATTCTAACCATAACTTAGGAATAATAAAAGAAACGGTATCATTGCAAACCAGATTATTACGCGTATAAATTTCAATGGACTCTCTTATAATAGATTTACGATTACAATTAGATATGAAACATAATTTACTTTGATTAAACAATATTTTTATCTCCTCATTTAAATATGTTCTTGATAAGGCAGTGTTAGTACGTCCAAATTTAATATCAGATTCGTGCTCCCCTTTTCTAATTCCAA
This sequence comes from Maratus speculifer, assembly GCA_964019185.1. Taxonomy (NCBI): domain Eukaryota; kingdom Metazoa; phylum Arthropoda; class Arachnida; order Araneae; family Salticidae; genus Maratus; species Maratus speculifer. Next base: position 409,745,599 of record OZ025290.1, on the reverse strand, counting down.
ACTTTCTCCCAGTCATGCCTATATAAAAATTTAAGTCACCATTTTCCGTAATGTAAGGTATTTCATAAACTCCAGCAAGATCATCATGTCCAATAGGATCCACTTGCTTATTAAGTAAACATCTTAATTTTGGTGGAGGAGTTGCAATCAAATCAATATTAAACTTTTTTAATTTAAATTTTAATTTCTCAAAACTGCCTTTCAGATATGGAAAAGAAACTCTTTTAAAATTTTTAGAATCACCCCCTTTATTGAATCTTTCAGTTAACCCTGGATATTGTTGTTTAGGCTTACCTTTTCTATAATAATTAATTAATTTATTGATGCTACTTATTTTATACCCATTAGAACCTGCAATCTCACGGATCTTACGCAACTCTTCGTTTAAAAATTCATCAGAACAGACTTTAAACGCTCTATCAACCATGAAACGGAAAGTAGAGAATTTATAACAAAAAGGTGAACAAGCGGAATTTGGAATAATGTGTTGGCTATTAATTTTCTTTCTATAAATTGATCTTTTCAAAGAATCACCCTCCCTAATTAAAAAAGTGTCTAAAAACGGTAAACTACAATTCGCTTCTAATTCATAGGTAAATTGAATATTTTTATCTAATTTATTAACTTTATCAACAAAATTAAGGAAAGAATCTACCCCCCATTCTCAAACCAAAAAAACATCATCAACATACCTTTTCCAAAACATAGGAACTTTGTCAAAATTTTCAAAAATTCTTTTTTCATAAGGCCTCATTTTGAATTCCGCGAGGAAACCCGAAATGGGAGAACCAATTGGAGCCCCCAACTTTTGCTCATAAATTTTTCCATCAAACATAAAGAAATTATTATTTGTGATTAACTGTAAGCCAATTTTCAGTGTCTTTTTTATGTTATCACTATACTTTTCTGAACTATCTATCAAATCAGTAATATAAGAATTAACTTCACTAATGTCTATTGAGCTAAGCCTAAACAACAATATCCAGGGTTAACTGAAAGATTCAATAAAGGGGGTGATTCTAAAAATTTTAAAAGAGTTTCTTTTCCATATCTGAAAGGCAGTTTTGAGAAATTAAAATTTAAATTAAAAAAGTTTAATATTGATTTGATTGCAACTCCTCCACCAAAATTAAGATGTTTACTTAATAAGCAAGTGGATCCTATTGGACATGATGATCTTGCTGGAGTTTATGAAATACCTTACATTACGGAAAATGGTGACTTAAATTTTTATATAGGCATGACTGGGAGAAAGTTTGGAATTAGAAAAGGGGAGCACGAATCTGATATTAAATTTGGACGTACTAACACTGCCTTATCAAGAACATATTTAAATGAGGAGATAAAAATATTGTTTAATCAAAGTAAATTATGTTTCATATCTAATTGTAATCGTAAATCTATTATAAGAGAGTCCATTGAAATTTATACGCGTAATAATCTGGTTTGCAATGATACCGTTTCTTTTATTATTCCTAAGTTATGGTTAGAATTAATGAATAAATTCCTCGTGAGGGCTTGAATGGGATGAACCAAGTTGGAATTTCCTTTGATCATGGTCTATTTTTATTTTAATTTAATTTTTTACAATAGCGCGCGTGTTTTTTTTTTTTTTTTTTTTTTTTTTGGTGTTTTTATATCCCTTTTGTCGCGTGTCATTTGTATTGACCGTGAAATTGTTTGAAATTTTTATTTTTAGTTAAGTTTAGATCATGGTCTATATTTTAATTTAATTTTTTGCAATAGAGCGCGTGTTTTTTGTTATTTATATCTCATTGTCGCGTGTCATTTATATTGTCCGAGAAATATTTTGAAATTTTGTTTTATTTATATTATGACTATGGAACTTATGACGGTTCCGAAACATGTCAATGTATTTTATTTTTAAAATAACACCTTTCTTAAGAAAATTAAAATTGTTATTAAAATGTTTATATAAAAGGTGAATAATTTAAGATCTGATGATTAAAAAATCAATTGGATTTAATTAACTTTTTATCGTAGGATTACCCTTCTTAAATAAGATGAATGGTTTTTGAGCAGAATTATCTGATTTGCTTCAAATTTTGGATAATTTTTCAATTTTATAAAGCGTATCTGCAATTAGTTTTGGTGTTCAATGGTTAAGTATAATTAGGGGAAATGGGAAAAAGTAATCTCCCTCACTTGTTTTTTCGAGGGTAATATTTTAAAAAAAAAGTCTGTAATACACAATTAGTGTAAACAGCCTGTGAATGCAAAGCCATTACTTTAACAGGGCAATATTCTTTTTAATATTAATCCTGACTACTGCTCTCTAATCTTGTGCAAAGTGGTTTTGCTATCATCCCTGTATAGTGTATTTTATTTGAAGGGTAGTTGAATAGTGTTACAGGTTTGCACGGGCCGGAATTTCGAAGCCCGGTATAAAAAATTAAACATTCAGCCCGAGCCCTGCCTGTAAAAAAATCATTGAAAAGGGACTCAGTCCGGCTCGACCTGGCCCTACTCAATTTCTGCAAAAAATTCATATTTTAATTCACATACATTTAAGATTCCTTTAAAGAATACTGCATACATATTTATGGATAAATTTACAATGTATTTTTAAATTACGATGTGTTCGCTAAATGGAAAATACACAATGTATTATTGATTATTTAGATTCTTAGTTCTTCAATATTCAAATAGGAATTCATTAAATAGTTAGAATAAAAGAAAAAAAAAGAGTGGTATAAACATCATAACTTTTGAATATGTTTAATAAAAAGTAGATTTGTAAATATATTTTTCTATCATTCCTTAAGGGTTTTCTGAAATCCAAAAGAGCTACATCCTAACACATTTATTAATTAATTCCTTTTCGGAAATGCATAAGATTAACAGTCATTCTCACTCAGAAAATATGTAATCGAATGGCGTTAACCATTTTTTCATAAAAGCGATGTATCTTTGAGAAAATACTATTAAAGCTACGTTTTGAATCGAATTTCCAGTTGCGACTTTACGGAAAAGAAAAATTTGACGCCATGACAAAAATAACTATATGTCGACAGGTAATTAATTTCTCAAAAATGGAAAACGCTGTTCGATTCCAAATTATGTTCAGCTGCGATCTGGCTCAAATAATAATAATAATAATAATAATAATAATAATAATAATAATAATAATAATAATAATAATAATAATAATAATAATAAAAGCAAGCATATCACAGCATGGCCTGAGTCTGCAGAAAGAAAAATAAAAATAAGCAAACACCATGTCTAATGTATCATGTCTCTACGGTGGACATGTTAAATTTCTGTATTGATGTTACAAGCAGTGATTCTTGACACACACACTTATGCTTATTCTAGTGAAATATATGTTTTTACCGGCTAAACCCAATTTTGAGCCAAATTATATTAGCCTAGACCAAACTATTTTATCCTAACGCAAATTGGATAAACTAGTTTTCCAATGCCAAACTTATTTCTCTAAATGTCCATAAGATAAACTAGTTTTCCCTATTAAAGTTGGTAATCCTTCACTTTTTCTTTCATACTTAACCATTAAATACCCCAAAACTATTCAGGGAATGGCTTATCAGAAAGAACATACATCCAAATTTGACGCAAATCCGTAAATTCTGCATCAAAACCATTTGTCTAAATTATTGGGGGGGTTACCTACATTGCACTTTGTTTTACACTTAAACGATAAACATCCACAACTAATCACGGATGCATCTTGTTAGAATGATCCTATACCTAAAATTTTAAATGAAAACTGATAATTCTGCATGAAAAATCCATTTCTCTGAATTAACAATGGGGTATTAGCCTCCCTTTCACCCCCTCTTAATCTTATCCAATGAATTCCCAAAACTAATCAGAAAAGTACCTTATCAAAATGAAACTACTTCCAAAATTTTAAGCAAATCGAATATTTCTACCAAGAGTTATCGCAATACGTACATATGTACGTACATACGTACAATCATGCGTACATACATGCGTACATACATAAATACAGAACCTCCGAGCTCATTATTTGACGCCTGTGAGCTAAAAACACGTAAAATTATATTGGCTTAGGATAAACTAGGTCAGCCTAGGACAAACTAGATCAGCCTAGGACAAACTAGAATGTTGGCGCTGAGGCGGTCATTGAATTCAATAAAATCACGCCAAATTGAATTGGCCTAGGATAATCTAGATCGGCCTAGGATAAACTAGTTCAGACCAATAAACAGCAGGCTAAACTATTTTATCCTATAAGAGTTAGGCCAAACTAGTTTGGCCTAGGAAAAACTAGTTTGTCCTAGGGGCCTTAGGATAGACTAGTTTGGCCTAGGAAAAACTAGTTTGTCCGATGGGCGTTAGGATAAACCGGTTTGGCCTAGGAAAAACTAGTTTATCCGATGGGCGTTAGGATAGACCGGTTTGGCCTAGGAAAAACTAGTTTATCCGATGGGCGCTAGGATAGACCGGTTTGGCCTAGTCCATTCTAGTTTGGCCTAAAATCGGGTTTGGCCTGTAACATCTATACTAATAAAAGAACAAAACGCTCTGTCTGTGTGTGTGTCTGCGATGGCTAGCAAAATCTACAGCACGTACAAAGCTCAAAATTTTTTTGAGAGTAGCCCAATATCTCTCCTGATGCACCTGAGCTTCAGAATTTCAAAATTCCAATTATTAACTGAGTAATTAATTAAAATCAAGAGGTCACTCTCATAAAAAATCATCTTTTTCCCAATTTTTTTCTCTTTCATTTGTTTACGGTTTGTTGGTTGTGTAAAAATTTTCGCAGAAGTAATAAGAAAGCTGAGAAAGAATTAAAGAAACCCATGGAGGAATAAGATAAGTGGAGGTGAAGTAAGCTCAAAAAAGGTTTGCGATATGAAACCATTTATCGCTCAAATTTAATGTGGCAAACAAAAGGACGTGGAAGAGATTTTGTATTATAAGACGAATTGAAAGAAATGAATTACAGTTGAAGCATATTTCAAGAGGAAATAGCAAATTTTTAAAATGGTCTTCGTTCTATTATTATTTATTAGAATAAATATTCGCATTTAAAATGAAGGAAATTGGAAAATTAGCACTAATTAAATATCAAATTAAAATTAAATAAGATATTGAAAACATTTAATACGAATTAAAAATTGTATAACTAAAAGTTTCCTTCATTAATGTAATTTTCAGTACTTTATAACGTAGATGAAAAATGTTTATGACTTAATAATTGCATGTAAATAAATATTTAAAATATAATGATGAAAACATTCTTTTAAAATCATGTATGAAAACTTAAGTAATAAATATTAATCTAAAATATAAATTTCTGACTGCAGACGATTTTAATGTACTAACAAAATAATGTTACATTTTCAAGCAAAACGTTAAAATAATTTTCTATATTGATATTTAAAACACATATGATAAAATAATTAATACATTTTTACCGGTGAAGCGATAAATTAGTTCTTTTTTTAAAAACGAGAGAAAAAAAATACAGGTTTAAACCTGTTTCAATTGATAGCGAAATTTTAAAATGGAAGGCCAAAATCACAGTCCGGTGAAATCCAAACACCTCATTGGTCATTGAGCCACGTCCTTTTCAGGGAACAATCTCTTAGCAGTTGGGTAAATGTTGTCATACTCCTTTTTCCGAGAAAAAATCGTAGCGGCAGTTTTGAAGTAAATCTTATCTCTTTTCATTTATAATCTAAATTTTTCACTCTCATTTTATAAAATGGCATCAAAATATCCTAATTGAGTTAATTTCGATGGTTTATCTTAAATAAGAACAGACGGTAACAATCGCTTAAAAAATACTTTCCCCCTCACCTTTTTCAAATGGAGAAACAAGTTCGTGATTTTCACCCTTACCACTCGACCAATGGGGTGGCTGGATTTCACTTGACTGTGATTTTGGCCCTTCATTTTAAAATTTCGCCAATTGATAGGCGTGTCAAAGCACGTGCTTTTGTTGGTACTTAATTGGACTTAATGTAGGGTTACATCTTAAGCATCATCTCCAGAGATAATACCTGCACTCTATTAATTTCTTTTTACTCTATGAAAGAAATCAATTTGAGATTTTGACATTTCAAAAGTGACTGTTTTTTTCCCAAAGACCTTTAAAATTCATAGACTGGCAAAATGTCAGTTTAACTTAGGATTTTTGAACATAGCTATTACGTCAGATCGTTGGTACTTCGTACATTAGAATGTATTTGTGGTTGGCTATGTTGCAGTTAATATATGTATATGTATATATGAGGCTTTTTTAGCAGTTTTTTTAAATCATTGATTAAATTTGAATGCATTTATTTAAGTTAAAATTTTATTAAGACTTTAATTTGTTTTTAAAACAAAAATGAAATGGCTCTTTGACGTACAATTTTTCGAATAGGCAGACGATTCATACACAGTAATAAATTATCAAATAGCAAAATAAATTATATATAAAAAATAGTCACTAAAAGAATAGTAGCAAAACATAATGTTTAGGCGTATTAACACATAACCCGATCCCAACCAGAAAAAAAACAGACTATACTCCGATCCAAGCAAGACAAAAATTTCATGAGCATAAACGCGACCCGAACCTAAAAATTCCATTTGAAAAAAAACTATGGATTTGATATTTGACCCGAATCAAATCTGAATCCCACAAAAATATTCAAATGAAGCATACCCCAATTCGATCAAAGAAAAATAATGTTCGTGTATATGCAACCCGACCCGAACCTAAAATTTTTCTCTGAAAAAACCCAAAAAATGACCAGAACGAAACCTGAAATCGATAAAAATATTCCAAAGAACTATAACCTGATAAGAGCAAGACAAAAAAACTTCCATGAACATAAACCTGACTCGAACCTAAAAAATTCCATTTGAAAAAAAAGCCTGAAGTTTTATGCAAACTACATCTGAATCCGATCAAAATATTCGAAAGAACCATAACCGGATTCGAATAAGAGAAAATAATTTTCGTGGACATGAAACCGATCGGAACCTAAAATTCCATTTGAAAAAAATACCTGAAATTTGAATCGACAAAAATATTCCACAGAACCATACCCGGACCTGAACAAGACAAAAAAATTTCCATGAACATGAACCCAATCCGAACCTAAAAAATGAACTAAATCTGAATCTGACAAAAATATTCCAGCGAAGCATATCCTTATTCGAACAATGCAGAATAATTTCCGTTGATGCGCAACCCAATCTGAACCTAAAAATTCCATTAAAAAGCCGAAATCTGAATTGAACGACATCTGAACCCGAAAAAAATATTCCAAAGAACCAAAACCCGATCCGAGCAAGACAAAATAATTTCCCTGGACATGAATCCAACCAGAACCTTAAAAATCAATAAAAAAAAATACCTGAAATCTGAATCGAACCAAATCTGAATCCGACGAAAATAGTCCAAATAACTATAACCAGATACGAACAAGACAATATAATTTCCATGGACATAATCCCCATTCCAAACCAAAAAATTTGTAAAAAAAAAGAAAAAAAAAATCCCGAAATTTGAACCAAACTTAATCTGAACCTAACAAAAATATTTCAGTGAAGTATAACCTCATTGGAACTAGGTAAAATAATTTCCATATAAGTACAACCCGACCCGAACTTAAAAATCCCATTTGAAGGGAAAACAAAAAACCCACGAAATCTGAATTGAACCGAATCTAAACTGAACACAAATATTCCACACAATCATAACCGTATCCGAAGAAGACAAAATAATTTCCATGAACATGAATCCAATCCGAACCTAAAATTCGGATGTTCTACAAAACATAATGCGCTCCGTAGCGGTGGAAAGTGAAACTAAGTACTTAGCGCGAGATGGTTAAAATATTTTGTTTATAGTTAATGTTAAATTAGAACTAGGTTACGGTTAGATAACAGTTAGGTTGCAATTACGTACCGGTGACCCTTTTGTTATTTTATTTTCCGGTTAGGTTACAGTTAGGTCATGGTTAAGTTACAGTTAGGTTAAGGTTAATTTGCGGTTAGGTTGTGGTTAGATTATGGGTAGGTTATGATTAGGTGACTGCGAAGTTACATTTATGGTATATTTAACTTGCAGTTAGGTTACTGTTAAGATACAGCTAAGTTACAGACAAGTTATGATTCCGATACAATTAGGTTACGGTTAGGATTTTGTTCATAGAATGAACATTACGCATGTTTGATAAAAAATATACAACTATTTTTGTAAAATGGCTCTGAATTTATAATATTATATACTAACCTTTTAGCGAATCATCGAGAATCGATTTCATTCACGGTATAGTCAGATTTAAGAGTGATATATAATTAGTTTGAAATTCAAAATATTTCACTTGGGATATCTATGTGAAAAAAGTATTTAGTTAAGTCACTTAACAGTAATTTTAAGGATAAATATCAACACGAAATCGTTGGACACATATTCCCTCCTGCGTTTCCCATTGCAGTCATTTTAGGTATTTTTGCAGCTAAATATTAGTTTTTTAAAAAACCAATTTTTGACACAGTCAGGGGGCACGTATTTAATATAATGTACACTGTAAAAAATTTGACCCTTTTGCTGTATCATCACTCCCCCGCTTTTATAGAATATATCTCTTTTGACCTATGACAATGCTCCAAAATAGGCTGAAGTAATCATTTTCTATAAAAGCGGTGGAGTGACGATGCAGCAAAAGGGTCAAATTCTTAACAGTGTATTAACACATATTTTGAGTTGAAGATAAAATCATAAAAATTTCAAGTTCGTTTAACATTATTATAACGGACCCGGGGAACGCCGGGCGGGTCAGCTAGTATATAAATAAATCAAAGGAAAAAAAAAAACCCAGGAAACATATTAGACAGTAACTTAGAAGTTAACCAATTTGTTTATATTAGTGTATTTAACTCTTTTGGAATTTTCGACTTTATTCATTTATTTCACTGCGACCTGAAAAAATGTGACTTTTTCTATAGGTGTTCAGACATGATATATCTTTCAACAATCCGTTTCTAGGTGCGTTTGTAATTATGTAAATACGCAAAAACTGCTCAATTATGCAAAAACTACCCAATCGAATCGTTTGAAATGGAAAATCTATATTTATTGCATAATTTTGTCGAGTCCTTTCAAATTTTATGAAAATCGGACGCATAGATCAAGTACAGGGACAATCAAAATTATTCCGTTACATTACGGTCAATGCGGAAAATAATTTTAAATGCATTTTAATGGTGTTACACTCATTCGAACATAACAAAATTGATATGAATCCATGAAGTACATATTATATTATACATTTGGCACAAACTGTGGTGCAAAAAATTTTTTGCACGTTTTAATCATAGTAAATTGTTTCACATTTTATAAATTCGATATACGTTGCTGAGGTGTAATAAGAGTTACTATTCCTGTATATTTACAGGAACGCAAAAAAAAGATTTCGACCACTACACTGTAAATTAATATTTAAAATAAATACGAAATAAATATAATAATGTTTAATATATTTTAATATTTAATTTTTAATCCCCCATTAATGATAATCTTTTAAAGTATTCTGTTTATTTTACAGAATTTTTCTATTATCAGATAAAGTAAGAAATCGTTCTATTTGCCAGCAACACATTTTTCTGTAGATTTCAATAAAATTCAAAATTTATTATTTCTTTTTTAAATCATACTTTAGATACTGCTGTGTATAGAAATATTTCAAAGTAAATAAAGATAGAAAATATATTATGCTTTGGACAGCAACTTGGAAGTTAACCAAATTGTTTTAGCCTTATAAACACTTTTTAAAAATTTGACTTTATCCATCCATTTCATTCCGTATTTCGAGGATAATGATATTTTATAAGTTCCCACTTATGACACAACAGTCCACTATAAGTTTTTAAAAGCAGAAATATAAAAATATATTTATTTTCACAGCATACTATATTGTACGTATCATTATTTATAAATTAATATTTAAAATAAATAAGAAAGACATATACTTATGTTTAGTATATATTACTATTTATTTTTTTTAAAGTTATTAGAAGTTTTAATACATAGAAAAAAATGTTTGTATATGTTCGCAGATTTTTGTTCTGTTGCGAATTTCAGCAGATCTCAAATATTATTTATGAAAAAATATCCTTGCTGAAGATACTGTCAAGTAAAGAAATATATCAAAGAAAATAACGATAGAAAACTTATTACGTCTTAGAAAGTAACTTGGAAGCAAACCAAATTGTCTGTTTTAGTATTTTAAACTGCTTTAAAAATTTTGACTTTATCCGTTTATTTTAATACATCCTCAGAGAAGGTGACCTTTTTATAGGTTCCCATGTATCACTTATTTGTCCTCTATCAGCCTTTTAAAGCGGGAATATAATGAAATATTTATTTTAACTCCATGGGATATTATAAATGGCACTATTTCTAACTTAATATTAAAGTTGAATAAGAAAAAAAATGCAGATAAATATTAATATCTATTAATATTTCTTTTTATTAATTATTTCATTATCAGGAATATATATATATATTTAAAGTTATTAATAGTTTCAAATTATAAGACAAAATATGTTTCTGTATGTTAACAGTTTTTCGATTTGTTGTAGATTTTAACAGATCTCAAACATTTAAAATAAATCCTGCTTCAGATACTGACATGTTTAGAAACAAATGAAAGGAAATAATGCTAAAAAAATAATTCGCCTTATAAAGCAGCATGGAAGCTAACCAAATTGTTTGTTTTAGTCTATTAAACTGTTCAGAAAACGTTCATTATATTTATCAATCTCATTGCAACTTCAAAGAAGGTGACATTTGTATAGGTTCCCACTTATGACATATCTGTCCTCTATCCGTTTTTAAAAACGGTAATTTAATGTATACGTTTATTTTAAATGAATGTGACATCGGTAAATGTCAATATCGGTAACTTAATATTTAAAATAAATTAGAAAAAACATATTGCAATAGTTAATATCCATTAATATTTGTTTTATATTAATTATTTATTAAAAATTTTACATTATCAAAAAAATATTTCTGTATGTTAGTAGGTTTTTACTCAGTAGTAAATTTCAACATACCTAAAACCTTTTTTTTTTTTTTTTTTTTTTTTTTTTTTTTTTTTTTTTTTTACCGTTTTAGATATTGTCATGTATGGAAATATATCAAGGAAAAAAAAAGAGAAAAAAAAAGAAAAAGAAAACGTATTACACTTTAGTAAGTAAATTGGAAGTTAACCAAATAGTTTCTTTTAGTCTTTGAAATTTTCTTGAAAATATTTAGTTTATCCATCTATTTTATTCTGAGCTCAATGAAAGTAATATGTTCTCTAAGTTTTTACGGCATAAGATATTATAAGAGTCATTATGCGTAGATTAATATTGAAAATAAATAAGAAATAAGTATAGTTATTTTTAGTACTTGTTAATATTTAATCTTTTAAGTTATTAGTAGCTTCACTTTACGAGAAAAAAATCTTTCGATATGCTCAGAAGTTTCTGCTCTTTTGTAAATTTCATCAGATCTCAAATAAAGTTTTTGAAAAAAAAATATCCTGCATCAGACACTGTCATGTACAAAAATACATCAAAATGAATAATGATAGAAATCTTATTATGTCTAAGAAAGTAATTTAAAAGCAAACCAAATTGTCTGTTTCAGTTTTTAAAAATGTTTTGAATTTTTTTTTCTTTATGCATCTATTTTATTAGAACTTCAAATAAGGTGTTCTGTTTTTATTTCCCCATTTATGACACATCTCTCCTGCATTCTTTTTTAAAAGCGGAAATATAAGGAATACATTTTTTTAACGGCATGAAATACTCTAAATTTCATTATTTATAACATAATATTTAAAATAAATCAGAAAAAAATATATTGTATTAATTAATACCAAATAATATTAATTGATTTTAGTTATTAGTAATTTTTACATTTTTGGAAAATGTTTTGGATTTTTTTTTACTGTTGTAAATTTAACAAATCTCAAACGTTATTAAAAAAAAATACTGTTTTGTACAGATATATATCAAAATATATCAAATATATATTCTTATCATTATATTTTTAGCACAGATTTCATCATTCTTTTTTCTTTTTATGAGTTTGCTATGGCGCATATGTATAGTTACATAATTATTATTCTCATACTTGATTCATTTAGCAAAAAAGATAAAAACACACACACACACACACACACACAAAAAAAAAAAAAAAAAAAAAAAAAAAAAAAAAAAACTTAATCACTTTTACAAGTGAAAAAAATCTACATTAAATAAAGTTGTAAAAAATACTTACAATAATAACTTTTTGCTGCATAATGCCTTCAAGAGCAATAGTTTCTTCTTGAAATCGCTCCCTGCAGAGGTAACCAAAACTATTTATAAACAAAACGGATGGGCATTGTTCTTCCTCTTTTTACTTACCCATCATACGTAGTATAGGGTAAATCTTGCAATCGTTTTGAAAATCGAAAAAAAAATTTTTTTTGACGGTTTTACACGTTTTCGGCATTGGAGATTTCGAAAAACTTAATTTTAGAAGAAAAAAAAATTGCCGTCCGCCCGTCTGTGTGTCTGTTTGTCTGTCTGTCTGTAACCGCTCTATCTCCCGAACAAATTGAGATAGACACTTGAATTTTGTATGTACTTAGTATGTAAGAATTGGACGAAGCCTATTTAATATCAGTAACCCCGATTATCCGGAACTATTTTTTTCGGACTCTCGAAAAATTCGTTCTAATAAAAGGTATATAAAAATTTTCGAAATTTTTTATTTTAAGGAATGGATGTAAAAGGCAATAAAATAACACAAATTTTGCATAAAAAATGAGGCCGATAAAATTATTAGTGTCCGAGATGTGTGTAATCCTGTTTTCTACATTCTTCAATTTTTCATGACCCTGTATTTCATTCAAATTTCAATTCACAGATATATTTTAATTGGAAATGAGACGCTTAATCCGACGCAGTAAACTGTGAGTTAAGATGATTATTATTTTTTGAGTTATAAGGATGTTTCTTTTACACAATCCGGTACTACTCGAATATTTTGGCGTCTTATATAATTTGTCTAAATTGGCTCATCAGCAATTCAATAATGGAGCATTATTATGCATGTTAAAATTATTTATTTATGCGTTTAAATTTCTTTTTGGAATTGCCATACATAGTTTACACGCGTTTTATTTTCATATGTTATATTATGATGGGTAAGTATTACGGTGGCCCCCAACGACTAGTTTCTGCTGCTAAGCATAACGAGTGTCAGTTCTAATTTCATACCCCTAATAATGCATTATACGCTCACGTAGCAGAAGAACAGATGCGGCGAACATTAGAATATTCCGTATTTTAGAATGGAATGAATTTGTAATTCAGTCGTTTTAGAAATATTTTTATGTTTTATGCAAATACATAGTAGATTACATTAATTTTAAAAAAAATATGTCAAATTAATGATTAATTAGATTAAAATTAGATTGTAAATTAACTAGACATCTTAAAATATCAAGAATTAGAATAATCCCCATAAATTGATAATTTTATGTCTGTACAGACAATTACATGCATCATGTTTATTGGTGAGAAAATTTAAACCAGAAACACATAAAATAAATCATTTTTTAAAACTTTTATTTGCGCAGTAAAATATTTTTTTCTCGCATTATATTTTGTTCAATTATTTAAATATATTATATTTGCTTTAATCAGTTTTTTTTTCAGAAAAAAATTAAAAATAGAATTAGTATTAAAATATATTTTTAGATTATCGTCTAGCAAATATTTAAATTTATTTAGGAATTCAATGAGTTTATTAGAGCATGAAACTTTTATCTACATTTATCACCTTCCTATGCAAATTAGTTCCTGTATCGATGAGGAAAATCTCAGCAACGATAACGTTTACCATAATGACGGACATTAGAGTTAGGTATTTTAATATTTATGTTTCAGGACTAAAGTAATAAATCGAAGCTTTCTCATCAATTGAAACTAATGCAGTTTCGAGGTTTATTTTAATACGAAAATTTTAGAAAATTCTCGTACATTAACTATATCCTCTTGTAATTTGCAATGTAATTTTATATTGATATTTTTTTTTTTACTTTTGTATTTCTAGTGTAATAAAACAAACTATGCCGTGTACATAAGGAACTCATGTACAATTTTAATAAATCGATTGCCGCAAGACATTCTTTCAAGTTGTTCTTATTGAAAGGCAATTCGTTAGTTCGAATAAGAATTTATACAAGCTTGTTATACAAATGTTAACGTGCTTTTTAGAAAAGCATTAAGTCTTTAAAATTTCAAAAAATAAGTTGTCGTCTTTTAATTTACTCTGATTTTTTTAAATATTTTAATAATATGAAAAAAAAAAAAAAAAAAAATCTGCATTACTTTTTTCATATATAACCATTTTCAGATGGTGAGTATTATTAAATGTCCGTAGATTTCGAAACTTAAAAACGCGTTTTTCTCATCTCAATAAATTTGCACATAGTTTATTTCAATATATATATGGTTCAACATAAAATAAATAACCAAATATGCATGTAATTATTGTGTAATTGCTAAGACCTAAAACAAAAATTCATTTATTTTGTTTATTTAATTTTTCACTTGATAAACTTGAAAAAAAATTAAGTTTCGATATATATACATATACATATATATGTGTTATCATTAAACGACGATTTTCTACAATAATATATCAGCTCTCGGAATACCATCTTTGCTGTAGAATAAGTCTAGACACTTAAGAATCATAAACAGGGTTAGCAGTCGTCATGGTGAACAATGGATTTGTTCCTTTTAGGTGTTTCTCCCAAATAAAGGCAAGTCAATCAGTTTTCAATCCTTATTTATTTACATCACGACATAAAGTTATCCCACCGGCCACCTTTCCACACAATTAACACTAGACTACTCGCTCCAAATACTGCATCATCTCGATGTTCTAAATTATGGCAAACTGAGACGGGCATCCTAACATTTGAAATGTTAGCTGCATTCTGACCCTCTCGTCTCGTAAAAATGAGTCTTCGAAAATCCAAGCTAAAACTAGCCCCTCCCCTTAACCACTTAAGCAATTTAAATACCCAATAGAATTATTTTCAAACCAAAGACAACCCACATCACTATATCCTATTGGTAGTTGGGCGTGACTCCATGTAAGAACTTACTAACTAAGTGCGTAATAGCACAACCTGCTCACACGCAAAAGATGCATGAACATTTTACAGCAGACGATTTAATTAAATAATAAAACAAAATTATAGTCTCGATAAATATTCCAAAAAGGAAAATGAACATGTGCACTGAAAGAAAGATTTCGCAATAACACTCCTGCTCTTTTTAAGAAAACAATTAATAGATTATTACTAAGTTAAATAAAATAAGATAAAATAACTTTAGCTGTTAAAATATTAATACATTACGAAAACTGAGAGTAAAAGTATGTTCCATAATCATTAGAATTAAAACTCAGGGCGGGCAAAATGGCGCATTTTTTTTTATTTATTACATATATGCATATATATAATGTTTAATTGACACTAATGTATGGATAATTGTATAGTTACATCAATTCTATTAATACAATTTAATTAATCATGATTAAATTGTTCCTAACTTTTAATAAATTGGAGACCTATAATACTATTCTAAGTGTATAGGATAAATATATTTATTATCTATTTTGAAATCTTAAATCATCTTATATTAAAATATTGAGTTTAGCTTAGCATAGTCAAATTAAATGACTTTGTATGGTTTATTTTTTCTGTTATCACATTACTCCGTTTTTAATTAATTAATTAATTAATTATTATCCTCTTGACGAAAATTATTTTTATTTTTCCCCTTTTCATTGTGTTATCAATTTAGTAATTTTGATGTACCTTGTTTTTGATGTTTTTTCTTCATTTAATTTTGGTTTTATGTGTGTTGGTAGCCTCAAATTCGTATTATTTTGCTTTTTTCATGGCAAATACGAAGGTGAAACATGTCAGTTCATTTGTAGTTCCAAAGTAATTGGGGCCCAAAGATTCTGCTTTGGTTCTACAAACTCCATTTGCATTCATTTTAATAATTTCTTTTATAACTCCATGTTCAATATGGTATAAGTTATTAAATTCAATGGTTCATGTATTGTAATACAATGATTAGTTATATATACGTATATAAGGGTGGAGCGAAAAAAAAATTTTTTTGAAAATCAAAAACGGGTAGGTGCCAAAAGTTGCCTTTATACTAGTACATCAACTGCGTGAAATTTTACCGCTGAAAAAAATGGCTTGAGTCTGCGCTTTTGCTCCAAAAATCAAAATTTTGGGTAAAATTTGTCATTTTTTGACCTTTTTTCAAAAAAATTAAAAAATTCCTACAGAGCTGGTTAGTATTTAAAAGTGTTGCTTAGACCTTTATATTTATCTGCTTAACATATTTAAACTATAAACCAATATGTTTATTCCCTATAGCTGGAGCAAAACAGTCAATTTTTAATAAGAAAACAGCATTACCACTCTATTGGGTCATACAACGAATTGTTGTTTTTAATACAGCTCTTGTTTTCAAAACTACCTTGGACATGCGTCGTGGAGGTGGCTATATTTCCTATACCACCCGGCCCAACTATTCGATCATCTTAGTACAGTGTTTTATTTATACATTGATTTGTGATTTTCTTTATAAAAATTTGGCATGTTTTCGATGCTTCCACCTTGTTCATCTGTTCTTTTCATCCACATGCTGCTGTAACTATCTTCAGGTATATTTTTACAGTTTATACAAAAAAAATTACAAGAAGAGTAATGCACGGGAATCTATTAAAGGGATCTATTCGGTCATCGATTATATTTATCAAACTTACATTCAGTTGATGAATAGTGATTGGAGGTTCTGTTACCACAACATTTTTTCAGTCAATTGTATTTTTTTTACTTAATGATTTGCTTCAAAGATGATTTCAGATATTTCAACTATAAGTATGCCATCATTTATTCTACTTTTGCATTTTTTATATGTTGAGAAGCGAGCTGTTTAACGTGATGGTGATCATCAGCGAGAATTGCAATGAAAATTTGTTCTCCATGTGTAAAGCAACCGCTGTTGTAAATAACTTTTTTTGCATTAGTTTTATGCCGTTTTCTAAGTGTTTTCGTGTCCAGGTAATTTCCTATTAACTTTTAGATCCTCTTTTTATGAGTGGACAACATTTGATGGTGAAATGTCCTGGATATAAACATATAATGCATAGTACTTTATGAGGGAATGTACGGATTCTAATCAACTATAAGTGCTCATTTAAAATTAGTTGAATTTTATTTGTCACTGTGAACCATTTTGCAAGGGGTAAACTTAGAATTTTGTATAATATTGAATCATTCGCTACTTCAACTCCAGTGAATTTCCTCTGCGCCAGTTATTAGAGAAGTCGATATAAAACGTTCTAAGCTACATGGATTCACTGGATCAATAAGGAAAATCTTTTTCTACGTACTATTCACTTCCTATTGCAATTTTTTTTTTTTTTTTTTTAAACAGAGAATAATTTTGAAAAATTATTTTCTCAAATTGAGAAAAAGATACTCAGAACAGACTAGAAATTTCTGTCAGAGATTGCAAAGCTAATTCATAAGGAAAACTATTTCTCAGAAAGAATGGGAAATAGGAGTTTAGAAAACATCTCACACAAAAGACAGCTCATAAAGTTAATAAAATTTTCCGCTTTATATAAGCACAGATTGGCAATCAGCGTCTATATGTTCACTCACAAAATGTATAATCCAACTTTATATCGCGGGATATTTTATACCAAATGTACTACACACCTAAATAATAGATCTAAAATCTTATTAGAAATTACTAGACTATGGAACAACACAGGAAACGACATAAAGCATACTAAAACTTCTTTAGAAATATTGTTGTTTCATACGCAAATTTTGTTTGCAATCCTCTGTGACGATCGTCATAATATTAAGCAGCCAGCTTCTCAAAATATATTCAATGTAATAAGTACAGTAAATGATGACATTATATAAATTGAATTCATACAATCAATTTTTAGGAAAATCATTATATATAAAATGTAATTGATTGAAAAATTGCTGTGGTAACAGAACTTCCAATCATAATGTATTAATTTCATGAAAATTTAATGAAGATAATAGACTACTGAATAGGTTCAATTAAGAACATACCCAATGCATTACTCAGCTTCTCTTCTGTTATACATGGTATAAAAATATACGTGCAGCAGGTCACACCAGCAGTCCAAATCATCCAAAGTCAGTGAATACAAAGCAGAGATAAATTACTTTGATATATAGAAAACTTATACTCGTCTTCGGGAAAAAAGTAACAATTCAATACATAAATAAAACACTGGGCCTAGATGATTGGGTGGTTGAGACGGGTGGGATAATGTAACCACCTCTAATGAGTTATATATACAGTAGTTTTGAAAGCAGCTATGTAAGAAATGCATGTAAAAGAACATTTCGTTGTATGCTCCAATAGAGAGGTTAACGCTGATTTTTCACAAAAAGTTGTCAGATTTGCTCCAATTATACAGACTACAGATATTGTTTTATAGTTTAAATATGTTAAGCAGATAAATATAAAGGTCTAAGCAACATTTTTAAATACTAACCAACTCTGTAGGAATTTTTTAATTTTTTTGAAAAAATGACACATTTTACTCAAAATTTCGATTTTTGGAGCAAAAGCGCAGACTCAAGCCATTTTTTTTCAGCGGTAAAATTTCACGCAGTTGATGTACTAGTATAAAGGCAACTTTTGGCACCTACCCGTTTTTGATTTTCATTGTATATATATATATATATATACCAGGTGTCCCAAAAATGACTGATGGATTTTGAAATTCAATAACTTGCAAACCGTGACAGCTATTTAAAATTTTTTTGCAGGAGGGTTATGTATAATATCAGGAGTTTTTTTACCGTAATTTTTTATTTTAGTTCGCATCTCAAACAATAGGTGGCGCTGACGGCGATTGAAGTCCAGGTGATCAGTGCTGAGAGAAGCGTCGACCTGGCCTCTTTTGGACCCTAAACTTCTATGGTGCATATCTCCTTCAGAAGACGTTTACGACCCTCAGTTTCCTATTTAATATTGTTTTCCTTCACCCCTTAAAGTTTTGCCCAAGACTTTAGACACACTCTGTATATTACCTTACATTACATTCGAATTTAATTTAACTAAATAATTATTTTAATAGTTTTGAAAAATCTCGATATGTAATATTCGTAACTTAAAAATTTTAACATATACATGAATATTACATTTTTTTGTGTGTGTAATTGACTGTACATTTTGCGATAATCACCATAAACCACAAACTATATTATTTCGAATGTATAAAATATGTTTTGCAAACATTTTATTACATTAATTTAATACATTTAACGACATTATCCCCTAAATTGCATGACAAAACTTAACTCCATGTGTAGCCAAATTTATTTGTTTCTTCATTTTATGGCATATTAATGGCAGAGACACTAGCTAATTTATGTTTTAGTGTTAGATCGATTTTCGCATAAATTGCTTCTGTTATTTTTATTTTTATTTTTATTTTTATTTTTATTTTTATTTTTATTTTTATTTTTATTTTTATTTTTATTTTTATTTTTATTTTTATTTTTATTTTTTAATTTTAATTTTAATTTTAATTTTTTGGTTTTGATTGATATTGTGTTTCAGTGAGTATATCTTAATTTCCCTACTGAATATAATAATAAATAGAAAGTAGTTGATCTGTTTGTGTATCATTTTCTTGTGGCTTACTTTTTCGATATTTTCATAAAATTTGGATTCCTAGGTAGTTTATTAATGAGGATTGTTGAAAATCCGTTTCTTCAGCGATATCTCTAATAATATTCAATTCTTTTTTAAGATTATCTATCTGAACATACTGCCATTGTTTGTTTATTGTAAAATTTGTAAATTGCAATTTTATATAAAGATACTGACGGACTATAGTGGGGGATAGTATTATTTGATTTAATCGGTTTTCTGTAAACATTTCTGTCAGTGCTGAGGTTTTTTATGTTTTAAACTAAATTGTCAACATTACTGCCAGCAACTTTTGCCACAAATTTAACGGGGTTTTTTTATGGCCTTCAATTTTTTCTGTCAAAAAATTACCATAGTTTTATCCTCAATCCAAACTTAAATATGTAAGTAATGAGAGACATAGGATTCCACATCTACCACAAAATTTCCAATAATTGTCCCTTTAAAGTGAAATATTTTCTTCTGAAAAAATACATTAACGAAACAGAAAATTCAATATTTTAAACATTGTATTTTTTATTAACTTTTGAACATATTTTAGTTTAAAAAATTACTTTACAGGTTTTTGGTTCATCAAAAGTAGTAAATTGTTTTTTAACCATAATATTTATAATCATACTTTCTTTTATCTTATACAAAAAAAAAAAATGAAATACTTGGTTAATAACTTCCTTTCAAGCAAAAAAAGAAAAAGAAAAAAAACCTTTATTAAAGTGCATACAAAGATAAAACATCTGCTTTCCACTTTAAAATAGATTTTCCAGTGCTCTGAGCATTTTAACTGAAAATTCAAGCGCATGCACAACATGTTGTAATCTCTAGAGGTGATGCTCGTTTATACTTTATGCATGAGTAAGAATAAATTTCTGAGCACGTAAACTTTAAATCATGCTACTATGCTACCTATTTTACAAATTATGTTATACACCGTAGTTGCAATAATACATGTCTCCATCTCTTGTTACAGTCAAATATGATTTAATTGTGAAAAAAAGTAATATTAATGATAGATATTAATTTTACTTCCACATACACGGTTTATCTGAAAAGTGGGAAAAACTTTACTGGATGATAGAACGAAACTATGCAAGCAAATTTCGTCGTAGAATGTATGGTAGGAACGGGAGAGATAGAAAGTTAAAAAATAGTTTTAATACTAATTTTGTAATTGTGGACACAGAAGTACATCATTTCATTTTAAAGCGTAAAAAAAAGAAAAAAAATATATGTATTTTAACTTGCGTAGAACAATTAGAAGGGCAAAAAACGTAAAAAAAAAATGTACTGATGATATTTGTCGTACGTTCCTCTCAGCCCGCACAACTTTAAAGAAAGTCCGTGGTAGTTATAGCTGCCACCACCGATATTATTAGGTAATATCGGTCACCCACTGTGAGGATTGTGTAAATGAACACTGACGATGTCAATTAACTGAATAAACAGTTTATTTAGAATATATGTACACACTAAATACGCTATTTACAATTATATACAATTATAACTCGGATATAGGTGATCCGGTTCAACATTAAATTAAATACAGTAAAGGTTGGCTGTGTACTGTTCAAATTAAACCTTCTCCCTCACACTCAATGCACTTTAGATTCACTTTATCGGAGATCAATTTCGAATCTCCCAACACCTGGATACTCGGCCTGTGCTATCCGGCCCAGAGCACAACACCAGGACGTCTGTGTCCCTTGCTCTCCAGATACGAACTGCCCACTAGGACCTCTGTCCTACACTCCTCTCGGTACGAGCCCCAGATACAAACTCAGCCTACGCACTCTGCACTAGGACCTCTGTCCTACACACCTCTAGGTACGAACCCCAGCTACGAACTGCCAAAACTCAGACAAGACTTGACCTTCTCAAATCACTATCTTCCCCAATATACACCCCGCTCTGGAGCTTCTTCATTGGACGCATTCCCCATTGCTTTCTTGATCCGCGACACGTTCCTTGTTTGCTCATCACTCACATATGTCGCTGACGGATGAACACTCCTCTTGGCAATATTCTATTTCTTACTCACCACCTGTACATGATCACCTGTCAATTCTCCCTTCAACAAAGAAAGGATGTCACCTTGAAAATTTAAGTACACATACAATACATAAAATATTAAGATAGAGAAATAACAGTAATTCCAATCTGTAGCAGGTGCTGTCTCAGAACCTGACAATATTAGAAAAAAAATATTCTAATTAAAATAATAGCCTTTTTCAGAATTTTATGATTTGTTGTTTGACAAGGGGTATTCAGCTATAATTACACAAAATTTGAACGCTTTGACTTATATAGTTTTAGACAAACAAAGACACATAAACACAGGCGCGCATACATAGATACACATATAGATATTTTTGCTTCCTTACATTGTTAACTGTTCAGAGCTTAATTTTTGAAGCAAAATATGCTTTTTGCTTCTTATATTAAGCAATTTTTCCTGAGTCATGTTTAACGAACATTTTTTCTTTCTTTCTTTCAGTTTCAACAAATTATTTAGAACAAGAAACCCAGCCTCTCGACCGGATGTCATTTTTAAATACAGAAAATCAATAACTATTATTGATTGTAGACGAATGATATTATCGATGTTATTTCTGCAGATGATGTTTTATAAAAAAAAGTATTTTCATTTATTTGTCAGATGGTGGTGAAATATCAATGTTCTAATCAATAGCACAGCTATCAATATCAAAGAAAATTACCACATGTATTTTGAAAGACTTTCATAAAAATGACTGTTGAAAAACATACATTAAAACATAATCTATTCGTAAATATAAGTTATTAAACATTATTTTGCTAGCGAATAATACAATATATTGAAATACGATAATTTCTCTGAAACTGTAAATGCATATTTTGATTTCCATTATTGGTTTTTAAATAATTATATTTAATAATTTAAAATTTATTAATGATTATGTATTATAAATCAGCTGTTTATTCAGGAACTAAAATACTATAATTTAATCAAAATTATTTACGTAATAATTTAATAAAACATGCATCTGAAAATTTTCGCTTTTATAGTAATAACGTTTGAACTTAAATTAATTGTATTGTTCTATAAAATATTTATGCTCATTAGAAATAAAATATTTGAAATCGGTAATTTATTCTTTGAAATATTTGAATGTGTAACTGGCAGTTTCAATGCCAAGGTAAGTCACAGAACAGTTCTATTTTTATTTTTGCCCTTTTGTTGAAAGTATAGAAAATTTAGCTCCTACGATGAAAACTATTCACGCGTGGCAATTCCAAACCTTTCTTCTATTTCATATATGTTAATATTTCCAAGAAAGCGAAGTATAACAGTGCCACCGGTTACTTGATTTACACCAAAATTTTATTAGAAGCAACTTATATCAAATTCTAACTGAATCTGAGGTTTGGGGAAAACCCATGCGTCAGTTTTTAAGATAGAATTATTGCAGAAATCGTAAACCAAATGTGAATAGATACGCCATTTGTTGAACAATTTTTTTCAAAATTTAAGAACACTAATTTACTTCAAGGACTATCTGAATCTGAAATTTAGTGAAAATTCGAACACTAGTTTCTGAAATAGAGCTAGTGTAATATTTTTGAATAATGCTGCATAACAGCACCACTTTTTGGACGTTTTACACCAAAAGGTAATAAGAAGCATATTATATCAAAGACTAAGGTAATCTGATGTTTTGTGAAATTCTATGTGTTAATTTTCGCGATATAGCGCCAAAAAAAATCCCTTAATTATTAGACAAGTGTTAAAGCATTTTGCGTCGCCAAAAAGATAAATCCATAAGTTATGAATTTTATTAAGGGGGCACAAACCTTTAAACTTTCAAAAAGTTAGTTTTCGGTTTTTGTTTTATTCTGACTGTGTTAAAATACTTCTTTAATTTTTGAAATAACTCATTGAAAATTCTACATTATTTATTGAGTTATAGTCAATTACAGATACTGAATCTAATTTAATGTCCGATGAAATAGAAACTTTAAAAAACGTTTTCACAGTTTAGTAAATTTGGAGTTTGAGCAAACTGTTGCTTTTAAACTATGCAAACTATATAATAATATAGCAGGAAATCATAATAATAACTGACTGGTGCATTTCTTCAAGAGTCAGGAAAATATACCGAATTAATTATTTTATTTTGCAAATTTTATGTTGTTAAGCCAGTTTTGATTTTCGATTAATACAAATAATAAAAATAATTCCATTTTTACATCTTATCGTATTTTTCCAATTATTAATTTGTTTTATTTTTATTTTTATGATATTTATCTAGCAATTTAACTAAATGTGTAATATTCGTTTCTTTGTAAAATACGAAATAAAAATGTTATAGAACTATAATAATTAAGAATCACTCCATATTTATTAAATTTGTTTTATTGGAAAAAATAATCTGAATCTATTTTTTCATCTCCTTTTTCTTTCTAGACTTTGACACTTCGATATTGCCTCAGCGGTTATCGAAGATTTTAACAATAAAAAAGCATATCATAAGAATAATTTCCTTATAATTTTTTTTTAGTCCCAGAGAAACATATTAAAGTTAATCCTAAATTTACTTACAAGAGTTTTAATTAATAAAATAAATCAGATGTATTTTTCATCTTATATATATATATATATATATATATATATATATATATATTTAAATTTCTTTCAAATTTACTTAAAAAATAAACTTAATGTGTAATGTAACATATTAAAGTTAATCCTAAATTTACTTACAAGAGTTTTAATTAATAAAATAAATCAGATGTTTTTCTCATCTTATATATATATATATATATATATATATATATATATATGTATATATATATTTTTTTTATTTCTTTCAAATTTACTTAAAAAATAAACTTAATTTGTAATGTTTGTCTTTTTGTATAACCCGGAAGATAAATGTGAAAAAAAATCTAACAATTTAGTTTCACTTAATTTTTCACTGTATTTGTTTTATTGAAAGAAACAAGCTAAATATCCTTTTCCGCCTATCCTTTTTTTCTAGAGTTTTACTTCTCCATATCACCTCAGTGGACATCGAAGATCTTGTCAATACAACAGCATAACATAAGAAGAAATGATTTTTACATTTCTTCAGGCGTTAGGAAAACGTTTTGAGGTTAATTCTAAATTTTCTTCTGCAGTGGTTTTTCTTTGTAATACTTGATGGTTATTCCATATTGATTTTTGTTTATCATTTCCATATTTTGGTCTTATATATATATATATATTTTTTTTCTCTGATTTATATAAAATGAAAATTAATATGTAATATTTATTTCTTAGTATAACACGAAAGAAAAATGTGAAATAACTCATACAATTCATTTTTGCTCCTTTTTCTCAAGTAATAATTTGTTTTATTTGGAAGAAAAGCTGAATTTTATTTTCCATTTTTCTTTTCCTTCAAGTCATTAACACTTCCATATCACCTCAGAAGTAATAGATGATTTTCTTTCAATTCAACAGCAATGCATAAGAAGAATAGTCTGGCACTTTTTTGAGGCGTCAGAAAAATACACAGTTCTATTTTTTTCTTTTCACTAATTTTAAGATGTCAAACCTCTTTTGATTTTCGATGAATAAAATTAATACAAATAATTCCATGTTTTTCATCTTATCCTAATTTTCATTAATTATTATTATTAATTTCCTTATTTTTCAAAACTATCTAAAAATCAAACAAATCTATATTATTCGTCTCTTCGTACACAATATAATAATAATATGAAAGAACTGCAATATTTCAGATTTACCCTTTTATTATTTATGTGTTATATTGGAAAAACTAAGCTGAATCTCATTTTTCATGTCACTTTTCCTTCTAGAAATTTACCCTGCCATATCGCACCAGCAGATATTGAAGATCTTGTTAACAAAAAAGCATATTTTAAGTATAAACCACTGAAAATTTTTATTTGGCGTCAAAAAAAGTTTTAAAGTTAATCCTAAATTTACTTACAATATTTCTAAAAGAAAAAAAAAATCTATTACATGTTTCTAATTTTAGCCTATTTTTTCATTATTTTATTTACCTTCTCTCAAATTTACTTAAAAAATAAACTTAACGCATAAAATATAAAGCGGAAAAAATATAAAGCGGAAAAAGAAAGCGGAAAAAATACAGGAAAGCGGTTCAACTTATTTAGTTTCGCTCCATTTTTCTAACTATATGTTTTATGGAAAAAGGCATGGTGAATCTCATCTTTCATCTCTCGTATTCTTCTATACATTTACACCTCCATATCACCTCAGATGTTATTGAAGATCTTGTCAATACAGAAACATAGCATAAAAATAAGTGACTGCCACTTTTCTTCAAGCATCAGGAAAACGTTTTAAGGTTAATTCTAAATTTTCTTCTGCATTAATTTTTCTTTGCAGTACTTCATGTTCATTCATGTTGATTTTTGTTTATCATTTCCATATTTTTGACTTACAAATTTATTTTATATAAATATATATTTTCAGATTCATCTAAAATGAAATTTAATGTATAGTATTTATCTCTTTGTATAACTCAGAAGAAAAATTTAAAGAACAGAAATAATTCTGGTTCCCTCTTTTTCTCGAGTATTTATTTTATAGGAAAAAAAGCTGAATCTCATTTTCCATCTCTTTTTTCCTTCTAGTCATTTACACTTCCATATCACCTCAGAGGTTATCGAAGATCTTGTCAATACAGCAGCAAAGCATAAGAATAGCTGACTGGTACATTTTTTCAAGTGTCGGGTAAAATACATAGTTCTAAAAATATTTATCTTACTAACTTTAAGGTGTTAAACTGGTTTTGGATTTCGATGAAAAAAGTAATAAAAATAATTCCATTTTTTCATATTATCCTAATTTTCCAATAAGTTTTTTTTTTTTCATTTTTATGAAATCTATCTAAATATTTAATTAAATAAATAAGATTCGTTTCTTTCTACAAAACGAAATAAAAATTTGAAAAAAAAAATTATAATTCAGAGATACTCTCCATTTTTTATTAACTATTAGTTTTATTGAAAAAAAAGCTAAATTTCTTTTCCGCCGCTCTTTTCCTTCTAGTCATTGACACTACCATTTCACCTTGGAGATATTGTCAATACAGCAGTAAAGCATAAGAAAAGATGATTGGTACATTTCTTCAAGGGTCGGGAAATACACAATTCTAAAAATTTTTATTTTACCAACTTCAAGATGTTAAACTGTTTTCTTTATCGATGAACAAAAATAATAAATAATACTTCCATTTTTTTTCATCTTATCGTATATTTTTATTACTTAATTGTTTTTTTTATGAAATCTAATTAATAATTAAATTAAATATATAATATTCGTTTCTTTCTGAAAAGGGGTATAAAAGTGTGAAAAAAAATAACAATTCAGATTCAGACCATTTTTATGAGCAATGAGTTTTATTTAAAAAAAAAAGGCTGAATCTCATTTTCCATCTTTCTTTTCCTTCTAGTCATGTACTCTTCCATATCCCTGAGAGGTAATCTTAGATCTTGTCAATACCGCAGCAGAACTTTTGAATAACTTACTGGCCATTTCTTCAAGCATATTGAAAGTGCATAGTTTTAAAGTGTTTATTTTACTAACTTTAAGGTGTTAAACAGCTTTTGTTTTTCGATGAATAGAAGTAGTAAAAATAATTACATAATTTTCCTCTTGTCTCATTTTTACATGGATTATTTCTTTTATTTGTATTTGTATGAAATTTATCTAACAATTAAAGTAAATGCATTCATTCATCAACATTCATTTCTTTTTAAAATCTGGGATAAAAATGTGAAAGCACTTTAATGATTCAGATTCACTCATGTTTTATTAATCATTTGTTTTATTGGAAAAAACAGGGTGAAACTCATTTTTCATCTCGCTTTTCCTTCTAGACTTTTACACATCCAATTTGCCTCATCGGTTATAGAAGATCTTATCAATACAAAAGCATAGCATAAAAACAAGTTACTGTTGATTTTTTTTTTTTTTACTCAAAAAAAGTTTTAAATTTAACCCTAAATTTATTTACAATATTTCTAATTAATATAATTAATTATATGTTTTTCTTCTTATTTTTTTTAATTATTATTTTTTAATTTCTCTCAAATTCATTAAAAAAAAACTTAATGTGTTATATTCATCTCTTTTTGTAACACAGAAGGAAAATATGAAAAAAAACTGAAATAATTCTATTCTCTCGTTTTTCTTAAATATTTGTTTTATTAGGGGGAGAAGCTGACTCTCATTTTCTCTGTCACTTTTCCTTCTAGTCAATTGCACTTCCATATTGCCTTAGTGGTTATCGAAGGTCTTGTCAATGCAGCAACAAAGCATAAAAATAACTGACTGGCAATTTTTTCCAGGCTTCACAAAAATACACATTTGTATCTTTTTTTAATAATTTTAACGTGTTAAATTTGTCTTGGTTATCGGTGAATAAAATAAAAACAAATAATTCCATGTTTTTCAGCTTATTCTATTTTATTATTATTATTGCTATTTTCTTTTTTATGAAATCTATCTAATAAATTAAACATATAATCTTCGTTTCTTTGTGCAAAACGGAAGGAAAATGCAAAAGAACTCTAATAGTTCAGATTTACTCCATTTTTATTAACTGTTTGTTTTAGTGGCAAAAAACAATCTGAATCTCCTTTTTCATCTCACTTTTCCTACTAGAAATTTACACATTCATATCGCCTCAGTGATTATTGAAGATCTTGACAATAAAAAAAAAAGCCATAGTATAAGATATTTAAAGATAGAAAACCAACGATTATAAATGCACAAACAATGTATGAAAAGGTAGAAAACAGCTGTTTCGAATCTACTAACGAAATTCTTCAGCAGTACAAAATGAAGAATTTTCGCACTGATGAAGAATGTCGATATTACATTTGAAACAGATCTTTGTTACCTTTCCATACATTATTTGTGCATTTATAATCTTTGTTTTCTATCTTTAAACATTTTTGCACAAAGGCTTTGTTTGCTATATAACATAAGAATATCCTCTTCAGTTTAAAGCTAAAATATTAATGCAAACCCTTACTTATTGTATTTTTTCCAAATAAAATGACATTGCAAATGACACACACAAAAAAAAAATCTGAAAGTGATCTTTTAAGTGCTTGGTAATTTAGATTCAAAAATATGGATCTAAAACTACAAAACCCCTTAAAACATCGCTACCATAACCATTAACCTATATTAACGCAATTTCAAATTTGAGAGCTCTAAACAAGTAAATAGTCTACAAATGTTCATTTTTTTATAACATTTA